>JAWWES010000150.1:13603452-13646233 GCA_035583135.1 Lophotriccus pileatus
AATTTCTCAGGAAAATTCTGTTTAAAAGGGAACTCTGGCTGGAAACTGCTAAGGCTTTACTCCCACATGTAAGTCTCAGAGACCAGATGGGAAGGTTGCAAGAGTCCACAGAAAACAAAAGCTGCACAGAGCATGTAAATGGAAACAGAACCACCTGAGCAGCAATTCCTGGCTCTTCCAGCTATCTACCCATTCACAAAGGGAAAAACATTTACTGACTGCACCAAAACAAAAATTACAAGAAACTCCACTTAGAAGTATCTTCCCAAAAGCCATACTGGAAGAAATTAAAGTTTCAGGTTTCAGTTTAAATATGTACATTTGCAAACTTGCCCATGCTCACAACCAGTGATTCTCCAGATGTTTACTCTTTCACAGAAAGGTGCAAGACATGCTAAGTCAAGAAAAATTAGCTTGCCTGTGATTCTCCCCTCTGCTCATGGGTACAAAATCCTCAGAACATGGATAAATAATATCACTTCAGAGTTATGCTATGGCAAAATTAGTCTAAGTCCAGGTAGATGAGTTTTTTCAAGCAAACCTGGTTTACAATAATTATTTTTAATGATTGTACCTGCATTAATTTCATCTGTTTGCCAAAGAAGCCCATCTGTGGATTTCAGAGAATGCCACAAGGTGATGGGAACTGTGTAGGTGTCTATGTCATGCATGTCCTAGAGTCTTCAACAGGCATGGGAAGAGGGCAAGAGTGACAACACACACCTAAACTTCAGTGGTGCTTAGTTTTACATTGCCCATAAACCTCTCCTGCTCTGTGCCACCTCACTGACCATTAGACTGGTGATCCAAGTGCAGTATTTGTGATTACTGCATGTGGACTTGCTGAAGAAGCGGGAGTAGCATCCATTAAATCTGTGTATGTAAACTCCTGTATAAAGATCACATTCCTGATTCAGTGTGCCGAACTTAAATGGTGCCAATCACTTTAATTTTGCCATAACAACACAGTACAGACCTTTGAGAAATTCTCTTTCCAAGCTATGCTTACCAGTAATAGCTGGAAGTTATGCATCTTTAGCTCCACAAATCTTTAGAATGAAATCTGAGAACAAAGGCTCTGTGTAAAACAGAAGACATAACCAGATCACAGATTAAAATAAAAGAAGGGTGATTAAAACACCAACAGAACATAGAGCTTTTTCTTATTCATTGCAACATAACACAAACTGGAAACATCCGAGTACTGCACGATCGCCACTAATAAATAATGATGAGAGGTTCAGTTTTCAAGTTGTATTTTATACTGAAAATGTGGCTACTAATTTTGCACCTGTGTACTGTAATTACATGTTTCCTCTTAAATTTTAATGCAATTAATTAACATATGATTGACATATTTTTATTTAAGGAATGGAAGAAAGGTTACGTATTGCTTCTTTTGGATTTGGAGAAGAGGTGCTTTACTATGAAGCAGGACTTCTGTTGAACACTCATGGAAAAATACTGTCTATACCACAACTGGTTCAAAAAGAAAGTGAGTTTTTTAACAGTTGTCACTTCAGTAACAACTAGAATCAAGACTCCCATTACTTTTGTCTAATCAGTGAATATATGTTTACAAATTATTCATATATCTGCAACTATATTCATAAAGCTTCAGAAGGCATTCACTATTTTCCAACAACAGTTTAGATTGCTTAGAATGAATTATAAATGTAACATCCATTAGTTAGCACAGCTCCCCAGTTACATCACCACCAACAGTGTTAAAAGAAACTTCACGAAGTTTCATAATGAGACACAGAGATGAGTATTTCATTATCAACGGAAAAATTGCTGAAATATAACAGAAAATTTTGTCAAGGTTTGCATGCTAGAAATAGTCTTCTCATTTATTTATTTAGTTTAGCTATATTTAAGGGTTCCGGTAAAGAGAAGTTGAGTGGCATTTCAAAGAGAAGGGTGGATCATTGGAAATAATAGGTTGCAATTCAGATAACAGTGAAAGCTAGCATTCAAGCTTAATTTGTAAAAGCATTTAAGAGACTGGATGGTGCTTAGAAACCAAGGCAAAAATGTATCAGTTTATGGAAACTGAATGCAGTGTAAAGTCATTTTAAAAACACAAGTCTTCCTCCTAGTTGAGCTGATAAGGCGAAGACACAGGGCAGCATCGTAGACTCATAAAACTCTGGTTGCAGATCTGTAAACCCAAATGTTTACCTTTCCAAGCTCATGAAGAAAAAGAGGATTGTATTTGAAAGGCTGCTGTTGAATAAGTTCAATAACACCTCCCACAATGGACCTCTCTGCTCTTTGCTGTGTACTTCATGGGTTCTGCTTCAGTTTGAGGATTGATAAACAGATGGTGAAAACCATTGTTCTGTAACAGGTTTCTTCTGTTCCATTTGTTTAATCTATAAAGGTGATGGAAGGAATGAAGACAACACATGGCCAGCAGTGGTTTGTTGAGAAAAATGTATCATAGAAAAGATTAATCATAAATAAATTGGTTTATAGTTTTCAATATATTGAAACTCATGATCATGTTTTTCTCCCTCTAGCAAGTATTCCAAAGGTTTAGCCAATTCTCAGGACAACTCCCTTGTGTGCTCATGAATTTATGGCTATTTTTGAAGATTTCAATGCCCAGTGGAATACAGGCACCATGGAAAATCATGTCCAGAGAGGAGGAGATGGGCACTCTTTCAGTCTACTCAGAGTTACTTACTTGGAAGACTGAATTAATTTTTCCTCTGTATCAACAAAGATGCAATAAAAGAAGAACACATGAAATTTGCTGGAACTCATTCAAGACATGCAGTTCCATTCCTAGGCCATATGCCCTGAAAAATCACTCAGGAAACTTTCTCATATGTAAAAAGGATTGAATTAAACCAATCTTTCCCCCAAACATATTGTGAGATTAAACACAATATTACTTTAATTTTTAAAAATGCATTGTACATTGAGAAAATATTGCACTTTTATGGAAAAAAAAGTATTTCTAATGTGACCAGAAGTCATTAAAAAAAAAAAAAAAAAGAAAAAAAAGCTAGTGCTAAAGAAATAATCTTCTACTGATAATTGAGCTTATCCCATAAAATTTCATGAGTAACACTTTTCACCTTGATTAATATGGCCCCAAAGGCCTTTGTTTCAAATATTATTTCTAATTATTCATGGTTTGTAAATGCAACCACAAACAAAAATGAGAGGAAAGCAGGCTTACTATTTAATTATTTGGATGGAAACCCTGAACTTTAAAGATGTATAGAAATGGATATGAACACTCATACCTCCAGTCTGACAATTAGATTTTGTCAGAGATAGGATTTTCTTTTGCATAGCAATAAATTTGTGTAAATAGCTTTACACACAGGTCTTTGCTCACACTGGACAGAATACAAGCCTACCAAGAAAAATGCTGTGAAGAAGAGAGGTGAAGGTGCTTATTTTTTATTGACTTTTCCTCTTAACTCTGTACATTATGAGGGCTCACCAGTGACTACACTGAGATCTGGAAGGGTGAAATCCAGACTGGATCTTGGGTTATAACTGTGCTGGGTATTTGCACTCCAGCAGAGCAGGTCCAAGTTCCCTCTCTGTGAAAAATAAAACCACTGACACCTGTTGTTAGAGCACAACACACTATTTCAGGCACAGCCCCCTGTAAGGATTGTACTAAGCCACAAATTTGGTGCTTTGCTCCAACTCCAGTTTCATTGGAGGATGGAACTGCATCGAGAGTTTTCCTTACGTGCATCCACACAAAGAAGGTTTTGCATGGAAAACTTGTCCAATTTTCCTATACTGGAGAATTAAAAAATACAAAAAATAAAGAGTTGTACTCCTCCAGATCTCGCCCTGCCTGTATTCTCAGACCATCATAGCTGTAATTCTACCACCTCTAGTAGCATTTTCTTTTGATTACTGCTTTTTTAAGTGGTGCAGCAGGGCTGCTTTGCTTATAATAAGCCTGTGTTTCCCATGTTCTCTAATGTGGAGCAATTTCTGAAGGTGTCTGTAAAGTAGGACTCCCTGTGCAACTACTGGCTGGTGGGGGTTCAGCCCCACATGAACATCATCACACTTTACTGAGCTGTCAGAATGTTGTGAAGAGAAGAACAGACACATGAAGTGAAGGCTTAAGGAAATGCCAGGCAGCCATCGTCATAGAGACCAGAGAGATCTGCTCCAGGAGGGTCCTGCCAGTGGAGCACTAAAGCAACAGTCACATAAATTTACAACATGAAATACATTTCAATTCCAAAGTATGACTGAAGTCTCAGCTCCTCTGTTACTCCCAACAAGTTTTATGCCAGAGCAAGTGCATTTGCTTCTGAATTACCCGCACTTTTGTCAGAACATGATCTGGCCCTGAAATGCATAGAGAGGTTAAACAATATGTGGTGGAAAGGAACACCCAGACAGCCAACACCTCCACAACTGCCTTTGAATACTAAACAATGCACAGCAGAAACTAGAATGTTCTGTGTTTGTCTTTGATCACCAAGCACCACTTTTTAAAATTTAAATTCATGCCTTTGAGACAGTTTTTGTTGCCAAAAGCAACAGGTCCTAACAGATACAGTGTGAAACCTATTGTTTAGAACTGGCACTAACTGTTCTTCCTCCCTCTGTAGCAGTAGGGAGTTTTTCCAGGTATGTGGGAGGCAAGCTGCTTGCAGCCATTATATTGCTCGTTCTCTGCATGATCTCCTTCATTAAATAATCTTTTAATGCAACATTAATAGTAATTGCAAGATTACAGTTCAAAATATTTGATAACATCACACTATGGAGTTGAAAAGCTACCGATCTCCTCTCTAAAGCTGGCTGTGGGGGGCAAGCCCACTGTGAAACACCACCAGTCCCTTGAACTGAGAGCACTGCAATTCCTTTTGATATTTCTCTTCCAGGTCCAGATGCCTCACAGGTGATGAGTGGCACAGCCTAGCAACAGAGGGCAGAAGGAAGGAAAACAATTGGTCAATTCAGTTTTTACGTCGAACATGTTAAGGACATGAACATAGAAGATTTTTTTTTTAATTGATTCACAAAGTGGAAGGCCGTCAATCAATTGTTAGAGGTGATATTTATGTACCAGTACTTGCACTCGCAATGTTTGACTACCCATAGGTATTTCAGAAATGTAAAATTATTCTGTCTTTATCTATGTTGAGTCATCTTCTTCTGCTGCTTTTTCATATCTATATAAAAATGGTTATTAAGGAGTTATTTAACTTTAATTTCTGCAAAGCATTAACAAAAAAGTGTTTAAATCTACAATTCTCTCTGAGTCAAATATCCCTTCTACTGTGATTAGTATTGACTCACTTTGACTGGCGACTCCTTCAGAAAAAAGAATAAGTTGTAAGCCAGTGCTTAAACCAAATGTTTAGGTGTAGTCACGCTCTATTCTTCCATTCTCTCCCATCTAAGTATCCATCAATGTTTTCAAAATTGGTCACCTACAGTATTGGAAAAAAAAAAAAAAAAAAGTTCTTCTCCTGTTTCTCCTGAACATTAATCTTCAATATGAAGCTTTATGTTGATTCTAACTCTGAATATCAGTAGAAGTACTATTAACAAAAAAACATTTGCTACCTGCAAAACTAATCTTGACAATAGTTAAAAGAAAAGCTTATCAACTACTGGCTCTTATTTTTTGCTGTATAAAAACCCCTTAACACTGGACTCCCAACTGTCCTTAAGGTGAAATAATCAAAAACTTTGCGTCAGGGAGCATGACAAGATGGAAGGGCCACACAGAGCAAGCCACAACACCAGAAAGCCAGGCTGAAGATTACAGTTTGTCTTCCCTGTAAATGGGCAGAAACATTCAGAAACTCCATAAAGAAAACCCCTACCCTGCCTAAATTGGCTTAATACAACATAACTAGTTCAGCAGAACTAATGGTTAGTTCAGCAGAACTAATGGTTAGTCCAGCATAACTAACATAACTAGAATAACCTTTCAAGAGCAGCTTTATTTTGGAGTAAGGTAACCAAACTCCTGAACTCAGCAGGCAAAAGTGAGGACAAGAGCTCTCCAGAGACTGTGGAACATGATTCGTCCTGGATGGACATCATCACTGCCTTCCATTTCTGTGAGGTGTTCAGTCTTAAATTCTGGGGAAAAAAAGGTTTTTAGAAGCCATTTCATGACAGAGACTATTTGTGATCACTTTCTCTCAGCAGGACAAAGCTGCTCTTTCATTGCTAACATAACCTACCACTTATCTGCAGCAGGCTTTCACTGAAATAGCTGAACTATGGTTTTGTTTTCTCATTCCCTGTCTTGAAATAAAAATAGGTGAAAACAGATATGTCCCAAATTTTCAGAATTGTGGGATTTGGCAGTGTAGCCAGACTCTCCTTGTATATATATATCAACACTCATGGTTAGCATAAAGAAACCTGCCATCTGCAACATATCAGAACATGGAAATAGGGGATGACATTACAGCTGTGCAAGGCATTTTCAACCAAATAATTTGTTAGTGTTAGAAAGAATGTGGAAAAGCCAAAAACATGGTTATGAGTCCAGCGTGGAATCGCCAGACAGAGTTGGATCAGTCCAAGCAGATCCTAGAGGAAGTGCCATGAGCATCAGGAGTTTGCCAGTATGGAATGGATTTGTTACCCACGGGACAGAGGCTGCAAAGGAGCCCGTCAGCATTGCAACAGAGACAGCTCAGGAAAGACGCAGGGGTACAAATTCCAGCCTCAGACCCATGACAAAGCCCAACCCCAGTCAACATGGTCATGTTAAAGTCCTTCATCACTCAGTCTGCGAAGTGAGAGTCCCATCACCCTCCCTGAGCTGCCGACCATTAACTCCCCATGCTGAAGCCACACTGGCCCTACTAGTCCATAAACACCAAAGCATTGCCAGGCATGGGCAGGCTGTTAAGACTGTATGGCAGGTGAAAATGTTCCAATAATGGTATTACTGAGTTGTAGGCATAGACAAATAAGGAGTCTTATCACTGCCATTAATAACAAAATTGCCATGAAATGACATAATTTAAATAAACCCCAAAATAACTGAAAAATGAACAGCAAGATTCATCACTAAAAAGAAAAAGAAAAAAATCACACCAGAAGTGGCCAACCACCCATATCCCAGGGAACTTGCAATAACAGTGTTTTCTGCAGGACATATTAGTTAATTCAGAAAAAAATGTAAAATATTTTATAGTTTATATGGTATATACATACCGCTGAGTATGAGGAATTCTTTCTGCATGAAAAGCCAGCAAGTGGCACCTCATTAAACAGGACCTAGACTTAATCTAACTTGGAACAGATAAAAAAGAAAGGATTCATATGAAGCTATCCTGCCTGGGGGTTTAATCTCAAAGCTTTCGAGTATAATGAATGAATTAAGTAGGGCAAGTGATTAACAACAAAGGAGCAATCACATAATAAAAACAGAAATAGTACTGAATTTAGAGCAATGTTTCCATTGTTTATGGAGAAGATCCTGCTGTGCTATTTTTATTGTTTTAACTCTTAAAGAATAGGTAAACCATATGACAGCACATGTTCTCCAGGTTTGGAAGGGAAGAATGGGAAAAGGCCATAAGCAGAATACCTAATGGTGCATAAATAATAGACTGTTCAGATATCAATATTTGTATCATTATGAGAATAAAATTCAGTCTGCAGGACTCACCAATATCTTAGAGCATATTTCTCTTAATGATGTAAGAATGGAATAAACACTATCAGAATTATGATGCTTTATATCACAGGTGGATGCTACAGCTGGTTTGCCCATCAGCTGAAGCAACATGAGGCAGGGTCAGAGCAACAAGACGGTCCTCAGAGCTCAGTGCCTGATCCTCCAGTGAGCCCCCCACGCTGCCTGTGCAGGCAGAGGCCGAGAGGCAGGGCTGCCTTGCCTTCCAAGCTGCCTGACTCAACCGGGGAACAAGCACACACCGACACATCGCAGGGCTGTGTTTGGGCTTGTGCTTTTAAGGCTGGTGCAACTCAAATTAAACTGACTGGCAGTTAACGCAAGCCAGATCTGATCGTGGTAAACCTGAGGTGTAGACAGTGCCCACCTCCCCTTGGCTACACCCTAAGGGAAATCATAAACCACTGTGGATTGTCTCGGCTGTCAGTCCTACTCAGTTATCTTGGCTGCCATACCCTAGGCATTTTCTTGCATTGTGTTCTTTGCCCCTGCTCTGGCATTACTCAGTCCTGCCTAAAGTTTCACTGACAGTAAATCTGGAGTTTAGGGAATAAACCCACTGAGAAGAAGTCAAGATAAGTCAGGACCAACAGTGAGAAGACTCAGATGTCAAACCCCAAAGCTGGCATATCTGACATGATGGACAAATATCCTACAGACTACCACAGGGACAGGTAACTGCTCCCAGGAGAGCAGGCAGCACTAAGTCAGCACTTTGCCACCCATCTTTATCTACACAGGCCCAAAGTTCTTGAAGCAGGAGGGCTTAACACTTTTTCCTGGGTCATCAGTTCTTCTCATAGCATGTGTTGAGCAATATAACCTCTTCAGGTCTCACCCACTATAGTCAAAATAAGTACCACAGTGGTCAGCAGATTGAGCCTTGTGATCTTTCAAATGCCAAACTTGAGCGTGCATAACAACCAAATAGTGTATTTTCTTCTACTAAATGAAGGTGCCAGTCCAAATAATTTTTCAAGGTCTAACAAGTATCAAATGAATTGCACAGAATTCTTCCCTCACGGTATTAAAAGATAAGAAAGAATATATTTCTCAGTGTTTTTTCTTTTATTGCCTTCACAAGCAAATGTAGTGTATGCCGAACTATGTCTAGCAGAGGAAGATAAACACAAGCAGCTTGGATTTTGAGATTTCAAGACAGTGATCACTAGGGAAAAACCCACATTTTCTCAAGGCACTTGATTGTCTCATAAATTTTGCTTTCCATTCACTAAAGCTTTCAGGAAAGAGAATGAGAGGATAAAGGCTGTAATTGATGGTACAATGCCCACAAGCCTCAACAGATGTGATCCCTCGTAATGAAGCATGTGGGCCTAATTTGGCATTACTTACTACCAGGAGGATCTTATGCAGGGTATCTTTCTAAATCTATGTTTGGTTGGCACCTGTGCCTTGTTGAAACTGGCATAGCACCTTCTGAGCGGGCAGGATGCCATTCTAGCAGATGGGCAAGAGAGCAGATAAATGCCAGAGATCTAGTACTGCATTTACAACAAGCTGAAAGTAGCAAGGTTTAAGTCTCATCACTGGACAGCTGAGGTGGGAAGACACCTCTGGAGATCAGCCAGTCCCACCCACTGTTCAGAGTGGGATCAGCTAGAGCAGGCTGTGTCCAGTTGGGTTTTGAGTATCTCCAAGGATGGAGAGTCTGCAGCCTCTCTCTTAGCAATCTGTTGTGTCTGACCACCCTCACAATAAAAAAGGCTTTTGCTTGTGCTTGACTGGAATATCCTGTATTTCTGTTTGTGCCCAGTGCCTCTTGTCCTGTCACTGGACATCGCTGAGAAGAATCTGGCTCTGGCTTCTTTACTCTCCCATCAGGTATTTTACAGACTGTTAAGTTCCTCCTGAGCTTCCCCTTGTCCAAGCTGCAGTACCAGCTCACTTGGCCCCTCCTGCTATGACAGATGCTCAAATCCCTTAATCATCTTCATGGCCCCTTTGCTGGACTCTCTCCAGTAAGTCCCTGTCTTGTACTGGGGAGGTCAGAGTTGGACACAGCACATCAGATGTGGCCTCACCAGGGCTGAGTAGATGGGTAGATCACCTCCCTTGAGCTGCTGGCATTGGTCTGCCTGCTGCAGTCCAGGAGGCTCTTGGCCTTCCTTGCCACAAGGACCTATTACTGGGTCATCCCAGAGGAAAGAATACAAAGTGCACACCTATAAAATTATTGGGCCTAAATGCTCCTCCAACTGAAACTCATCACCTGAAAGAGGAAATAATGCATTCTTAGTGGCAAAGTGGCTTGTGAATGGTAGTCTAATAAAACATTGCATCAGACTCACAAATTACAAAAACCACATGGATTGAAGAGATCCTGTATTTTGAAGTATGCACAGTGATTTGCATGATATTCATTGTGTTAAGGTTGAAAACATTATTAACATCTTTGCTCTAAACCTAACAGACCAATTTATTCTAACTGGCACTAATAAAATGTATCATTAGCAAACAGGGGTCAGCAAAAAACACAGCACAGAGAACAGGCAGAGGAATAACAGATAGTTCAAGAAAAAGGATTAAATGTACTTCAAGCTGGCACTGTACAAGTGGCTCATCAGAACATTATTTTAACAAATGATATACCAAAATCATAGTCATCTATTATGCTCAGTACTTAAAGAAAGTGATGCAGAACAAAATTATATTAGCTTCTTGGATCACCTTTAATTATATCAAATTTAAAGTATGATATTTATGTGCTCATCTTCTTATCTTCTAAAAATATTCCTATACCAATTAAACTTGCAATTTTAAATATGTATTTTGATTTGTTACAATTTTTGTATTCAAGAGTCCAATTATCACCACTCATTTGCAGCAAGAGAAGTTAATTTTGCTGCCTTTGACTTTATGTCTTTATTTATTTATGTTTAAAACTAACCTGCAATGTTGGCAGATAGAGGTTACAGTGTGTTTTGCTATAGTACAGTCACGGTCTTTCCTGTTGGATCCAACTCTTTCAGAGCCTTCACTGTTTTTTAAGCCTCTCATTGTGCCATAAAGAGAAAGATAAACCATTCCCCAATTAAACTAAATCCTAAAATATAGGGAGATCAAAGACTAAATAAAGCTGAATATTCTGCAAGAAGTCCTGGGACAGACTGGGAGCAGAACCCAAGTTTTCTGAGTCTCAACACACAGCATCATTTCTTCCTCTAGACCTCTATGGACACACCTACTCAGCTTCCCATTTAACTTGAGTTTTCACATTGCAAAGACAAAAATATTCTAAGCTGTTGTGATTTCTAGCCTTATACAGACATTTACAACTATTTCATGTGAAGAAACCCAAACTGTCTCCAAGGATAGGATCCAAGGATGTTATCAGCATTAATTTTATCAAATGAAGATTTTTGTGTGGAGTATCTGGGAGGAAGCAAAGCTCTTGCAGATGGTAGATTGAATAAATGAACATTCAAGCAATAATAAAGAACATTGAATGAGCCTGATTTTCCTGTACAGGTGCAGAAGTAAAATATTAGATACTGGTTTTCTCTCTGTGTAGCTCAAGTGTATTTATTCCATTTTTGCACACATCTTTGTACTAACATTTTTACTGAACACAGTGCTTAATAAGGTTTGGCTTAAATACCCCAAAACATTGGATAATGTTTCACGCTCATAAGGAAACAAATAGAATGAAAACTAAATGTGTAAGAGTTATAAGGCATCAGCAGTCTACAACAGGCACTATAAAACCAGAGAGACAGCAACATTTTGAAAAGAGCCGATCTCCATTAGGATAATCAACTTAAACTCTACTATAATTGAACAAAATATGGCCTCTATCTCTGTGTCATAAGCACCCTTTTGAATGCTATGAAATGGAGAGAAAGTCAGTGAATTTAATCTACTGCAAGAAAAATGTCTGCTCTTATATTACTTGGCAAAAATGTGGTACTGGATGAAAACATGTTAGACTTCAGTTCGGGGTGGATAAGGCAGAGGTAATGCTGGCTGGCAGACGAAAGTGTTTTGAAGAATTGGCAAGGTCTAAGAGTACTCCCTTGGCTGAGAGCATCTGCTAACCCATGGTGAAAGCACTTTATAATCTCAGAGTTTCACTCTTCCTTGCTTCAGGGCTTCAGGTAGCAAAAAGAATCAATCAACCACTGCTGTATGTTTCTGTAATCAACATACAGCAGTTTTACCTCTCGGATTCAGCCCCTCAGATTCAACCTCTGTCCAGTTTACCTATTGCCATTTTAGCCTCAAACTGGACTTTTAGCTCGTGGCTGTGGTTCAGCCCTACCAAGACTTTGCCAAGAGCACAGCAGCGCTGCTCCCTGGAGCGAGACATCCCACTGAACACAAAGCTACACCTGCGTTCCCCCCACCCACCCCTGCACCCAGCAAAGCAACGGCTGCACCACTGTTCACAACCAACAAACAAAAACCAGCAGAAGCACACTACAAACAGGCAGCTGTTTGGTGCTGGATCCCTTTGAAGTTTACACCCAGCCACACTCAGGCCTGCGGTGGGATGCTCTGGATCCTGGCAGAGCTGGCTTCTCTTCTCTACTCTCTCCCGAGGGCTGTTTCTCTCTCCTCAGCCTTCCTCATGCTGACCTGTGGTCCTGCTGTTGCTACTTCTGAGAAGGGCTTGGGCATAAATGTTTAGCTGTTGTGAGGTTCACGCCTTTGAGGTTCACGTGCTCCCCTTCACCCACTCCCACCGGGCCTCTCAGACTCCCAAAACACAATGCAGACTGTGCAGAGGATACCACATCATAGCAGGTATTTAGTAAAAATATATATATTTTAGGAGAAGTATGCATGCCTCAGATAATTTTGACCTAGATAGAAGCTGCTTTTATTAAGTTGCCACATCTATTACCAAGGAGAATGAGTCAAGTAGGCTATAGTATTCCATGGGTTTCTTTTTACAAGCTTTGCTCTTAAAGGGGAATTTTTGAAATATTGTTCTCTCTCATCAAAGAAGATGAGAAAGAATAGGATTAAGGTGAAGAGAAGGATTTCTTTGAATAGGGAAGATATAATTACACATTTTCCATGACACATGCTGAAAAATGTAATATTGGATAATGCAAGTAACCTCAAATTTTTCATTGTATTTTAATAGAGAGCTCTCTTTTAAGATTTTTATATTATATACAGTATATAGTTATATGTATAGACATTTCTCTCGCACAAAAGAGATTGAAAAGGAATCAAACAAGAATAAACTCTTCCTCCCTAACCACTAAGAAGGCGTGATAAAGGAGGACAATATCAGATTAGCTACAAATTTTCCATCTCATTGTTTCCTGAAAAATAAAATTTTATAATGAACATACTCCATACAAGCTGTGCAGAGCAAGTATCTCTTCCAAAAATGCACAGAGCAGTAGTAAAAATCAAGCATGGACTCAACGACATCTGTTGTGCCATTGTTATCAAATGCCATCTTTTTCACACAAATCTCTAACAGTCACTACTTTTTTTGTGTGGAAATATTAGTTTGTATGCGGCATCTAAAAGCTGGCACACAAGGACCGACAGATGCTTTGGTTTTACCTCATCTTCAACTTACTTGGCTTCTCATTACACTAGCTACAGCTCGGCAAATTATTCCTCTGCTTTGGAAAGCCGACAAAATGCCATCTGTCTCTGCATGGTTATCAAAACTAATACTGTAACGTGAAAAAACTAAGATCTGAAATTGTACCTGGCAACTACATGGTGAGGTCGAGTATCCTGCTAGATTACTCATATACACCAGTTTCAGTCAGTGGACACCCACCTATCCCACTGTGCACTCAGCCTCGGGAACAGCCAGTCTCTGACCTTTCTTGCATGTAGCTGTTTCTCATGCCATTGACATTGACTGACACTAATTATGGCTTAGAATGCAAAATGAGGTAGCTTCTCACCAACTGAGACTCCAAGGTCACTATGATTAGAGTAGGAGCAGCTTTTGGTTTTTCTTATAAAAATGAGAGGCTGAATGCATGGAGGAAAGAGGTGGAAAGGTCAAGGAAAGAGAGAGAGCAAGATTACATCAGTGTGGTTCAGCATGTAATCACATTGGTCCACCAGCTGCAAAAGTCATCACTATGGCTTTAGGGAAGAGAAAACATGACCACAGTGCCATCATATAAAACAGAAAAGAGCAAAAATGCATAAAGAGGCCTGACAGTCCTACCCTTCATCTGACAGAAAAAATGTCATCCTCAGAGCTTCTCTTACTTAATAAATTCCATGAAAATTTCTCCACCAACTGGTGAAGTACATCCCAGAATAAACACCTCGTACAAACACAAGTAACAAAGTCTGCTCTTCTACACTGCAGAAATGCTCAAATACCAGCTTGAGAGTTATCTCCAACCACTCCAACATGCCAGAGATGAAACTGAGGTGAGGATCCTACGGATTAGCAATGGACAGGTGATCAAAATCCAGGTTAGTAGACACTGTCCTCTCTTTTGTGCAGCTTCTAAGCTTCACTCTGCTAAAAGTGAGAGAATAGAGCAGTTGTTCTCATCCTCCTCCTAAGCATCTCCATTGCTTGTGGTCAGAGATGGGATACAGGGTAAGCAGGTCTTTGATCTGAAGCAAAACCATGTTACATTTTGTGGCCAAGGGAAGAGGTGAGGGCTGCACAAACAAGTGCACTGCTCTGTGTCTGTATTCAGCAAAATGACTGTCAGATCCTGGCATATTTTGGGACCAAAAGGTCTCTCTGGTTAAGAAACCATCCCCTGACCAACCTTAGTCATGCAACTGAGCAAATTAACATAAAGCTGCTAGTTCTTATTTCATGTTTAAAACACTACAGAAAGAACATCACTCTCCCTCCATCATCTCAGATACGTTGAACTGAATATTAATTCCTTTTGAAAATGCATAAGCTTAGTAATATTCAGCATGAGAAAGGTTGACCCCAAAAACCTCTTGTCCTTTATGCATTTTCAGGCTGAAGTTACTCCTATCTTGCACTGATGTATGATAATAATGAAGTTCCTTCTTGATACAAATGTGAGTTTATTTAAAGCTCTCCAAGGTAGGAAGAACACTCATGAAGAAAAAATGCTTTAGATAAATGGCTTTTTGTTTGTTTGGTTTTAGTACATTTTTAAGTTTAACTCAACAAAATCAGCATCTGCTCCTGAGTTTCTACTGTTTCACTCTATCATGCTTATTTTGTTTATACCTTAAGACAGAGTTCATGTAGATTAAATACCACCTTCCATGCAGTTCTGGCAATAGTTCCTAGAGTTTCCTCGTAGGGATTCACTGCCCGCTGTAGTGAGCAGTCCTATGGCATTTGCCTCGAGAATGATGTTCCTTTAAGTCGTGCTCTGCTACCCCTTTGAACTGGCACCATAACATAGGACTAAGAAATCACTGTATCCCATTGGAATCCCTTTCTGCAGAAGAGGCAGTGTGCATTGCCTATCGGTTACATGCACACCTCATCTAAATGAGTAGAAAAGAACAGAAAGATGGAGAAAGCTCAGAGCTTCCTCTCTTCCTTCAAGTCTCCCTTTTTTCCTTCTATACAACATTCTCCTTTGTGTTCTTGGCTATGCTGCATTATCATGAGCTCCTTGGGAAAAGACCTCTTCTCTCTATCTACAAAGAAATCATTAAAAAGCAGTAATGTCTTGGCTTCACTATGTAGTTAGTTTCTCCTTGTATGTTCTTGCTCCCAGCAGTGTTAAGTCCATGTGTAGCTCTCATTCACAGGAAATCCTTTTAGTCTTACAATGAGGTCTTTGTAGAAAGTCTTTGGTGTTATTCTTCTGTATTTGCAAGGACTCTTGAATACTGAGCTGCCTGGGACACAGTATCTAGGGGAATAACTAATATAGGCTAAACGTAAACTAATTTTGGGGAACAAAAGCAGCCTTCAAGCTATATGCAAAGTCCCTAAAGGCTGTTTTTTCAATGAGGGTGAGTGGAAGTGACAATTCTTTTGCACTTAATGAGCCAGAGTAGCGGAGATTAGAGAAACCCTCTAAATTATTTGGCTGTTGAATAAAAATCCAATTTAAATCTTGTGGAAAGTAAGAGCTTCGGTTCAGCTGTAGAATCAGGGTGCACAGACAAGGAAAATAAGCAGTCTTTTTACATCCAGTCCCTAAACTAGTAACAGTTTATTATACAAAAGCTAAGCAGAGATAATGAGAAAAAGAATATGTTAAGAATAAAGAAAAAAAGAAATCCTTGGGAGACCAAGAGGTTTGTTCAATGTTACTAACTATTCCATGCAAAACAGTAGCCTTTCTACAGAAACTGATATGCCTTCCTCTTACGCCAGGGCCTTGGAGAAGACAGTAGATCATAGTGAGGCATGGCAGCATCTCATGATATTTCTGCTTCCTGGTGTTGCTCAGCAGTGCCCATCAAAACATTTCAAGCACCTAAAAATACTCTGTGAGGACTTGGGATAAAGTCTGCACTGCAAGGGGAGCGAAACCAGGAGAAAGGACAGAAGAGCTAAGAAAAGGTTTACAGTATGGAGAACTTCAGTTCAAGTGCCCTCAGCCTTCTTTATCTTGGAAAGTTCCACTTCTGCATCAGCCAGAAAAAAAAAAAAATCATTTCTTGTTTTGTTCACAAGCAAAAACTAAACTGTCAGTGGTCCAATCGAATCAATAAACACCAACAGAACTTTCCCAGTTTCCACAGAGGTCATACATCTTGGAGCCTATCCTTTCCTCTTTACTTGGGCTGTCTGCAAGCTATTCAGGCCAAAGATTGTCTACTACACTGATGACCACATGTGCCAGCTCAGTGAAAAGGAATGAAAAGCTGTGTGTACAAATAAGTATTGACTTTTTGGCCTTCTTGAAAACTGTGATTCCCCAAATGATAAACTAGTCTTAAAAAAATGAAAAAAACACAAGTTCCTTTCTTAGCACAACAAACAAAAATAACACACACGTGCAATCTTCCCAAATAGTGATGTAACTGTTAGTTTAGCAGAGCTAAAGACAACTGAATTCCTGTGGATTTGTCATCTTAGACAGGTGTAATCTTTAACTAAAACAGTCTCATCAAGGAGTGGGGCATTCATGCCTCTTCTTTCTGGAAAATGTGTCACTGAAACCCAGAACCCAGGTCCCGTTTAAAATGGGATTATCATGGCCATCCTCACCATGTACTTTCATTACACTTGTAACCATATCTCATGGAGATCATTGCTTTTCTGTTATGTTATATTAAAATAATGAATATAACCAGCTAATAGGAGGGAATAGAAGGACATGGTCACATCACCTCAATTCTGAAACAAGTAAGGCTAAAAAATCCTAAAAAGCCAATCAAACCAAGAGGGTGGAGTTAGCTCAGGCTACAACTGATGAGGTTTCAAAAGGCAGCTGAGCTAATCTAATGCCCAGATGAGTCCACAACACCCTCCAGCTCATTATTAAATACAAATCTATAGAGCACATCACTGTATTCAGCCCTCAGAAGATAGGCCTTTATGGTGACTGTAAAATTCTCATTAGGCTATTGGGATTATCTCTTCCCTTTATCTTATTTGTTTGGCTCTATAAATGCTGAAGAAAAGACATGATGAATCAATGAGTGATTCAGATTTTGCCTTCAGTCTTTATCATCAGGCATTTATCTACTTTTTGTCTCTGGAGTTTTTTATCCTGCAGTAAATTTATTGTAGTGCCTCTGAGTGATTTTTTTTCCTTTTCCTTTCCCTCCCTTCCCCCAATACTCTATTGATTTTCTCATTTTTACAAATAAGCATAGCAATAAATAAAATTACAAAAGCTCAGGACAGAATCGTAGCTGAATAAATACACTCATCAAGAATAAAAAATTGTTGGCTAGACTGGGGAAATTGCAGCTCCCTCATGTATATTCTTTATTATGAAGTGAAACCACAATTAGTAAAGCAGAAGAATCTGAGAGCCAGGATTTTATTTTCCACTTTGCTACCGATGCACTGTGGTCACAGGAGGTGTATTTTAAAGCAATTGGGCAACATTACCTGAGATGGGGGTGAAAGAGAAGTGTTCTGACTCCAGCAGCACCACTGCTTGACAAGGATGTCACTGCATTACCCTTCTGTCACCCTCACAACTCCATCCAAGATCAGTGTAATAAATAGCAATCGCTCAGGTTGGCTGAGAGATGTATAAATGGAACATTGGCAAGCTGGTTTTTAACTTCTTAGATTGGAAAGCCAAGTTATAAAGCACATGTAAGAATGATGGATCAATACCCTTCTAAATATTCAACATACTTCAGGATGCTAAATTCTTGTTCCGAAGTGTTATGGAATTATTTCGTGACCTTAAGCATTTACAAGATTATGGAATTCTACTTAGGTGTGATGGCAGGAGTGTTTCACAGGGCAAGAGAAGATCCAGCTTAGTATTTTCTACTGTTAGGTTCCTGCTTTCTACAGACAGATTTATACTAGTTCACATAGTCTCCTAATAAATGAAAAAACAGGGCACCAAATATATGATAAACTTTTTCTGAAAGAAACTGATTCGATTTCACAGTCAGTTGAGGTGCTGCATGTTCTGAATAACCTTATATGCTTAAAAATGTTTCAAGATTTATCCTTTTGAAACAAACAAAGAAAAAAACCCTGTCATGGTTTTAAGCTCAAATGGAAATTAAGCACCACACAGCCTCTCTCTTTCCCCTAACTCTGAAAACTAGTTATGACGAATATTTTCAAGTAAAGTATCTAATACGTCACCTGTTCTTTTTCTGCATAAAGGGTTTCTATAAATAGGTTAAGAAAACGTGATGAAAGAAAACACTTGGGTTGGGCCAGGTTCGCTCCAGGTGCCCGCGGCGGGTCAGGGCAGGGAACGGGCGGTTTTCCCGGGATGCTGCGGCGGAGCGGGAGCTCCGTGTTCAGCACCTCGGACAGCGCCGGGCACACCGCGGGTGTGCGAACACAGCCGTGCGCCGGGACCGGCCCAGCACCCGCCAAGAACCCGCCACCAGCCACGACAAAACCTGCCACGACTCCCTCTTGCGTGCCATCAGCCCTCCCCGTCCAAGCATCCTTGCAAGGGGCGCGGAGCGAGCTGGGGAAGAGGGAGAAGGATGGGTAATAATTGTGCCGTGCTCCTGCTCGGTCAGTGGTTCAGGCGGTGTCTGCACAGCTGGTTTCAGCTGTGGCCTTGCTCAGAAAACACATTTTTCATCCCTGTCATGAGACACATTTGAGAAACTAAAATACTGAACAACACCGGTGAAAAATGAGCCACAAAGAGAAAGAAATGTCAGGGAGAGGAAAAAAAAACAAAACCAAAAACAAGAAACCTGAAGGAAAATATAAAATGAAAGTTAATACTTGTCTTTTTTTTTTTCTTTTTTCTTTTCACTCTGGCATAAACACCACAGCACAGTTTGTGTCTTTTTTAGAGGGGACAACAGTAGGGTATGGGAAGAAACCACAAGAGCTAGAGGCAAAAGTACAGCAGTACTTCATGGTCAGATGAATTTTCTGAAAAAAATAAAATCTGTAATGTCAGTGGAAAACAGGGTGGATTGTGGTTGAGAAATTAACTGTGTTGGACAGCAGAAATGGTAAATGAAAGCTCCATATGGATCAGGCTAACACTAAACTAAGCTGAAATAAAGTCTGGCAAGTTGACTAAGGTAAACAAAACTCCCGAGATATATATATATCTATTAAAAAACAAAACAAAACAAAAAGAAAAACCCTGAGAAAAAAATAGCAGAAGAATCGGAAAACTTGGAGAATATGGCAATTGTGGGGTGTGGTGGTGATTTTCATCCCTGGCATAAGAAAGCAGTACAGGAATTGCAGAAGCGGAGGAAGAATTCATTTTGCATAAAAATGACCTGAAACCTAAATGTTGACAGAACTCCAAAGGAGATTAATATTGCAGAAGTCGCTCATGCAAAGCTGCGTGGGATGATGATAGAAACAACACTGTAAGTGACCTCATCCAGCATCAAAGAAGCTGCCTCTGGCACAGGAAATAAAGCAATTGCCTCTGAACACAGGCCTCATTTGTTCTTGATAAACCTTAACGAGATGAACAAAACAAGGGAACTCAATGGTATTTTCAAATAAGAATACCTACATTTCAGGAAAGTTGACAGACTTTATATTTACTCCTATAAGAAACATACTTGATTAAAGTATGCTGCATTTGGCAAGAAAACATTACTATGGCTAAAGAAGTCACTTGGAAAGTCCAGAGAGCAAATGTCACTTTATTTTATAGTCCAAGCATAGTGAAATCTTACTTTTTAACAATTGTTCAATTGCCAAGGAAGAACTGAACATTTTGTAACTAATTTATAAATTCTGTATTCTAATTTAGTGAGGTCTTTAATTTGGTTGACAGACTTCTGTCTCTGACAACATTGCCTTGCCCAGTGTATGTTAAAGAAACCCACATCAAGAATTTCCAGGCAGCTCCAATAAAGGATGGTGGCAAGAAGTTAAAAGCAAAAGAGGGCATTTGGAAGGTTAAAACAAAAACAAAACAAAAAAAAAAAAAAAAATTGCCAGTACAGAAGAAAGGCAATCCCTCCCAAATTTGATTAAAGCTTTCAGCAAAGACTATTCAGTACATATTCCACCTCCAAGGCAAAAATAAAGTTCTTCACTTCAATCAGTGATACAGGATAAGTTGAAATAAATTTCCTTAATTGGATGTATTTGAAAAGGTCATTCAAAAATCACCACAAAGTAGATGGCATCACTGGGGCCTTATCCTGCCTTCCTGGAAAGCAAAGGTGTTCCTCAGCTGCCTCAGCCCTCAAAAAGAAAGATGTGTCATTAAGAAGGGTCACAATCTGTAGTGACAGGTCAGAACACATTATAGCCAGAAATAAGTTTCAACCCCAGACTCTTTTTCTGTAGGGGGTACCAAATTGTGTTCAACACAACGATAGCTGAGAATTGATAAAACACAGAGTCCCTTTCTATGAAAAAAACCTTTCAAATCTGCGAGAGTAAAAGCTGCTCAATGATGTATGAATAATAAACACTCTGCTTCTCTGAATTACTACAAGAATCTTTTCTGATTGACTTGCACATCTACCTGCACATCTACCATTGGGGGGAAGATTTCTCTTCCCCCCAATGCACTGGGGGGAAGAGAAATCTTTCTAGCATACCTTTTGCAGTAGTGCAAAGGCATGCAAGTGCACAGCAGAATTTGGCCTTATCCTCCACATCAAGAAAAAAATGTCCCAGTTGAGGTATTACACTTGCATGCAACGTTTGGTCCAGTGTATACAATTCTGAACAAGACACTAGTAAATCAGTAATTCCATATAGGCCTGGGGACGTGAACTTTTGTCCATTGTTCTTATGAGTCAGCTTGCAAGAGGAACACATGGATTGGGACTTCTTTTATCTCTATCTTCTCTCCTGGACACCTGTAAGTATAAAGACATCTCCTCTTGTGTTCTGTATTTGCTATTGCCTTAAATTATTTATTTCTTTAGGAATGTATAGTTTTGTATTTTCCTTTATAAGAAGGAATAGCACATGGGCTATATTCTCTACTAACCAGCAAACATACTACTAAAAATGGAAACAGTGGTTTTTCCTGCCAAGATGACTCCCTATGTGAGGATAGGACTGGGAGACAAGTCAGAGTTTGTCACCTTGTGCCACTGCCTCCCTCTTGTAATCTTCATCAAATCCATTAATCTCCCTGGATCCCCAGTTTCTTCTTTTTTTTTTTTTTTTTTTTTTCTCTTTAGTAAAGCTTTCTTGCCTCTGGGGGGCATTGAGAAGACAAATTCATTAATCTCTGTAAAATGCTGAGAGGTCTGCTCACCACTGGTTTCAGAAAAGAATCTCCATGAGAGTACGTTGGCTAGAATGGAAAAAGCAAAAATTGGTTTGGATCCCACATAAAGAATCTGAATTTACAGGAATGATGAAGGATGAACACCTCTGGTGGGACTGAGGAAGCTGCTGAACTGATCCAGAAAGAGTTAAGTGGCTAATGGAAAAATCCCTATGGGTTTGAACTTAATGTGCAGGGACAATGAGGAAATCCATCTGGATGTAAAGCTGCAAGAAATACAAGGCATCAAGAAAGGAGGCATTCATGCTTTCTGTGAGTTAGGAGTTATTGTATCCAGCATTTGTCATGATACCTTAGATAACATATAATTGTTCTCCAAAGGGTTCTCCATAGAGCATGCATAATGAAGCAGGTTTCAGAAATGCAAGCTTTAGTGAGGAGAGGAGAGGGTGCCTCATGACAAACATGAATGTTTCTTGTGTTTCAAAAGGAGCCAGTTTCAGTAACTGAAATAAATTCTTCACACTGGTAACAGGCATGTGAACAGCCCAGATTGTATTTAAGATCAGGAAGATAATCAGAGCTCTCTTCCTGCGTGCTTTTAAAGCCAGGGTGCTGCTCCAAAAGACTTTCAAACAGCCACCCCCAGCAGCAGCTCAGCAGGGTCAGCCATAGCTCCACTACAAAAGAGCTGGGATGTAACACCAGGTGAGTCAAGAATCCACAGTAAACTAATAAACCCAGTACAGAGTCAGGTCAAGAACAGCAAAGGCAAGGAGGAAGAATTAAAGGGATTTCACTTTACTTACAAACTTTTTTAGGGCAGTTGATTTTGTATCTCTCTGGTTTTGGGGACAAAAAGGATCATTTTAAGAAGAAATTTTTTACAGAGAGAGTGATCAGACATTGCAACGGGCTGCCCAGGGAGGGGGTGGATTCACCATCCCTGGAGAACTTTAAGATGAGACTGGATATGGCATCAGTGCCATGGTCTGGGAATGGTGGGGTTGGATCAAGGGTTTGACTTGCTCTCAGAGGTCTTTTCCAACCTGGTTCATTCTGTGATTCCTTCCCTCCTTGCTTCCAGAATGCACCTGTTTCCACAAAAGGAGATAGGAGCCATCCCAGACCCAGCAAAGCACATTATTGTAGGACTGAAAACAAAAAGCATAAACTAGCCCCATTCCATGAAATCAGGAAAGTTCAAATGACATTGTAGGAAGTGAAAAATACTCTGTCTAACTGGTATTCACGCAGAGTGAGGAACTGATTAGGAGGCAAGCTCGTGAGACGGTGCTGCTGAAGACACCAGAGGACTTTGGCAAGTCATTTAGTCAGCATTGTCCTCATCTGTCTAAGGGATATAATTTTCTAGTATTTCAAAGACACAGTGAACTACTTGACTTATATGTTGATACTTGACAAGCTCTGAAACTCTATAACCTGCTTATTACCATAACCTTTAATCAGGTATTTTATTAAAGGTGTTTTTTAAAGAGTGCAAGCTTAGAGGTTGGAATTAACAAGTAAATAAAGCAGAAAAGCAAAGTCAAGATCACAATGAGCAACACACGCTGGTTTGTTCCTTGAGGCTGCTCATGTTTGAAACACCCTCTCTCAGAGCTGCTCAGTCCTTTCTGCTGAACCCGACAGCGTCTGCTGTGATTGACACTCAGCCATTACACAGTGCAGTTTTGTCAGCAGGAACTCAAGGAAAAAGTGAAGCTGAACACCTTTGGATAAGTGTGCACTCCTGAAAATGGCCATAATTTACTCAAGCCTCTTCCATTGATGCTGATAGGAGTAACATTTTAAGATAAGCCAGTAGAAAAAAACTGTAATTTTCTGGTTTCATAAAAAATCCTTGTTTCTTTCCCTACTGCTTTTGTGGGAAGAGGAAGCCCCAGGCATCTGACTGCAAGCTCTCAGACACCCAGTGACTCTGACCTACAGAGCATAATACAGAGCAATCACACCTCCATGGGGTAGCTATTCAGAGACATTCAAGCCTATACAGGTGAACTGGGTTCCTTGCTTTTTGGGGTTGGGTTTCTTTCTCTGTCTCTCTCTTTTCTTCTTTTTTTTTTTTTTTTCTTTTCTTTCTTTTCATCTCTGAATTCCTCAGTCTGGGCTACATTTTCTTTTCTCTCTTTCTTTATTTTATTTCATTTTTATTATTTCACCTCCTCTTTGCCTTTGCTCCCTACAAAGGTACATCAATCACCACTACCAGTCCAAGCTGGGAAAGGAAGGCTACTTCAAGGTCACTGTGTAAAAAGCCCTAATGCTTTTCAGTGAAAGGGAAGGGAAAAGAGGCCATAAGTGGCTTCCTGTTTCTATTCACTGTTTAGGGAAACTCCTGAGGAAGGAAGGAGAAAGTATGCATGCAGGGAAGGCTGTATGGCCAGAGGAAGGGGGAAGAGCCATACAAAAAAAGGACAGTCCTTAAAGATAATATCCCACACAGGGGAAAAAACTTATTGGAATGCAAATAGATGAGTGTGAGTTGGAGAGAGATGAAGGAGACAGATGCAATTCTCCAGAGACAAGCAGTTCCCTTGAGGCCAATTGCCCGTGAAAGGGGCTGGCCACGGTTGACAAGGACAGATACCACAGAAGGGAAGTGAGGGAACTGCTACAATAAATCCAGCATGTGTTCCTTCCTGGATTTCCTCCACGCTGCCAGAGGAGCAGGCTGCATGTAGCAGCTGTGCTTCTGCTCAGCCCTGACACAATCTCCTGAGTGGTCCTGCTTGTGCCGTCCAGGTGGGCACACGGGGGAAAAGGAGCTTTCACCATGGAGGAAACTTCATAACCATCTCCCTCTTCCTCCTCTGCTTTCCTCCAAGCTGGTGTGTTAGTGATGTGCAAATGAGACTCTGACACCAAAGGGGCAAAGGCAGCAGAGGAGCTGGGCTGCCTTCAGCCACGAGGTGCATCTCCTGCCAGAGGCTGGAGAACTAAGTCCTCTGCCCCAGCCCCAAAACTGTTCCTGTAACCCAGCCCTCTGCACAGCAATTCCTGCCATCAGCCTTGGGTTTACATGCACTATTTATATTCCATATTTAAAATAAAGCTATGCTAAACACACTTCAGTGTTGTTTTACAAGTGAGGAAGTATCACATTCAGCCTTCACTGAAGGCTGGATTAAGATGCGCATACACAAGGGTAAAGCTAAGTTACTACACACTATTTCTTGTTAGCAGGATATTTTGTAACACTCTTTTCCCTGGGTTTAGGGTTTTATGTTTTCTTTGACTATGTGGGCACAGGAGAGGCAAGGGAAGTGTCATATTTTTTATTTTTATATTGTTTACACACTACAGACTTGCAATAGAGCCTTTATATATCATCTTTCAAAACACATTTTGAGTACTGTGGCTGTTGAAATATTAGTTTTCAATACCTATTCAACTACAGTCACTTACAATGACACTATTGTTCTAGGTACCCTACTAGCAGAGAATAAAAGGCAATCTCTGTCTCAAAGAATTTATATTCTACAGATAACATTTAGGCAAATCTTTTCAAACAGATATTCTTATTTTATTGCTGGAAAATTTAGATATAAATCTTTTTTCCTCAAGTCAGATTCCTATACAGGAATTCCTAACAGTGCCATTAAGAGGAAACTGTTAAAAGAATATACTCTGTTTGGTTTTTTTAAAATGTAAATATTCGTGCAGAGCCATAGAAAACACAGATTGTTTTTGTCACAGAGAGAAACAATGCAAGTGATTAATAACGTGGACATTATTGAACTTTCATTTCCTCTTGAGTACGGTGATGTTTGCCTTCTGATTCTAAAGTATTCCTACATTGTGCTCCAGCAACGAGCCTCATCTTTAATTATCAATTCCCTCACAAAACCAGAGAGGTAAAACGTATCCGAGTCAAACAATGCCCGCCAACTGCCCTATTGCTCCGCATTTCAGGGAGTCTGTGGAGGGATTGCAACACAACAAGAGAGCTAAAAAAAGCCAACCCTGGAACCTGAGATAAGGAAGCACTGAGAAAAACAGCAACCACAAGTTCTCATGGGATGAGGCTTGGCTGACGCTGGAGCAAGAAACACATGAAAGAAACAAGTGAACCGCACCCACGAAGTGACAGCTCCGGCTCAGTGATAAAGACCCAGATAGGCTCTTGCAGGCTGGGTCTCTGCCTTGGCTATTTATACCATTCAAATAGGAAAACCTACTAATATATAAACAAGAATTCTGGAGTCAAAGGGTTGGTGATTATCTGCTTAATCCTCTGTATAGATTTAAAAAATGGCATACTGAGCACATTCTGTGAAAAGAGTTTTAACTGTGATAAAACCAGTTTCCGAGTAAAGGCTCATAACAGTAGTGCAAGACTGTGAACACAGTTAAAGATGTCTAAAATGTTCAGTTTTAGCATCTCTGCCCCATCAGTACTTTTGGCGGTAAGACAAACATTTGGGGTGAACGGTGAATTCTGATTCAACCTGGAACCAAAGTCAGGTTAGTCCTTTTAACTTCTGTGTTTTCTTTCCTTTAGAACTATGCTCCATTAGAACATCTCTTCATTTCCCCCTTGAAATTAAGCCAATTCCCAAGTGTTTTTCCTAGAAGCCTACAAAAACAAGTGAAATAATACAATTCAACACATCTCTAACCTCTGCTATTCCTCTAACTGATGCACTGGTGTTCTACAGACAACCAGAGAACAAATCAAATTCTCATTTCAGGCTGATTTCCCTTACCATTTCAACATCACCAAGTATGTGAACTAAACACGTCCACCTCGCTTTACCCCACCAACTCCTGCAAACACAACTGTGCAGGGCTGCTCCTCAGGCCAGACACACCTTCCATGGCTTTAAGGACTAAGTGATTCCATTTAAATGAAGTTGTTGTTATCAGTGAGTTTTTATGCCTCAAAAGATTCCCGTAGACCCACGTTGGTCTGTTGATGTCTAGTGAAGTTGAAAGCAAGCTGAACTTTGTTGGAGAGGTCTTGACAGGCTCTCCAGTGATAAAAGGAGCTGACTTGGATTAGACATTCGAAGGGATGGGTCACACACTAATGACTGTACACAGAACACACCCACTCTTTCATCTCTCCAGAGACAGGTGTTGACACCCCTGGTGCAGCTCTGTTCCTACACGCTCTCCTTTGCCTGAACCACCTGACCATCCATATGTGAACCTCTCAGCCACACACCTCTGTTTTGAACATCTATTAGGTATCTGTGATAAGTCTGATCTGCACTTTAGCTTCATGTTCTAGTTCACAGTCATAAGAGAGTGGGAGTCTAAAAAAAAAAATCTGTTTAGATCCAGTTCCAGGCACTGAGGTTTACTGTATGCCTAAGCAGATTTTTCTTTGGATGGGGTGAGGTAAGATGCTGCTCTTGCCTCCAGAAGAACTCAACTCAGGAGCTACAGATTTTGGAGGTTTACCTCTAAGAGCCTCATCTTGTCTGCTGGATCATGCAGTAAAATTAGAGCATTGACTACATTAAGGGGTGAAACAAAATAAACAAACCAGAATTTGAGAAGAAGTCTTTCCAATACAGGGGGGAAAAATATATATATATATATATAGAAAATTGCAAGATGAACAGAATTGTAATGATGACATGATTTAATATGTAGATTAATGCCTTCTAAACAGGACAGGATTGAAAGTCAATACTTCAGTTTATTGATTTTGGCAATGATCTGTATTTCTTACATCTTTCAGCAGTATGAATGAAACACTCTGTAGGAAGCTACTGATGAAAAACAGGCTTTCTGTTTGTAACTTGAAAACTATTAAAAATAACTTAAGCAAATTGAAATGAAGGCAAAGTTGTAATGCTCCCCTCGCTGTGCATTAAGACAAGGCTCAAGCTTAGAAACTAAGGAAAACCATGAACTACAAATAATATTTACAAAAGACCTGCTTTTAAGAAAGGTAAGGCAAAGACAGAAATGTGACTTCCAGTAGTCACACCTTTAAAACTAAAACTGTAAAGAACACTATTGTGTTTCCTTTCACTTTGTGCCATATACAAAAGTTTCAAATGTTTGCTCTTTAAAGATCCCAACTAGCAAAAATAAGCTACTTTTACAAGTACATATGATGTAGGCTTAAAAATTAATAAGTTTAATTCTGCACTGTGTCTTGTATGTATGGCTCAACAATGGTATTTTTCTCGTGCAATGTCTGATATTAATTCTAATCTCAGACTGCTCTCTACTGGTAATAAATTATGTTAAAACTCATTAAATATCTGCAGTCCCAGAGACATCAAAAGAACTGCAGTTGGCATATATTCTATCTTCTAATGGGCCCAGGAATGAGGGCCTTGAGAAAGCAATGTGGGTTTGAAATAAAGAGTAAAATGTAAAGGCTTAAGCCCAAAGCTTTGTATTGACCCATCACAGCCCTAGTCCTGCTTAGGACAGTGAACTTAGGACCAAAACACATCACAGGTTGTTTGGTAGGGGGTTGGTCTTTTGAACATAAATAATTCCTTCTGCACTCATGCAGGATGGGACTTGCAAGAACAAAGCATTCAGGCTGCAGTTGGAGAACAGGGACAATTTGGTCTTTGTGCTACTTTTCTTGAGTGCCAGAGATGATTTTGTGCTAACTTTGTTACAACTACTAGCCGCAAAATAATTCATCTATTTCTTCTTACAATTTCCTACCTTAACAAATTGTTCCATGACACTGGAAAGCACCAGTATAAACCTGTAATGTAGCCTAAGTACCCCTTACTGCTGCCCTGGCATTTCTCTTTTCCCTATGGCACAGTTGTAGTACGTTTGACAGCCACAGTAAAATACACTGTTCAAAGTCTGATCTTGCTCCTTGAAGGCAGCCGTGAAACTCCTCTTCAGATCACCAGGAGGTGTGTACATTCCCTGAGCCTCAGGGAGAGAAAGCTGGACACTGTGTTTTGGGTTTTTTTTCTTTACAAGCAGTCAGACTTTGGGCCCTGCTGAGGTCCCAGCTTTGAACTCACCAGTTCCTGAGGCACGAGCTCTTGACACAGACCAGGCACAAATACCAGCTGAGCCAGTTCTCATTTTCTTAGACCAGTGTCTGAGGAAAAAAAAGTCCAAAACAAACCAAACCCCAATTACTACTCTGAGACAAATTAAAGCCCTTTACCTTTGTCTCTCCTTCCCACTTACTTCAGAGTTTGACCATATCTTCTTGTTATTCTTTCAAATACCTCTTTCTTTCCTGGCACAGATTTATGTGAGAAAGGAAAGAAGTTCAACTGAGGGATTATTCACTCTGTTCAGTGCAGCATGTGAGTGTTGGCCTGGACACCTTTGTTCTTCCTCTTTGTGTCCTGTGCCACCTGTTGCTCTTTTTTTCTTTTCCCACATGTTCCTCAATAAATGCCCAGAGTTTACTCTTGATAGAGTCACAATTTACTTTCTGTATTGTGATTCCACCTACCCCTGGTCCCAAAATTTTTGCTAAGATGGTTAGTTGACCAGTTTTTAACACTGGCACATATACTATTTCATTTTGTTCATCCCCAGTCACTAAGATAACCCAAAGTCTAGGATAGGGAAAAAAAAAAAAAAAAAGGAAGGAAAGAAAATGCAGAAGAAGCAGGTCACAAAATAAAATCCCACACAATCTGGGTTATAGCAGAAATACATGTTGATCTGTGTCAAATTAATAAAGTGTGACAATTGTTTGCAGACATATGGATCACATGAAAAAAATGAGAACTCTTGTAGGTTTGGAGAGTTCAAAAGCACCTCTCATAATGGGATCTCGCTTCCACTGAATTGAATTGGATTCAATACATTTCATAGTCTAGCAAAAATTGTAATGAACAAAATCTGAGTTGCTCCATGACTCTAGAATAATTTAGAGAGTGTTTGGGACCATCTTAAGCTGTGAAAGCCTACTCCCAAACACCACAGCATTGCGTGACACAACCTTTTCCAGCAGTATTGTTAGAAGGCTGATCCCAAAGGAACCCCCTACAGCCAACAGTCTCCATAGCTGTGCTAGAGGACCCCTTGGCCATGGACCACTACCCCACAGTGGCCTCTTCTTTGTGTTCAGGGGCTCAAAATCAAGGCAAGATCTTACTACAGACCTGAACTGTACTTCCTAAAAGGGAAATCAAAAAATCATAGAAAGGCTTGGGTTAGAAGGGACCTTAAAGACCATCTAGTCCCAAATCCCCCTGCAATGGACACCTTCCACTAGACCAGTTTGCTCAGAACTTCATCCAGCCTGGCCTTGAACACTTCCAGGGATGGGGCAGCCACAGCTTCCCTGGACATGTGTCAGGGCCTCACAACCCTCATAGTAAAGAATTTTTTCCTAATACACAATTTAAACCTACTCTCTGTCAGCTTGAAGCAATTCCCACTTGTCCTGTCACTATACACTCTTATAAAAACTCTTTCCATCTTTGTTGTAGTCTCCCTTCAGGTACTGAAAGGCCACAATTCAAGTTTCTGTCCACTGAATTTCAGAGGATGGATATACAGCAGCTATCACCCTGCTGAAGCAGCTTGTCCCAAAACCTTCCCTCTAATGTCACTGTGAGAAATTGGTGATTTTTTCAAATATCATAGAAAATGCAACATTACATACTGAGCTGTTCAGGAAACACGGCAGTGCAGAACATGCAGCTCAGAACTGACTTACACAGCAACCCATCACAATTCCAATGGAAAAGGATGCACAGATGAAAAGATTAAATAACTGAAAAAAACCCACAAAAAAACCCCAAACCAAAAAAAAAACTTAAAGCAAACCCCAGCTTCCTCCACCCCCCAAAACAGGCATTGTTCCAACCATCAGCCAAACAACTCAGGTTGGAGAATTTACTGCCCAATTATTATGTGACCAGATATTGGATAGAGTTGACAAATATTTCCTCCGCTTTCCTTTGCTTCAGAGTTGGCACTGCTGTTCTGCCTTTTGGAAGAACTGGAGCCCTTGCCAGACTGCTTGGCACTGCTCTAATTGACAATTTTAGGGCAGTAAATTAGAAGGGTTTTTCATGTTGTTTTACTTCTAATTTTAATCAGACATAGAGCCACTTGGCACACCAAGCCACACGCTCTTCCGTGCAAGTTCGCAGTGCCTCATAAAAATACCCTCATTGAAATGTAACTTAACTTTAAAAGAGTCACACAAAAGCAATGTGCTGACTAAATGCGCTGGTACCGTGCATTGAGAGACTGTGAATTCCAATTTCAGCCATGCCAGTCATTTGGCATTAAAATATGCACCAGCTGTGAGTGTTTGGATCTCGATAAGTCAGAGTGTGCTGGAAAGCTGACAAGATACTGCTGTGAAAATGTTTCCAGCCCCTAATCTCTGCTGTCTCCTCTTTTTCATATTTTGCTACCCGTGTTGGTGTATAATGTAGGGAGAAATAAATGCAAAATCCAAGGAAGCTGTGCATGGGGTGACACCAAGTATTTATAGAATTTGTAAGAGAGTGCTGCCACTCACACAGCTCTGGACTCCTCTTTGATGAGCTGTCTCTGGTCAGCCTTTCTAAATTGCTAATTTACTTTCCTTACAAGAGGAAGAGCCCTGTATTAGTAAAACTGGGAGATGTAACATTGCTGGGACAGGGAGGAACAGTGGGAGTGAAATCCACAGAGAACCCTTCAAACTGGGACACTGACTGCTGTCAAAGGAGCTGAAAAATGAGTCTCGACAAGGAGGTATTTTTGGACTGATTTATCAGTAGAGCACATCATTCTGTAAACTCCGATTTGAGCAAATATTTCTTCCCCTTCCCTCTATTATTTATTCATATCCACATTAAATCTCATACACAAACTGCCAGATTCTAACCTGCTGAGGAGGGCAAAGCAGTATGCTTCCCATCTGTTCTACTTAGCCTACAAGATGCTCTGGATCTTATCCTGCCTTTCTAGAAGGAAAATCTTTCCCCCCACACACACTCCCCTTGTTGCAACCCTCTTCCCAGCCACAAAAAAGGGGTGAGTAAGGGTGGGGAAGTCTAAAACTTCGCTTCAGAGTCCAGACTTTCTGTAGCAGAAAGCTGAAGAAGGAACAAACAACAAAGAAGCAACAAACCACTGCTTGGTTTGCAGCAGTTTGGCTGCTCTGAGGTGGAGCTCTGTGCTCTGTAAGGGGTAACCACATCATCATCCTCCTCACTTCTCTGCCACTTTCGAGGGATATAAGAGTCAACAACAATCAGGACCTGGGCAGGTGTGGCACAAAGCAAGAAACCTTCAGTCTGCACCCTGATCTCCCTCTCCCATTGCTTTGCGAATGCCGGGTGTGATGGAAAAGCGAGGGCTGGTGGGAGAAGGGCTGGGACAGCCAGCCAGGACCCAGGCCAGCCCTGCTCCAGCTATGGGGAAAGGACAGCCTGCAGAAGGGCAGGGGGCTGGTGCAGGAGCTGCAAGGGCTGCACTGTGCCAGTGTAACACATTCGAATTTTTTATTATCCAGATGAAATTCCTGAAAGCTGGCAGGATTTTAGCTTTAGCTCAAGGATGTTTTAGGAATGTAAAGTCCTCATAAACCCTCTAGCCTGGGGAGAATTTCATCCATTAAAGCAAGGCAGGGAATCATGCATTTATCCAAAGGTGTAACCACACTCCCCTTCCAGAGCCATCCCCTGTTACTGCCATGGATGCAGCCTCAGCTATGGAACAGCCCCCTACACCCACACTCACAGTATTTAATATCTATTAATGTTTTATCAAAATCATGAGTAAGTAGAAGGAGGATACTAATTACAGAACCTGGTATTAAAGAGGAACTACTACCCTGCATCTTTTTTCCCCAAATGAGGGTTGCAGGGGAATAATATAATTAAGGTATGTGGAAAACAAAAATAAAATTTTGAGCTAGCCAAAGCAGTGCTTCATAATCAAAACACCGTTCCACAAATGCAAAGGTCACCTTACCTAAAACTGAGCAAAACTGAAGAGAAGTCATTTAATAAATCTAATTCAGAAGTGTTGGGGTTTTTTCCCTTTCTTCTCATAGAAATAAAAAAATAAAATAACATACATGCCCTACGGCCAATGTCTGAAAGCAAAAAAGCAATCAGGTGCAACGGTTAAATCCAGAAGAGTTTCCCCGTTTCAAGTCAAGCTCACTGCAGGGAAAACAGAGCAAACTAATTATGATGTAAATCCACAATGAATGATGCGGAAATAGTATGCAATGTAAACAATAATTTTGAAATTCCCAGTTTATATCAGCACAGATCTGTTTTATACACTCCAGAAGTGTAACTCAGAAAAGATATTTTTGTACTAATGAGAGACTTCTACTTTTTAATCAAAGAATAAATTAAAGCATTTTCAAAAGCATGCCAGCCTCATTAATTAGTTCCATTAAAATGTAAGAGATGAGTACATACATTTGCCTCATTTTGCACTTGCATCCCTTTACCTTAAATATCCTATCATGTATTATTACAGGCTTGGCTGGAAATAATATTATTATTAATTTTCCTTGATACCTTTCATTAGAAGATCCTGCCTTCAGTTGTTTACAATTTATCTCAATTATAACTATTTAGGATGAAGTTTTCACAGTGGGCATTTTAGAGAATTTCAGCCAAAGCACTTCTGCATTTTCCAGTGATGAAAAAAGGGGAAATAAAGTATTTAATCCGTGTTAAAAAAATTCTAGCTATTGCTTCTTGAACATTAAAAAACCCCAAATGAGTCCATTCAAGAAAACATATTTTTGAAAAGGTTTGAAATCTGAGACAAGGCTGTTTTATGCTGTCCCTGTGAAAATCCACTGGCATTTAGGAAGTTTTAATCCATTCTCCTTTCCATAAACCAATTTATTCATCAAAGGATGGTTAAGTCTTTAATCTTCATTCGCTGATTGTACCAAGCTAAAAGTGAGAAAGAACCAGGATGGGGTCTCTGCTGACTGCCCACCCAGGTCTAGTGACTTCCACTATTGGCTCCCTCATCAGAAGCTCCATTTGCTTGTGACAGAGCTCATATTTCCTCCCCACATTTCCCTGTTCAGAGGGTGATAAAATACCATCTGGGCAGCTTCTCTTAGCTGAAGTTAGGGAGATCTCTGGGTTTCGGCATTTCAGCACTCTCAATCACCTGATAGCTCCAGTAGGTATTAGAACAATGCCTCAGGACAGAACTGCTTCATATTCAATTCTCTTTCAAAAGCTAGAAAAAACACCCAAATCAAATACCCACACACCATTTTTTGAAATGTCTTTGGATGGCCACACTTATCACTCAAGAGTGAGGAAATGCTAAATTTAAGCTTGTTTCTGCAACCATAAGTCATTCCTCTTTTTCTAAGAATTATCCTAGTCTTTCTATTTTCCCCACAGGGCCAATTTCATCCAGTGCACAGCAGGAATCACGTTCACTAAATGAGCAACGATTCAATAATTTCTCCTTCTGTCACTGTTCATTACTGGTCTAGAGCCTTTCTTTTTGCATACTATTTAAACCAAGTTTTAAACCCAGCACTATTTCTGTGTTTGCCAGTGCAGTATCAGACCATTTCCAACACACTAATTGACTTATTTTTGCAATTTCCCTGTGAGGTAAGGAGGTTTATTATTCTCATTTAGAAATGGCAAATTGAGTCCTTTTGTGTGTGGAATAAGTTGAAGGAGGAGTTCCAACATAAAAGCCAAGTGAGTACAGGATGGGGAAGAGCTTGATACGTTTAACTACTGACCACACTCACAAACTGGGGAATTAGATCCATGTCTAACACTGCATTTCTACACACAGCTAACTGAACCTACAAAGGTGTGGGCCCGTTCCTGCAAGCACGAGATGCCAATAACATTTGTGCACCAAGGTGAACAGTCTGGCTTGCAAAGCTCTACCAAATTGTAAGGGCACTGGTAGCAAGGAAATGTATTGCTGTTACTAAGGGGCAGGACACAGATCTACTGCAGCCTCAGAGACAGCATCTGCCAGCAAACAGCAACCTGCACACCAACCCTCAGCAGAGCTGCCAACCAAACGGGCACCAGCGGGGTTTGGTCACAATGCTCAGTAGTTTGCTCTAGTTCTAGGCACATGTTCTAGGTAAGGTCACTTTTGAAGGCAGCCCTGGCTGCTTAGGACAAGCCTTGCTGCAGCTCCAGAGCCACAGTGGGTGCTGCAGGCAGGGCTGGAACAGCTGTGGCTTTCACATGAGAGGCAATTCCATTAAACAGCTGTGAACGGAGCAAGAATTTACTTTGCTGTGACTTTATTCTCGGTGATTTTATCTACTTATCCTTACAGAATAAAGCAATTTGAGTCTGATTTTATTGTCTCATCGGTCAGACTAACAGGTGTCCCAGCTGGAAGAGTTACCAGTAGATGCACGTTTCCTCTGGAGGAACTACTTCAGACTTTTTTGGTTCTCTAGCAAACAAAGGGATTCTTTAGAGAGGAGGAATCAGCAAACTCACGCTTGTTTATTACAGTATTAGCACTGGGCATTAATTTATGAGGGTGGCACACCCTGCCCACTGTTATTGTAAATGTAGAAAGCACATGAAAATGGAATTTCTCTGAGCGAGCCTACGAAACACTCTCCTTGTGATACTAAGCCCTGTTCTGTGTGGGCTGACAGTACCACCACATTCACTGCATTCTGACAGCTGAGTTAAGAAGTGTAACACTATGATATAGAGGTGTCAAGATTGCTGAAATTAATACTGGGATGTGCAGTGTTTAGCTTGTTGACTCAGCTGACTTAGGTGTGTTTGAGAAGCAGTATCATATGACAGTAGAGGCACTGCAATTTAGCATAAAGCAAAGCTATTTCTTGTTGGAAAGATTTCTGATGCTTTCTTAGAAAATGTATATTTTATACTAGACTTTTAGCTGAAGATATCAGTTTCCTGCACAGGCATATGTCTGTTATTACAGATGGAGAAAATATAGCAGAGACGGAGCTAGCCAGAAGGAGAGAGGCCAAGGGAATGATTTAGGATTCTGAATTCTGATGCTTTACTTTCATTCCCCTTCTCCAACCAAGAGACACTAAGCCTTGGAAGACAAAGTTGTTTTTTTTTTACTGTTGCAGTAAGTGGTATCCTCTCAGAACTCACTTGTGTCACTGGGCTGAAAACAAGACGAGTCCAAGTCAGGCTGTGATGTTGGGGAGAGGTTCCAGAACCCCCTTTATTAGGAGCCCATATGTCTACTGCCTGTCCAGGGGAGAGGCTGCTCAACACCATCAAGGACATGGTTTCAAGTTGAGCAGTTCCAACACCATCCAGCAGACAGAACAGTAGCTCTCTGGCACATGCTATCAATTCCCTTGCAGTGGCTTACATATTCTTCAGCTCTCTTCAAGTATCAAGGTCCTTTCATTCTTAATCTTTATAAATAGGAAAGAGAGAAAATACTCTATAAATTAATTTAGTTTGATGTGGGAGATTACCAGGGTATCTTGAAGTCAGTAAACACTCCTGAGTAACAAATCTGTTGTTCTGAACCACATAATAAAGACAAAATTGTCTTCTGCTGAAATTGTTCCAGTGTAAGAGAGTCAAAATTTAGATCTGTAATTTCATATTATTCTTTTTGAGAAGAGAGGGGAAACTCTTTCTTACCCAGAGAACTGTTACATGCTTTGCATTTGCTGTGCCTCGGGGACCTTGAGATCAGCCCAAATCTGGGGAGGTTAACAGAAAGCCTCAGACATCCATGACAATGAGCACACTGAGCTGCTGACGTGGATACCAAGCCTTCCTGCATAAACAGTGTCTTCTTCACATCCAAGAACGCTAAATTCTTACTGACTCAGCCTTGGAGTAGACTACATTTTAACACCACCACCACTGCTGGCCCCACTGCAACAAACTCCAGTGTTTCCTCATCAAATCCTGACCACAGCTGTGCAGATGACAGATTTGCGTAGAAGCCTCTGAATCCCTAGAAATTTTGGAATACCCCAGTGTGGGGTGAATCACCTCAGGCTGAGCAAGACACTGAATGCTAATCTCTCACAGTCTAGGTATGTGCTCTGACCACTGGTTGTTGTGCAAGGCCTTTTCCTCAGAATGTCTCCCTCTGTGTGTATTTTCAAACATGGGAATTGGGGAAACAACCTGTTGTCAGACTTCACCACTGCCCAATGGTCTCCGGACAGCTCACCCAGAATGAATTGTTTTATTATTTCTTTTGTCTCATTGGTTTAAAAATATTTCAGTGGACTACTAGTTACAGCAAAAGGAAAATTACCAAAAGTGCTCAAACCTCCTAGGCAGCCCCATGTGTAAGCTCATCATGACATGCATACAGATATTTACCTTCCAGGCTCTACAACAGTCACTTTATGGTTTTAAGTGCATATCACCCACAGATAAAGAAATCTGAGGTCGTCATTTATTACAATCCTGTTACCTGAACATCTTGCATTTTAGTAAAGTTTCTATGCACAAGCAATATTAACATCTGTTTCAAGGATCTCTGCTGGAATTGTAGCTTCACACAGCCAAATTGCCTATGCTTCCACTGAGGAAATGGCTATTTGTTTTATGCAGCCATCTGGGCTCTAAATAGCATGTTTTGTCATTCATGCTCTTGTTTTCCAGAGTTTCTTATATGAAATTTGATTCCTTCATAACTTATTTCTTCTGCAAACGGCATTTTTTTAGTAAGCAGACTTGTGAATGAATGTTTCATTAGAGACTTACAACATCAGTGTCAATTCATAAATATTTTGGATCGAGAGCCAAACCCTAATTGCAACAGCTTTGATGGTCTACATTTTTTTTTCCCTGTAGAATCACATGTAAATATAATCTTTACAAACCCATCTCCCAGTTAGATGAAAGACATATGTTGTTGCTGAATTTAGCACTTCAGGATGATATTGGTCAAGTTGTTTGCATGGTTTGAGTGCAGACCCTTGCAGTCTCAGAGCTCAGGCTTCATCTCTTTGAACAAAGGGGCTAATGTTAATGAGGAAAGGCAGAAATAGATATTCACAAACCTTTACCTGCAACTGATTATTTTTGCTTGGACTGTGATAAAAATACAAATACTTTTTTTTATCCTCATATCATACCTTCTCAGATGTCCCCTTAATAGATTTTAGTGCCAAGTCACAATTGAGAAGGGACTAAGTGTCTTGGAAGGCCACCTGAGGAAATTAATCAGATGAGAACAGCTGACTTTCCCAATCTCAGTTTGCTGTAGTCACAAACTGGTTTGTGGTACGTCCTAGAGCTCACTAAAGGACACAAGGGAACAAGGAGCGGGACTCCAAGCACCCTCAGATCTGCTCGTTGCTCTCTGGATACACAACCAACACTCTCCTTTCAGCCATGAGAGAGCTCTCCGTAACACAGACCAAACACACCCCCTTTCCACACAAGCAAACCAAGAGATCTCCTTCTCCCAGAGATTTACCCAAAGGGCCAACCCCACAGCAATCCATCCCCTGTATTCCTGGTACATCACTTCCCTGGACACATCTTTCTGCGAGGTGGGGCAAGTTCTCTCCCTCTTCCCGCAAAGGGTTAATTTCCTTCCCACTGTGACTTGCTCTGCCAAGGAGGCCACACAAAGCAGCTGACACCAGCCAAGCTGCCCTTTCCTCTCTGTGAAAGGGTGAAGGGGATAAAGCAAGTAACAAGCTACACCATGAATAATAAAGGCGTCATAAAGAGGTAATGGCTAAGCCAGGCAAGATAACCTCATAACCACAGTTTACTTTCCTCCTCCCAGTCTAATCACTGAGCAGAAGAACCAGCCTTGTTCTCTCCCCTCTTCATCAGCCATGCTACATCCATTCCTACAGGTACTAAACATAGGTTTCAAACCATGGGAGATGGAGAAGAACATATCCCTATCAACTCCCTAGAGCAATTTCTTTTGTTCCTTTTATCTCAACCATTGGAAAGGAAATTTCCCAGTGTGACCATGCATACTGGTTACACTCATGCCATCTGAGATGAGACCAAAGCCCCTTCACAGCAGCAGCTCCAGTGACCCAACAGGTCCCCGCTTGGCTCCCTGCACACTTCATGGTCACAGTCACACCAGGTTTCCCAAAGCAGTCTCAGATGTCCCGTTCCATAAAGAAATGTATGTGTGGTAACACTGAAACAGCTCACACTGAGTTACCTGCACTAACTGTAGCCCTCAACACCATCCCTTTGTGTTACTAGTCTTACCCTACCACTCCTGCACAATCCATGTGTTTCTGCTCTCCTGTCTTGTTCTTCACCTTCTTTTCACTGAGGTGCAGTGGCCTAATCATCAGGTTCATCATCTTCAGCTGGATCAGATGAAGCTTCTGGCAAATATTTTCCAGGCAGCAGCAATCTCAATCTCTTCCTCCAAGCTGTTTCTTAAAACCTCTTCTTCCAAGAACACTTTTACATAACCAACATACCTTCAAAGACAAAGAAGGAGCCCATCGCAAACCCAGAGAAATCTACTAATAGTAGGTTTGCCTACACTGCTGTCAACAGGTCCACAGCATTTGTAAGGAGACAATCAAACCTGAAAGGAGACAAAACCCTTTTCAACTGGTTGTCTGAATGAATAAAGAAATAATTACTCTTTCCTCTGAGGCTAAATTCAGGCAGATTGGCAGAATTCTCCCCTTGCTCAACAGAAGTAAATATGAATAAAACAGGTCTGAGCAGCTTTGTCACTTCAGGAGCCTTGGCTATAGAGGAAGCTCTAGCTCTTGAGTTTAGCCTGTGACATAAACCACTGGCCTCTGAAGTGCCTGAGTATTTTCATTTCACTGGGGTCATTGAGCTCAGGAAGGTGACAGCTGGGAGGAGGCTAATGTTTGGTGATCATCTAGCTCACACCCTGGAAGACAAATTATCAGCCAGGTGTGGGTGTGAAAGGCACTGGTTGGAGGGATGTGTGACCCCTGCCAGCATGTGTCCTGGCTCAGACAGTGCCCTTCCCTGTAACGGGGAACCACAAGCAAATTCTCCTTAAAATAAAGCTTCTCCTTAAAATTTGGAGAAGCAAATGGTGAGATTCTGCAGCTGCCTGCATATGCAACTTCAGGCCAGGACTAGAGAACACCTTCCCTCCCTTGTAATGATGAGTAAACCCCAATTTCATTGCAGATTACAGTGGCTTACTAAAGCAGTCTGACTACATGATGCACTAATTATGATCTACCCATCCTGTTCATAGGAGTCATTAAGCTGCTGTATCTGTAACAGGCTTAATAACAAGGTGAAAGGAGAATGGGGAAGAAAAAATCATTTACCTGTCTCATTGGTCATTATTTCCTATATGACTGGGATGTCTATGTGGGGAGAACTGAGTAGTGAAGGGAATTAAAGCACAGAAGAATATATTTAAATAAGGGAGAGTGAGGTCTGTCCTTGTACTACACCAAAGCAATGGTCTCATAAGTGGGGTGTGTGCACTCAAAGGGCTACACAAGACAATCCACTGGAATGGATTAAAAATTAAAATTAAAAGGAAAAAAACTCTCTAGTGTTTATTCCATGTTTATCTCTTCCTTTTTAAATTCTGTGTGTGTGTTTTATAAGATACATAATACAGTAGTGAGGGTACATGCTCAAAAATATTTTACTGGTGATCAAGAAGTTTGGAAACCCAAGGGACTGGTTTTGCAGGTATCACCAGACCAGCTCTAAAACTAGAGCATCAGACCAGGAGGAAATCACAGTAAAGTGAACAATTCTCTGGATGGTAAAGATAACAATCAGAAACCAAGGAAAATTCAGTTACTTATTACATCTCTTGCTGCTCTTCCAAATAATTGCATAAATGTGAGATTCATGCTGTAACAACTCTAACCTCTCTACAGATGATGTTTTAAACCTACCACAGTATTTTCTGCAGACTTCCCTAACTCAAAGCCTGTCATTCAGCATTATGGCTGTATGCTTCTTATTAACGGCATTAGCAAAGAGAAAATTGATTGTTCTAAGAAAAAAAGTTTATTGAAGTATAAGAATATGAAAATTGCTGGAGTAGGTAACAGTAATTCCTTTGGGCTTATCCTGGAATTCTTAACAGTATATATTAACTGATGGATCATAACAGCTCATTTAGAGCTATTAGGTCTATTGCCTAAATATATGGTCAAGAGGTCTTTAATGTACACTGCTGTTACTGCAGACCATAACAGCTGCTTTGGAGCTGTCAGCCTAGTTTGTGACAACCTATTTTAATCCAAAAAAAAAAACCAAAAAAAACCAACAACAAAAATCCTAATTACTTCGTAGTTGCTGACGCACATTTTAAGCTGATTGTTTGGTGCCACAGCTGAGCATTGTCTGAGCAGGGGTTGAAATACTACAGCAACTATAAAGAACAGGTATTGCTACCATCAGACAAATCACAGGGGACTCAAATTCAGAGTTAATAACAGAGATGCCAGCCACATGTTTACAGAGAACAAACAATGAGAAAAGGGAGGATGTGTTTTGTTTAACTCTGTACTCTGCTACTTTAAAAACCTACGAGGAACCATTAAAGCTATGTTTATAGTTAAAAAGCAATATCTGCTTGCTCCCCCACTTCCCAGCTCAACTGCCTGCTGCCAGCAGCTGGGAAAGCTCTGCTGGGAACGGGGGTGCAGCCCAGCTCATCCATTGTGGCAACACGTTTGGATCTAACCAGCACATCGAGAGCTTCCCACAGAGGAGCTCAGTGGAAAGAACGATGCCACCTTTTCCTTTTGACCACTTGGCACATCACATTCCTGCCCTGCCCATAAGCACAGGCAAGTGGTTGGGAAGGTCAGAGAGGCAGACAGCTTTAAAGGTAAGAAATGCTTGGGGTTCAGCTGATTTTAAGCCCAGGCAAAGGCTGATATAAATGCTCAGAAAGCCCAGCTGTCTGTCTCTACCAGGCTCTTCGCTCAGAATGCGATTCTCTATAATCATGTTATTCAAAGAGACTTTTTGTAAGTACTGAGGGAAAAGTGGCTTCCTTTGGTGAGGGGAGGAAAATGCCTGTTGCTGCAAGCTATCCATCATCTTAAAAAAGTTCAAGATGTACTAAAGCTCCCTAAATTTTTATTCCCAACAGAGCAGGATAAGATCAGTGTTTCCTTGACGGGCACTCCTCCCATGTCAAAATCTACTTCCCAATACAGTTTTGCAGACATTCACCTGCCTGCTAGGTTGGATAATAAATAAATGCCCCTCATGTCTTTATTTGAGAAAGATTTTCTTCTTGCTGCTTTTTTTCTTTTCCTTGCACAACTGGGGAAAGCTATCCTCCTCCTCCTCCCCCACCTCCCCCCAGCTAGGAAATAGTCATTTTGAGGCAAGACCTTAAAATTGATGATTTTGAAAGTTTTCCCTATTGCCATGCTGTTCTGCTCCTGCATTCCTGTGGTGCCAACAGATGAAGTTGTAAGCCTGTTCGCCTCCCTGCATCTAATCCTGATACTACTCAGCAGCAGGGAAGGTGGGCAAATGTTCACTAGCAGTTGTTGGCAAAGAAACACAGCAGGATTTAAACTGGATGATGCCACTGCATGTGTAAAACAACCATTTGAGCAAATGCTGCTACAGTAGCATCTTTAACCAGTAAAACAGAATTTGCTGTTAACCTTTTGTTTTCTAGCTAGCTGCACTGATGAGTTATGATTAATTGTAGTTATGTTCACAAAAAAAAGCAAACAAGACCCAAAACCAACAACTAACCAATCTTAGAGATAAAAATATGAGTGCTTTTAGCAGTTGCTGTGGCAGATTTTTAGTGTGTTCATATATAACAAAAGCAAATTGCAAAAGCAAAATAGAAATAACATTCCATTGCATTCTGGTAAAATTTTCCATGTCATTTTTCACAAGGTCATTTTCCCCACGAACTTCCTTCTCTTCCCTTCCAGTTTGCATAGCCTGGTCTTTAGCTGATGTGCCCCAACCCCAGATGTTTCACAGTTTAACTATAGCAATTTTATGGCATCCTAGGACTGTTATGAATGGCAACCACCATAACAGTAATTTGCCCTGCTTAGCCACTACTCAAAAGCTTGATGTGGATCCCCTACTGTGACATCAAAACAACACCACCCCAATAACTGTTTGCCCCCAGGCTCTCAGGTTTCCTTGTTTCTGAGAGTTGTTCACAGAGATCACAAGAAGCTCCTTCCTTCAAACTGAGCTCTGTCATTCTTTAAGGTTATCACTTTGGTATCTGAGAAATATAACTTGAAATATCAGCTACCAATGCACCCAGTGTTCCTAACGGGGAATTAACTTTTTCCTGTCCTTCCCTGAAGATGATGGGAAAAGACTCATCATACAATGAGCTACTGCAATTCATAAGGCCATGTTTAATTGAAGAAATTGCATTTTGGCAATTATGCTGTCTACCTGGTGCATTTAACTGAAGCAGGGCTTTCACATTAGGAAATATATATATATAC
>JAWWES010000150.1:13646285-13692921 GCA_035583135.1 Lophotriccus pileatus
TATATATATATAAAAGAGTATTTTATAGCTGTGTATTATCTCCCTGGATCTCCCAGGAAGTCCTAAGCAAAGGATATTTTCTGTCCTTTTTGTTGGCATAATTTCTCCATCCCACATTGAGATCAAGTGCTGGACCAAGTATCTTCAATAGGGAAATATTTAAAGCTTGGAGAGTGAGTCAAAACCTGAACAGGAGCCTGTGTAAGAGTGCAGTGCTAAATGGCAGGCCAAGCACATGCATCAGAAAATTCCTTTTCTAAAGGCAAGTTGTTGCCGTCATTTCACTTCAGCTCAGCTGATGGCCACAGGTGGAATATGGAACAGCTCTAGTCTTACAGACTGAAAAATCCCACACTGGAAAGCAGGGAGACTGATGCAGCAGGACTGCAGCACCCACAGCCACGCTCCCCTGCAGGGCAGCAGAGGAACAGCTGCTGCAGGGTGAGGCTCTGCCCCACTTACCTGTACACAGAACAGGACACAATGTGCTCAAAGATTTATCTGCCTGGATGGGAGATGCATGTAGGATTGTGGACTCTGGGAGGCAGCAGTGCAGGAGGAAACATGCCTTTTGCGAAGGCATTTAGAAGCACTACAGTGAAGCTTAGAAGGCCAGGACAGAACAGCTGTGGACAGTTTTTCCCTTTCATCTGGCACAAACCATTTTTTTTATTAATTTTTTTTCCCCAGCGTTTTTTAAGAACAAAAAAGGTTTGGAGCACAAGCATCAGAAGCAAAGTTGAGTTGGACAGAACCAGTCACTCCACTGGGACCTTGCAGGAGAACATGGAACAATTTTTCCAGCAAGACCTTTACATTTCATTTTATCTGTGCCTCCAACCCCAGGTCAGCAAGAATCAGAGGAACTATAAGATTTTAAAATTACATCCCTTACCTGCAGACAAGCTCAGAAAATGTTTGTAGAGCAATGAAGTACAATCTCCTCCTCCTATATCTGCACTATCTGGCATTGCATGAATTTCAGCTGGGTAAAATAGGCCTCAGAACTGAACCCCAATCCTTCAAAAATACAAGACAAGTTCCCCAGTCACTGAGATTTTCCTTTAATACAAATTTGTGTTTGGCTTTGGATTTTATCTATTCTCTCACTCTAACTCTGTAGTGTGAAACTTGGGTTTCATTCCCTTGTATTTATTTTTTTAAGTTCTCCTGACTTTGAAAGCTCTTTAAAGGTCAAAGGCACAGAAGTACCAGATATTGCCGCAATCGCCCACAGGTGTCATGCAATCATATCATATTGCTTTAAAGCTCTCTAAAAAAATCATTGCAACCCTTTCTCTCCATCTCACAGAATGTGGATAAAGGCGTGGGTTTGGTGTCAGAGGGAACAGAAAGTGAGCCAAACCCTTTGCCATTAGACACGATGCAGGCTCTGGGTGATGTGAGGAAGGGCTGTCTGGCTGTTGAAGCCCTATCTCAGCTCCCATCTCTAGGGCAGCAGCATCCACTCCTGGACACAGCTATTGTGCACTGGCACAAGGTGTTTAGCCTTGTATTTATTTAATCTTTGTGAAGATAAAGAGGGATGTTCCACTGAGAGCTCTTTTGTTTCACTCTGTATCAGTTCAATAGGAGAGAGAGCAGAGCTAAAGCCACAAGCAATGGTTTGTATATCTGGTAAGTCTTCTAAAGCCTTGTCATCATATGCTGTATTATGTTGTCTTTTTTACTGAGTGACCATTGCTCTATTGTACACCATCTGCCTTTTTGTGACTTGATGAACCACATTGTAAAAGGCAGAAATCAATAAAGTTCTCCAGAAGCCAAAAACCACTGAGGGAAAAAATGTTTTCCTGCAGCACCATCTTGTGGTCCCTGATTTTAGTACCGAAGTTGTCCCTCCCTCTCCCTGGGCCGGGAAGGTAAAAAGTCTTTTCTGCAGATTTGGGGACCACACCCAGCCGTTAGCAGCTTCTTTGCAAGCCACAGAGGCATTGTGAGGAGCCTGGTAAAAATGCCTACGCCTTCTTGTAGCTGACCTAGACCCTAACAGAGATCTTGGAAAGGATAGAAAGGACAAAGGAAGATTGAGTTTGGCTCAGCAACATGCAGCTTTGTGTGTGTGAGGCACTGGGGAAAAGACATGCTCCTGTTAGACGTGGGGTAACCCCATCCTGAAATTGTTCTGTAGAATCCTAAAGTCTGGGAGCACAAAACCAACCAACCAACCAACCATTATTCAGGGGATCCGAATATTCACTAATGGCAGTAAGCAGGAGATCAGCTGATCAAAACATCCACCTTTATGTGACAATGTCAGTACTGTTCACATCACATGCAGGCCTGAGAAAGAATATCTGTGATTTGACCCTAAGGTGGCAAAACTGACCCTCAATAATAGTGAAATAGCTATTATGCCACTTTCGGTACAGATAGCAGGTATTTGTGCAATACCCATGGCTTGACAGCTACTGATTCAATGAATTGTCAAGCTAATAAAGAAATTAAAGTGTAAAATTGCACTTTCTGTCTTCTTCAAGCCCAAAGCAAAACTTCCAGCTATTTAGAACATTTTTACAACAGAGTTGCTGCTTGGAAAAGGACAAGGCCCAGGTCCATGCACTGTGCTCTTGACTGCTAAGAGGAACACAACCCTGGCTGTGACTTTTTCATCTCACCTCCTGCTCTCACAGCCCATGCACTTTGCTTATGCTCATCTTGTTGTGGTGCTGCCAGACACAGTTCTGCAGGCACTCTGATTGCTCACAGTTAAACACAGTTGTTTCATCGGTGTGTGTCCCTTTGTCAGGATGTTATGTGACACTGAGAGCAGTTGTGCTGTCAATGACATGGAAACAGGGAATTTATTGCCCTTCAAATTAAAATCATGAAGCACCATGTGAAAGCCTACCTTCCTTGCTCCCCACGGTCACCAGCCAGGAGGATCTCTGTGGTTTGTCACGTGCACAGCTCAGCTGTGACAGTGCCTCTAAATTCATGGAGCAGGAAACAGGTTTTATCTTTGTCAAAATGTCTGTAGACATATTTCACCATTCATAAAAATAATATGAAGAAAGAGCAAACACACAACAGATTTGGAAGGCAAGCAGAGCTCCCCTGTTCAGTCTCCATCGTTCTGCTGCTCCACATCAAAAATATTGTAATACTTTTGCTTACCAAATTATAAGCATTTTATTAAAATGCTTCTGGCAATGGTTGCAATGTCAGGCTTTAAAGCTCCTGCATATAATTATGGCTGATCATCAGTAAGCACTTCAGCAACTTCATGAGATTGCCCATATGCATATCTCACCCCCATTACACTTGGATTTTAAGTGATACTTTTTTTTTAGGACTGATGAAACCAAAAAATTTATTAAGTGGGGAATTCTGAAAGTACAGAGTTTCTAAGGATCCTCATAATATTTAATCTCCAGCTTAGGAGGAAAGCTCCCTTCCTGCCAGTTGTAGCTCTTGGAAATTCTGCTACATGGACCTCACAGCCCCAAAGAAAAATGACAAGTTTTTGCATTATTGTGGGTGACACTGATTTCTACTGGCATTCTTTTAGGTGCCTGCTCCTACTTTGCACTCAGCTGTTGAAAACTGTTACTAGTGTTTTTCTTTTATTTTTGTTGCACTGGAGAGAAACAGAAAGAAACTGCATCTTGGAATCACCTACCTTGGGAGACAGGGCATCTGAAGGCCAAAAAAAGTTCTGTGCTGCAGCCACACACCATGGAGAGAAACAGTGCCAGAGACAACACCCCCACAGTTTCCTTGAGTACTCTGTATTTTTGCCAAGCAGATCTTTAAAGCAATTGCCCAACAAGAGATTTCCCAAATCTTCTGTACCCTGGTAAGGAATCAGTCCTTAGTCAGAGTGGCACTGCTGTGCTGTGGGGCCATCCAACACTGAGAGTGAGCTTCCCTCACTGCCAGTTTAATGAGGGACAACACTCTCTTAATCTTATTATGAGACTGACCCCTAAACTGAGATGGGCACATAACTGGTACATTTATATCCCTCCACAAGGATGCCACAGTACTAAAAGAACACTGACTTTATTATTCAGGGGTTGCCATGAGCAGTTTGCCTTTCACCTTTACCAGTTTTTTTGTACAGGAGGTATGGAATGAGCACAAGGAACTATGAATTAAGAACTTTTATTGCAAAATCAATAGTATTATCAAGGGTTAACAGCACTGTATTCCTTCAACACTAAAACCAAACAGGTCATTTTCTAGGATGTAGTCAAATAATCCTGGTGTCTTCAGCTTGGTCAAGATGAGGTGGATGTTCCTATACACTAAAGAGAAAAAAAACCCCAAACATGAGTATGACTAGATTTAGGGACACCTTTACGTTTCAATACTCTCCCTGAAGTATTTCCTTATTGTCTAATGACCTCACTGACACTGTTTTATTTCATTGAGACACCTTTAGTAGGCTATAAGTTTGACATGTTCATGTGAAGTAAACAGCATTTCTGTCTCAGATCACACTTGTTTCAGTACTCAATTGCTCTTCAGCATTGAGGAGGAATGCCAGGATATGGAGCCGTGTGGATGCATCAGCCGAAAAACACCCCTATCCGTACAGAAGGATGGGTTTTTCAGTGTCTGTAAATTGATCTGCATTTCCTGAAAGCAGCAGACCCATTGCCTTTCCACTTTCCCATGCCACACAGTTTGCACCTGGGATAAGGAGCACTGAAATGGTGAAGGGCTTTAACCTAGGACTGTAACACTGTCCATGGCTCTGCTGTCAGCACCCCAGCACAGCAACCAAACTGTTGCAAACTCATTACTTCTCCCACAGCACAAACTGAAGGTGACCCCTGATAAACAATGCCTTTGACAGTGTCTACGGAACTGGGAGGCAGCAGGTGTTTGGCAGTGCATATCTTTAGTATTCTACACAGAATTAATAAAACTACCCTAAAATGAATGAACAAAAGATTAATTCAAGGTAACTTTACCATTTTTTTTTTTTTTTTTTTGGCCTTACAGAGCTTTCTTAAGTCAATCCAGCAAATGAACCTCTTCATCATTAGTCTGCTCACGGCGTTCCCTTCTGTCTCGTGCAACTTGCCGTACTTTTTTGCTCATCCTTTGTAAAGGATTGATACATGGACTGCAACACAGTAAAACAACAGATGAAATTGGTTGACTTCCAAAGAAGGAATTTAGAGAAGGTCACACAGACTTCAGCCATGAAATCCTAGCTCCAGTGAGAAACCTCACAGAGCTGCAGCTGATTTCAGAACCCCTCACAAGGTTCATCTCTAGAACATAGATTAAAGTGAAGGAAAGCGTTTCAATATGCTTTTCCCATCTCTTACACTTTCTTCATGAATTTCACCTCACCTTCTGATGTATACAGAATCACAGAATCATTTAAGTTGGAAAATTCCAATCTAGACTTCCCCTGGCACAGCCTGAGGCCATTTCCTCTTGTCCTGTTGCTTGCTACCTTGGAGAAGAGACTGACCCCACCTTGGCATCTCTTGTCAAACAGCCACATAGCACAAAGACCTGCCAGACCTTTCCAGGGCTTTCCCTATTTGCCCAGGTTTGCTCTCTCTCTCTCTCTCTTTTTTTCTTGTCAATACAGACTCCTATGGGAAACTTTGGAATTTTCTCTAGAAGAGGTACAGTGGAGTTCAATAATTATCCCAAATTTCAACAGAAAAAGCCCTCTTATTTTTTTTCTTTGATAACTCTAGAGAACCATTTTTACTTCTGTGCACATCCTTTGCAGTACAGATTTGGCATTGTACAGAGGGTCCTCTCAACAATGACTGTACAATGCTGAAAAAAAAAAAAAAAGAATTTCTATCCAGAGAGAAGGTTTTTGGCTCATTAAAGGAATGCTTTCCAAAGCAGTATTCTCTATCAACTGTCTCTAAAATCTACTAGTAAAGATCAAAGTCTGATAGGATTGCTTCTTTCCTAGAACTCAAATATATGATGTTGGAAATTTAAACCATTTAGCATCTGGTTAATCACTGCATTAAAAAACAAAGCAAAAAAGCAAGTCATAGCAGAATAGCAATATTCCTAATTTCTCTGGCTATGAAAAAACACAGAAACAATCATTTAAACATTAATGTGAATTCCCTCAAAATGAACACATATTAATTCATTTCCCAGAAAATTTATGGTAATTTCATGCTGATTCTTTGCCTCCTGTTTTCAGAGTCATGGATGACTCAGTGCAGCTCTCTGTATGCTGAGCATCAGCTGTTGAGCACAGTGTAAGATGTAATGTGGAGGTTTTCACAGCAGGTTTTGTCAAAATGTGGGACTCCACAGCAATAGCCATCTGCTAAGCAGCCACATTAGTGAAGTCTATGTGTGTGTACCTGGACATTTATGATCCCACACAGGCTACTGTATCTTAGTAGAGCAAGAATTTTAACACTTGGGGGAAAAAATCTTCACTAAAAAGACAACTCTGTCATATTTACCAAGTTGTAGCAGTAGCCATTCAATATGAATTACTATCTTAGAAAATAAAGCACAATTATGTTAATTACTTCCATCCCATTTTAATGATATTGATGTCGTGGAACTTATATTTTCCCACTGTATTAAGAACAAACACTAAACTGCTTGCATAGAACTCACAGGCTGCAATGTGCCTTATACATTAAAAACCCCCATGCTGCACATTAGAAGCATATTTAGAGATAATTAATTCCCAAGCACACTCACAGCACACCTTTCTTATTCTCCTCAGGCCTACTACTTTGTTCTTCCCCTCTGTGTCTTACTGTGTAACTCCAGGTCTATCCTGGAGGCCTTCATGTTTTATGTGCAACTTCCCAAGCAAGTGAAGTTAAGATTAAGCCCAAGTTCTTTATAATCAGGGCTTTAGAAATAGTACTAGGGCATTAAATCACTTTTTTTTCCTTAAGCCAAATTGACTCTGTGTTTTATATAGCTTCAAAACAGGTCTCATCTGTTATGTTTGCACATTAGTTTCTTGCCCTTTTTTTCCAAACTTTTCTCCCTTCACCAACTTAAAAGGTGTCAGATTTCCATATTTTCACCGTTCAGAAGCAGTACTTCTTAAATTTGCTCTGGTTGTGCTCTACCACTTACCTTCTCTGCAAAATGGCACAGCAACAGATTGGTAGTAACCCCAAAATCAGAAATCCTCCTCCCGTGAGCAAAATCAGTCGAATTGCCAGTTGCACATCTGTGGAGTCAGCAGAAGTTTGCATTAGTTCTGAAATATTCTAATATATCCACTGAGGTGCAGATGACAGAGATCAGCCTCTAAGACAGACATCTTTACTGCCACAAAGTCACAGCCCTGTTGCCACTTTGCTTAGACAGAGGTTTCATCAGCAAAACTCTTGACAACATTTATACCTTAAGATTTTAGTAAATACCAAGAAAAATCGCCATCTTTCAGCTGAATTTAGAGTTGGACTCAATGATCACAAAGGTCTTTTCCAACTTAAATGATTCTATGCTTCTAAGTATGTATCTTAGGCAGCAACATAACGGTAGAAGACTAAGTGTTAGAAATGAGCTCAGATGAGAAAGAATTGGCCTCAATTTTCACCTGAGTTCAAATACCACAAGTGTTTGTTTAGTTTCAGAGGCAACTGGGGTTTGAGTGAGCCCAGGGCATGGGACAGGGTTGAGTGGGAGGAATAAATAATAATTAAAAAAAATAAATCAAAGTCCCTCAGAAGCTTCTTTAAGAATAGAGACAAAATCTTTCAAACTAATATTATTTATCTACTTCAGTTCATAACTTTTGCAGCATTTTCTCAGATCCTCATTTTATTCCTAGTGAAATTGAAGACAAAACTTCCAAAGAAGAATGATTCAATATGCAGTCTGTGACCATCTTACAAACACAACTGCTGTGAGTCCAATATCTGCTAAGTGCTTCTATTTTGTCAGGAGATTGCTACAAGGCAAATAGTAAGTGTTTGCATTTTCTTTGGACATATGCTGAATATTCAGGAGCATTCAAGGAGCTGATCAATCTATGAACAAATAATTCAGTAAAATAATCAGCCTTTGATATTGATGTCCAAATAATAAAAGCTTAACTGGAATGAGGAATCAAGCAGTCACAGCTGAATAAGCATATTTAATTTTAACATTTGCTTGAGTATGTGTCTTAAAAATGAGCAGAAGAGCTATCATTTTCTCTGTACAGCTCTTCTTCTTCTTGCTATAGTGAAGTGTCTTTTATACACAATATAAAAGCCCAAGCTGGGAATGAATATTATTAAAACATTCAATATATGCTGTGTGCCCCTAACTAACAAACCGTGTAAAATACATCCAGTTCCTTCACCTTTTCTTTACAGCACTTTTATGGAGTCACTACTACTTCGGATTAAACCTCCTTTCCACAAATAAAGCCTTTACTTCACTTTTTATATGAACATACGTGACTACATCTCTTTGTATCTCACTTGTTCTTTGCTTGTGCTGGGCTGGACGAGACATCCAGAAAACTCTCTTTCAATGGATTCTTTTCTTTATTAATAGATATGAAGAAATAAATGCAAGCTTACACTTCCTTTAAGGAGAGCTGTGTCCTGAAGAACTGAAGTTACAAAGGACAATGAAAATTGTGTTGTCTGAGCAGAAGCAGCACTTGGGCCATGAGGCTGAAACCCACAGCACCAAACTTACCGTCCTTAACTGGCATGTGACACTGCAGATCCTGGCCAATTTTCATAGGACAACAGTGATTTTTCCGGCATTCAGATGCATTAAGGCTTTCTACTTGACATGGAATTAAGGGTCGCTCGTTGCTGAGACGGCATGCTTGATAAAGAAAAAAATAAATAAAAATCAGGTGAGATCTCCACTCCTGGAGAAATTCACAAGTAGAGGGAGGGCATCATTTCGGTTTCTCTAGTATGTTTTGATAGGTTAACTCTGCCAGAAGACAGTACCACTGACTTTCATGTATGTTCTTTCCCAAAACCTAATCAATCTTTACATTAAAATGAACAGAAAGGCATAGAAAGTCTTTAGTAATTTGTGTTGTTTCTGTGAGGAACAATTACAAAGCTGAAGTTAAAAACCATCTTGCCACTTTTTTGTACTTAGGTTTGTACAGTAAGTGAAACACAACAAATTAAATTTTCTGACTGGATTGTTTTTAATTAAAAACCCCAGAAATTTAAGGTAATTTTTTTGAAGGACTATGTTGCAACTAACCATTTCTGTTTGTCACTAATTATATGTTTCTACAAGCAGCTGAAAATCAGCTGATAGGAAAAAAAACCATTATTTTGTTATTGAACAAAATATTTAAACAATTTTAAACATTTTCTATTTAATAACAGACTTATCAATAATCATGAGATCGTTTGTTGGAACAACTTAAATGCATAAGATAGTCATAAATTGTAGATGTCTCTGTATATTTAATTCCCGTAAAACATCGTATCACATCCCTTATGTGACAGAGCAGCTGCAAAGCATCACTTGGTTCCAACAACACTCCCAGGACTGGCTGCATTGTCAGTCTCACATTTATCACAGACAATACTGGTAGCCAAACTCAGTTTACTAAATGGGGGATCAGGCTCTTCCCCAGTCCTCTGTGGTTACTTAGGGCTAGGTGTGAGTAATAGTGGGGGAGTTACACTGGTATGAACGTAATGTTGTTGCAATGTAAATCAAGTTGAATAGTATTTCTGCTTCTCCTACTGGTCTGTGATCTAGTTATTGAACCAGGCTTGCAATTTTTATACATAAAAACCCTTTTCTGTATGCATAAATATTATCTTTCTTATTGATATTAGCAAATCAGCATTGTGATTTCTGTCTCAATAATTTTATGAAAAATGTAGTTCTCGTCATTTAACTTCAGCAGAGGTGAGTGGATCAGCCTAATCTCACAGTCCTGGAGCCTTCCCTAGCCAGCAGATGAGGCAGAGACACCAGTGTGGGGAGCAAAATCCCTCTCTAATTCAGGCTGTGTCAAATTCTCTTTTCTTTCAATGTGTACATGGGAAGACTAGAAAACTAGCTCAGATGAGATAGAGCAAAGCTAGGCATAGTGGATCCTATGCAAAACTTCCCAGCACAATTCCAGCATTTCCAGCATGATCACATCACTGAGGATGCGAGGGTTTTGCAGGAGGGAAGCAAATTAAGTGATTGTTCCAAAGGCACATTTAGCAATACCATTTTCAAGAGATCTAGTGAATTTTGGACTGAGGGTTTAAAATACATTAAATGCTGACAGGTAGGGGTGGGAGGGTGGACTGGAAGTGAGGCAGAAGTGGAAAGGGAAGAGAGAAACAATGCTGCTGTGGTGAAGTGACACTTACTCATTGGCCTGAAGAAGTTCAAGAGAGATTCAAATACATCTTTCACTGTCATGTTGGGTTTGTTGGGTGCTGCTTCACTTTGTCCTAAACCTTGCTGCACTGATGCTGCAGAAACTGAAAGTTCATAATAATTAGCTCATTACTATCAAAATATCCATAATTAATTAAATATAAAGACATTTTCATGCTGATTATCACGCATTATGAAGGCATTTACAGTCATTATGAACTGTGTCTACTGAGGGCCAGCAAGGTTAAGCACAGATGTCTTTCTGTTGTATTCACTTATATTACTTCAAATTGCTTCATGAACCACAATGAGTAAAGAACTAAAGCTGTAAAATTTAAATTAAAGAATCCATTCAGGTGGAAAATGCCAAGGATAAAAAGCCCTGCTGTTCACCTATAAGGTGCAGGTTACATGAAAACACTTTACTGTATCTACAGTTATATTTCTCTTATGTACACGAGAAGAACATTCAGCCTTTTGGATAAAGATCAGACCCCAGCTAAAACAGAGAAACCTGGTGAAAGGCACCTTCATCAGGTACAAACAAACATGCATCTACCCCAACATTTTGCTTCAGACAGTGACCTATTGCAGTTGTGTAGGAAAGAGCAAAACATCCTGAATAGAGAGGTACTGCAGTATTTTCCCAAACCCTAGGGATTTCTTGCTCTGGGACTTTCTCAATCACCTTTCATTTACACTACTCCAAAACATGTGGCATCAGTAAACCTTGCTGCTTCCCTACATCTCTTTTTCATTAAAGCAAAAGTGCAAATCACAGTGGGACTCCACTGGCAATCAACCACTCCCCAATGAGGGGGAAAAAAGAAACCCAGTGTTCTCCCCTGCCTGCCTTTTTTTAATCTACATGAGAGAAACTTACACCATCACAACTGTAATAGCTTTCTGTGATGGAGTTTGCTGAAAGCCATTTCATGGTTTTAGAGTTCCTTGTGAACAGAAGTGAGATTACAGCCTAACCCAAAGCTCGGGTATTGAACAACAATCTTTTGGATAATTTTTGAGCTAACAGCAACAAGAGCATAAACCCCTACTTGTCCTGGGGCACAAGTTGCCCCTTCTGTGCCATACGAAACTCCCTTGGGAAGAAGACATATCAAAGAAGGGAGAATTGAAGGTATTGTCAAAATAGAGAATCTGAAACTAATGCATAACAGAAATGTGACCACCAAGGCTCACACCAACAGTTATGTCACAAGGCCCCTCTCCCTGCCAGTGAATGGTACAGAAGAACAGAAAATTTTAAAGATTTTGTAATAATTTCACAGCAATTTCATGAGATGAGGTTTACAACAATCAGTTTGATAAGAATTATCTGAAAACGTGATCACAGCTGCATTACATGTGACTCTCTCCTGTGAGAGTGTAAAGAGACAGGAGCCATACATGGGCACTGCTGTATTTATCACATTTTATCTACCTTAGAGCTCACAGTCCCACCCACCCACCCTGGAAGCCTTTTGCAATGACACAGCAACTGACAGCCTTTCATCAAGAGCTGAACAGGGAGTCCCTGAAGCCTGGTTTCTCAATGCATTAATCAGACTCAAGCTTAACCTGTGGACTGATCCTTTACACAAGTCAGGTCACCAAATATAACTTCTGTTGTGGGTGCAAGTTATCAGACAAAAATCTTTTCAGTCATTTGCTGCAGTAAGCAAATACATCCATTCTAACAGACTATAAGAACACCTTTAACAATATGCTGGACAAAAAAAGGCAAAGTGAGGAAAAAAATAGAAGAACCTATCATCAAAGTTAAAATAAAAGCAAGATGCACTGCCAGGGATGAAACAAGCAGCATTTCTTGTACAGGTGCACAGAGGGAAAGGGGAAAAGTTGCAGGGAAAAAATATTTTGCTCTATTTAATTCTCAGGACTCATCAATCCTCTCTGGAGTAATTGCTTGCAATATTTCTCAGTATTTTTGAATCATTCCCAAGACAAAACAACTGTAAACCTCTTGCTAGTGAAAGTAATTGCTGCTTCTTTGAAAATGCTTCTCTCCTTGCAATACTCACGTGGATTGATGCTGCAAAGCAGGATCAGGACCACGACGACCCACGCTCGATGGGTGCCAATGGGCAGCATTACTGCAATAAAACCAACAGAAATAACAGCAACAGGGTCATGCACAAAAACAATTATTGATCTTGACTTGGTATTTATGGATAGAACAAACCTGACAGCTGATTGCTCCACAGAGAACTGCCTTTTTTTTTTTTTTTTGCAAGAAAGGGGGCCAAACCCAGTGAATACATAGAAATTTTTGGCAAGAAACTGTTTTGAAGAAATTACTCACTTAAAGAGAGTTTGAAGGAAGAGACCAGCCAAAAAATTATCTCTCTATAGTGTCTCAGAGCTGGACATCTGGCACTTAAAAAGATCATTTTTAGCTAAAAATTTTAATCCAGGGTCAATGAGCAGAATCAGGACTGAAGAATGAAAATTTGCTGGAAGCTTAAAAGTGAATTCTAGTTGAATTCTTCAGTCTTTTCAAAATTGGAGCATATGAAATGCTTTGGATAACATTTACATGATATTATAGACAAAATGATATTATGGACAAAAACATTTTAAGAAATCCCCAAGTAATTCAGAGTAATTTAACAGCAGGTTTAAGCTGTGTTTTGTACCCCCAACCAACCCCTGATGGCTGCTTTGCCAGATGCTGTATTTCACTTTGCCTGCCTCTTTTAACCTCAAAAGGTCTTTTTTTTTCAATTATTACCACTTAGTTGTTAAGAGATGTTAAATCTAGAGGCTATTTTGCTAGCATTGATAAGGGGAGAATCCCATTTTTTGAAGTGTTATACAGAGAAAAGACTGGCTAATATTTCACACAGATACTGCCCTTTGAAGGGTCAGTTCTGTCTGCACTCCTGCTGCTCCATGAGGAGCTTCCCTGCCTTCAGATACACCTGTGCTATAGAGGAACACACACATATGTAGAGAGGAATTCTGTCCCACAGAGAAATTTTACTTTGGTAGTTGAACACGAAATTATTTCTGAAGAGGACAGGAATCACGTTTTCCAAGATACCTATTAAAATCTAATACCACTCAGGACAAAGTGAGAAAATGCTTTTAGGGAGAAAGAAAATTAGGTACATAAAGAGAAAATACTTGTTCTTGCCATTACTTACTTCTTTTGCTGTTTTCTCCACTCCTGCTGGAGCTGCAGCTCTCCTGAGTACAGCACCTGCAGACTGGCTACACAGGGCCACGACGACCACGGAGTCAAAGCACATCACAATGGGCTCCCCACAGTTACCACCAGCAGTGCAGATGGATGGAACAGGATGGATCAACTGAGGGGCCACAAAACAGCTGAATGTGTTTTGGGAAAAATCAGCCCTTCCAGAGACTGTTAGAGAGCCTCTCAGTCTTCTAATTCACCAAGTTAAAAAGAAGTTCATACTTTTAGCAATCACACTCCAGTGTGCAACACAGAAACACCATCTAATTGTGCAGACCAGTTAACAGATGCATCAGGAGATTAAAACACAAAACACATTCTTTTTCAACCAGAAAATCTTTGGTCAGAATGCTTATTTAGAGCTTCTCACTGATCCATGAAAGGTGATTTAATTAAGTAACAGGATCATCCCATTGGTTCACCAAATATTTGCACACTTGAAGCACAAATCTGAAACATATTTCTTAGACCCAGAAAACCAAACATATCCTGGGCTGCATCAAAGGAAACATGGCTGAGGGAGGTGATTCTGTCCCTCTACTCCATTCTCATCAGACCCCACTGGGCATACTGCAACCAGCTCTGGACATCTGTCCTGGTTTCAGCTGGGAACAGTTCAGTTTCTTCTTAGTAGCTGGCACAGTGCTGTGTTTTGGATTTAGGATGAGAATAACGTTGAAAACACACTGATGTTTAGTTGTTAAGTAGCACTTGCTCTCAGTCAAGGACTTTTCAGTTCCCATGCTCTGGCAGCGAGCAGGAGCACCAGTAAGCAGAAGAAAGCATGGCCAGGAATGCTGGGCCACCCTGGCCAAAGGGATATTCCAGACCACAGAACATCGTGCTCCGTGTATAAACTGTGGGAGGTGGCCGGGAGATGCCGATTGCTGCCCAGGGAGGGGCTGGGCATTGCTCAGTGTGGGGGGAGCAATTGCCTTGTGCACCACTTGCTTCTCTTGGATTTTATTTCTCCCACTCCTCTTCATTACAATTATTATTATATTTTCTTTCAATTATTAATCTATTTTTATTTCAATCCACATTTTACCCTTCACCCCCTCTGATTCTCATCCCCACTGGGAGGGCAGAGGGGGAAGAGGGGACTCAGTTGCCAGCTGGGGTTAAACCACAAGCCCCCAGATTAAAGGAATTGGACCTTTGGGAGCTTGCCCAGAGGAGGGTCATGAAGATGATCAGAGATGAACACCTCAGGGTCATGAAGATGATCAGAGATGAACACCTCTGTTGTGAAGGCAGGCTGAGGAGCCTGTGGTTGTTCAGCCCAGAAAAGGCCCTGGGAAGACCTTTGAGCCCCTTCCAGTATTAAAGGGGATACAAGAAAGATGGGCACAGAGTTTTTAGCAGGGCCTGTTGCAATAGGACAAGGAGTAATGGTTTTAAACTAAGAGGGTCAATTTAGACTAGACATAAGGAAGTAGTTTTTCACGATGAGGGTGGTGAGGTCCTGGCGCAGATTGCCCAGGGATGCTGTGGATGCCCTAGCCCTGGAAGTGTTCAAGGCCAGGTTGGACAAGGCTTGGAGCAACCTGGTCTAGTGGAAGGTGTCCCTGCCCAGGGCAGGGAGCTTGGAACCAAATCTTTAAGGTCCCTTCCAACCTAAGGCATTCCAGGATTCTGTAATTTCTATTCCTTTCATTAAGCAAATGCTCTTTAAATAGACTAGCAGCAGCATTTTAAAAAATACAGGAGCCTAAAGTAAATGCAGATGCCCCAAAATCAGCATTCTCCAAACAGATGAGCTGACTAAAGCAGCTGCTGTTTGCTACAAAAGCCACTTGAACTGGTAACTTTTTTCAAGCCCATTTATATATTCACATGCAAATGTTGTGTTTTTGTTTTTGTTTTTTTTTTTTCTTTTTCCCAGTTAATTTTCACTTTGTTTAAAGGGTGACTCTCTTTAACCTCATGTGCATGCAGCATCAGCTTGCTAAAATAAGCAACAATATATACAGTGTGCTCATTGTTTCATTCTATACCCAGACTAGACACAGTCATTCTCAGCAGTACCAATGAGGAGATACCTCCAAATATCTAATACAAAACAGTCAGTCTTCATTTTCTGAAGCATATGATTTACATGTAATTAAGATTTATCAGGCTGATTTATCTCATTGAACACTGCAGTGAGGTGAAACCGCTGATTCAGTAATGTGGGACTTCTCAGACTGCTAAGAATCAGAGATATTCGTCTCACCATTTTAGGCTGAACACTTAATTGATTTTATTAAATTTAGGACTACTGACCCTCCTTGCTATAACTGGAGGATATTGACTGAAAAAGCACAACCAAACCAAAATCCATCCCAAATGATTCTTTGCTATACCATTTCTGCAACAGTCAGTTCTTAGCATTTATAGACTTCATCCATGTGATTATTCTTTGCTTTTAATGACCTGCTTTTATTGCAAACCAGTTTCTTATATTCAGTGTGAAAATATAAGAAAACATCTTTTCCTATTGAATTCTCACCACATTCCTACGAATCCAAAATTACCTATGATAGTTGCTCTTTCTTATTATCCACTTCCATACAATACTCAAAGCACACAAAAATTACTGCTTTGAAGTCTATTGTAAAGAAATTTTCAAACAACGTAAAAAAAGTAATTATGGCAACTGACTCATTCGTGGCTGAGCAGCAATTACTTATCTCTACCTCAAACTCCTCAAGATGAATGACCTTCAGAACTGTGAAAGCACAAGTGACAGACGTGTGATACATTTAAAACAACTGTTAGCAGTAGAGAAACAGATTCATCCCCTGATGCAGGCAAAAGATCCACAGTTCTCTGTCAAAGGCTTGTGATGCCAAAGAGCTGTTCTGTAAATCACAGCATAAAAAGGTGACGTGAAACCCACACTGTGCTTAAGTCTAATGAAACTCTGATGGAGAAAACTGTTCATCAAGCTGGAATTTATTCAGAACACTAAACTCAGGATGTCTAACCTCAGTCTTAACATAAAGCTGCATTACACTGTTAAGGTATTAGAAGTCCTACTCACCCCCATTTTCATGGATGTGAATATGTCTGGAAAAGACTCTTTGAGAAGCATCTTTCAGGATGAAAATCTAAATACCGTAAAGTTCAACTGGACGAAAACAAGCTTTTTGCACACTACACTGGAAACAAGTTCAGCCTTGTCACTTTTTAACAAATAGTAGCCACCAAAAGCAGGAACACAATCTCCCCCCACCCCTTAACACAGGTTGTAACTGCAAATCTTGCTCTTCCTGGAAAGAGACAAAACCTTTAAAAATACAGAGGAAAAAGGTATTTGAGACCCATCTTTTCTCTCGCAGATCAGTTCAGAATTCCATTTAGCAGAACCATACAGCAGGGCTCCTGAAGTGACTGAGGAATACCCACTGTAAGCCGATATTTTCCCTTTTACTGCTCAGTACCGAGGGTTTTGCAGAGAGATGTGCTCCAGTTCAGGAAAAAAAAAAAATCTCTCTTTTCACAGTAAGTGCCCCTATGAAGAAGCAGAATCTACACTCAGTACCATACTCACACCACTTGATGGCCTTTCTGGATTGTGGAAATAAAGCACAATACACAGTATTTGATATTCGAGACACGAAGGACTGAACAAACTCATCAGTAGCTAACTCAAATAATTTCTGTATTCAAGAAACTACACCTAGTTGCTTCTTGAACTCATGAGCGCTCATAAAGATGATCTGTTTCAAAAAAGCTACATAGAGATTTTTCTTCTTTGACAGAGTTTTAATAACTAAAAATATTAACTCCCCACCATCATTAAAATGAATTCAGTAAAGAAAGGAAACATGAACTTCCTACTTTTATATGCATTTGTTAATTCATAGGCTTTGAGCTTAACCCTACTGAATTTAGACTTTGGCATGACTCACAAATACCTCTCACTCTTTTTAAAGAACTTTATTTTAAAAATATTTTAATTTATTAGACCATACTTTATAATAGTTACCAATAGGACGAACCTGAACTCAAGCATCAGACATTTGTTGCACTTTCAAGTTTTGTAACAACATGACTTCTCAAAATTAAAGTGTACATTTAGATTCACAGCTTAATTTGTTGAAATTTAATAACATTTAAAACCACTGGAATATGAATTGAAAGGGATATACGTTAAGCACACAAATACTGAAAAAGGTCATGACCCCAAAATCCACTTGAAAATGGAATGCAGCCAATTAATCAGACTGTAGTGTAGTAATTTCACATTTAACCTAGTTAGCACCTTAGTGAACTCAACCACTGAATGTGAGCAACAGAGTGTGTGCAGTGGAACCATTTAACAGGTACTGTACCATTCCATAAGGAAACTGTGTCTTCTTGAGCATTATGTGCTGTATTTATGAAAACTGGTAATACTTGAGACTTTTCTAAAATGTGTAAATAAACAATGGCTACAGTTAAAGTCTAAACAAAGAAATACTTTCTTTCTACTTTTTGTAAGTTGAGATTTTTAAAAGCAATCATTCATAAGGATTGCATCAACATCAGTTAGCAGAGGAAGATCAAACTTTATTGAAACTGCTTGCATACAAAATATATTGCACTATAACCAAACAAATGTCAACATAAAATCCAATCTGTTGTAGCTAATATGTACAGAGAATATTGCCCAAGAGCAGTTACATTACAAGGTCAGTCTACCTTGGTTAATTATCTACAGTATTTTAAACCAAACAGCTTACAGATGATGTGTGCAAGGTACCAATTTCTGTTTTCAAATACTATACATTCCCAAAATAAATAACTAGAAATCAACATTAATGTTTGGCAATACTTTTTAAGACATTTTTATATTTGTTAAATCATGTGCAGTTCGTTGCCAGTTTTAGTATGCTCACCTGTATGCAAGGAAAAAAAAGAATGAAGAAAGCAAAGAAACAAAACTCACAAAATACAGAGGCAAGGTCAAGTTTGTACAATTCTGTACATAAACAGTGGCTCTCCTTCTGGAGTAATCTGAATAAAAATGGATTAAAATGAAGGTCCTTATGCAGTTGTGCCCAGTAAGTTTCATGTGTGATCAGAAATGAAAGAAAGCACAGCTCCTCCCACCACTTCCCACCCTTCCCTGGTGTACAGCTGTACTTTTGGTTCAAATTCTGTGACACCTTCAAATTGGCTGGTAATTAGGACCTTGTACCTCAAAATAGGATGAGCTTTTCTTCTAACTCCAACATCTCCAACTACTGTATCTATACTTTCCAGGGTGTTACATGTGGTAACTTTTTTCCTACCTCTCCTGAAATAGCCCCCAAATCAAAATAAGCAATTCAAAAATTCTAGGAGGATGAAAACCATCAATGCTTTAGGCTGGTCATCTGGCCAAATAGCAGGCACACATTACTAGCTTGTGAATGTGTTACACTTGTTCCCTCAGTAACAATGAATTTTTTAGTTTTCCACAATGGAAAGGTTTTTTTTTTTTTAGGTTTTTTTTTTAAAAAAAAGCTTCTGTACTGCCTACAAAGAAAAAAATTACACCCCTTTTTCAATAACACTATTTGCCAAATCTTCAGTGCAAAATAAATTTCCTATTCTTATAACTGCCTAACTGAATGTTTATGTAAGGAAAAAATTATGGAAAGCATGCACTTGTCTATAAAGTACTAACGTCTGACAAGGATTGCTACATATATTTTACATTTAGTGTTACCAACTCATCTTCCCTGATTTCTGCATCCAAATATAATATTCCTACCTGCCAAGATATAAAAAAGGCACAGATCATACAACTTTTTTGCTAATGAAAATGACAATTGTTACATCACACATATTTCAGGGTCCACCAAAATATTGAAAAAGGTGGACCAGAATGTGAACTGACACAGGACATAAAACGACATAGCATTTCATGAAGAACTGGTAAGTTAGATTGAAAACAGAAGCCAATTTGATTACTGCAAACACTATTTATTCTGAAAATTGAAATTGAGCAGTGAATTTGACCCGATGTGTTAAAATGGTACAACTGAACAGAAAGTTTACCAATGCACAGCTCAGTATTTTTTAAAACAAACAAAAAAAAAAAAAGGAATCTTTCATCTTTTGAACTGCAATATGTACTTGGAAGCGATTTTCGGAAGTTCAGGTATTTTTATGCAAATATTTGAATAACTTCTTATTCTGAAAACAACTGCATACTGTTGATGTTAAAAAAGGCTAACAGAGAACATATGTTCATTTCATGCCCTGCGCCATCTTGCCTACTATTTGTCTTTGGCCTAACAAGTTTCTCTAACATGGAATAGGAATTACTGAAACAGTATAGGAAATATGACTTCAGAGTTATGCAGTTTAGGGGACTCCGTTCACCAGCGGCTGTTGAGCGTCCGCGCTGTCCGTCTTCTCCTTCTTCTGGCTCCGTTCTTTACCCGTGCGCAGCCGGCTGCCTTCACTGGAGGTATTCTGTAATGTTTTAGTGTGGACACTCCTTTCATTATTGCAGTCAATTCTGATCTGGAACAATTCAGAGTTATATAAAGCATTCTCCTCTCCTCCACCCCTTGGCCAGCCGGGAGGAGCAAACAGTGCCATACCCTCATGGCTTAGTTAAATGGCTCCAGCTGAAGTGGAGTGTGTAACCTCTTTTCTCTTAAAAAATGCCACATAGTTGTGACATAAAAAAAAAAAAAATAAAATCACCTGAAACAAAAAGCCTCCCATCTACTTGGCCTTGAAAGCTAAAAAAAAAAAAAAATTCCAGTGTGCTTGTGCAAGAAAAAGTTGCAGAACTAATATCAGATCCATCTTTGAAACACCATTTGACCTCTAACAATTCAACTTTCTACTCGTGGTATGCAAAAAGCCTTCCAAAAAACATCATATCATTTCATGGCAGTTTTTTTAACACTCAAAAAAAAAAAAAAAATCTACTCAGCCCCTTTTTGAATCCGAAAAAAGTTCTATTTAATACATTAAAAAAAAAACTTTTGCAGCCTTTTTAAGTGGTCATTAAAAATTTCAAGAAAGCATGTTGAAAGCAAACTTTTATGCTTGTAAATACTTATGCCTTAAAATAAGACTTTTACAACTTGATTAGCCAGGTTTCAACAATATGTAAGTGCTTATTTTCTTATAAAATATAATCTCATCCAAATCTTAGAGTAACAGGAGAAAAACCCCCTTAATTAAAGTGCCTTAGGGTTTTTTTATTCAGCACCACAGTTCCTCACTGTCTACTTCAAACTTTGTAGGTCAATTATTGATTAACTACAAAACTTGCATGGCCATAATTATTTTGCCATGTTAATTGTTTGCATTTCAGATGAATATTCAGTTACTACACCCTTATAGTTCAGCACTCCCAATCGGAAAACTAAGCATCTGGTCCACCTGTTCCATTTTGTCACTTTCTTCAAGAGGCTTTCTAAAACCAAACCAAGAGTCATCTCCATCTCCCGTTGGAACCATGACTCCTGGTAACACCATAGAGAAGGCAGCAGCTTGCACTGCTCATTATTTCTTACTCCCAACATAACTCATCCTAAGCGGCAAGAGATGGTAGAAAGTTTGCATGTCATCATTTGAAGCAAGAACTGGTTCCATGTGGGGAAACTTAACATATATATCAACTACGAGCCTGCTAACTTTATCAAAGAAAACATTTGAAAAAAATGTAGAAATATCTTTGTAAAGGGCTATTAAATATTTAAAGTTATAAGGTATTTCAATCCATTACTTGAAAGGTTTCTTGATGTGCATTTTTAACTTACTTTCTAGCTTCAATAGCAAATGTTTTGTTTAGTAGTAAGGTATTTTCTGAAGTTCAATCTTTCTTACTCTGAAGATTCTGGCTACAACACTTCTTATGAAGCGTTAAGGATTCTCTTCCCTCAGGTACGTAGAAGACAGACAGCAATACATAATGCAGCAAGAAAGAAAAGCTAAAACCAGAAAGCTATCAGGAACAAAGGCTGAAATCAAGCTGGTTAGTAAATCCTTGGGACTTGTGATCACTTTTCCCCCACACAGATAGCCAAGTGAACATTACAAAGTTGCATCTTCACACAACTTGATATACTGAAATCCCTGTGCATCTGTGTCATTTTGTAATGTAACTCTTGTATGTCTGATTAGGGAATTAAGGAATAAGGAATCACAAGGCTACTGTGTCACTCACAGTCTTGAACACACTAATGTTACTATACGACACTAGTGCAATTTTAAACAGTACAGACTTCCCATATGAGCAAAATTACCTCAAGAGATCCGTCTGCTGTTCTCCCTTTTGCCTCTCTTGAGTTGCGCTGACGGTTATCTGTTCGTGACTGTTCATCGTTTCCTGTAAGAAGAATTAATCAACTAAGTTGTTCAACAAGGACACACGATCTTCTATCACTTAAATTTTACACAGGCATAGTAGGGAATTACTTCAAAATGTTCCGTCTCATGAACATTAAAACAACATATTACTATACGGAACATTGTTATTATTATATAGCAGTTCTTAAACGATGGGCCAAAAATCACTAAACAAAATGTTCTCAGGTGATAAAAGACAAAACTGCAGTGTTTAAAACCACCACAGTTTAAAAGAGATTGTCTACTGAAGAAAAACCACTTCTCAAAATGATTAATCATTGAAGAGAAGTACACAATCAACCTTAGTAAGATTTAACATCTTCACGTTTTTTTTTCTAATGGCCTATAAGCTTCCTAAATTACACACCATGTTCTTTCAAAAAAATCTTATTAAGTTAAGCAACACCCATACTTTGAAAAAAATTTCAAGAAAAAAGCAGAGTTGTAGGCAAAAGTATTTCAACAGATAAATATAATGAAACATCACATGATCAAGTTTTATAAACTTTATATATTTATATTGAAGAAAAAAATTCTAAGTTCTTCCATCTTAGTTTTGCCTGGTCCTTTCCACTGAACACATACATTACAATCTTACCCTGTTGCATGCAAATCAAATACAAGAAGTTATGAATATGGACAGCTGAATGAGTAATACAGATTATAAAATATTTTTCTGTATCTGGTGATAAACCAGAACTTGATTCCTTGATGTCCAAGTGTGAAGGCACAGCCCATAAACTTGAGACAAGAGGCATATTAGGAAAACAAATGATGGAGAAAACTATATCACAATAAAGGAAGTCAAAAAGGATTACTGCCTGTGCTCAACATTCAACACATCTGAAACAAAACAGTCCATTTAGAAGGCTGACAAAGCAGAGAGAATTCAGGAGAGGGCCACCAGGATTCCCAGGAGGCTGGAGCAGGTGACAGAAGAAGAGGCTGACAGAAGTGAGTTTGCTTAAGGATTCCGTCAGTGACACCTTTTCCAAAATGGAGTTACATTTACCTTTGAATCCTCCACGCCCCCTCCCTCCTTGGCCTCTTGCACCACCTCCACGTCTCCGCCCATCTCCCCTGCGCAGGTAGTTGTCCCGCTCCTCCTCCGCCGGGGCCGCCGACCAGTCGCTCAGCTCATCTCTGTGATCAGATTCTGTTTCAGAAGCATTTGATGCTTCAGAATTAGTTCCTATCAAGAGGATGAAAAAAATCCAAACACGCCAGTGTAGCTTAGCATGAAATTACTATAGTAGAATCAAAAATGTATATATTCAAAAATTTTCTTCTTTTCTTTTTGTTAACAAACAGGTTTGGGATTTTTTTGCCTCCCAACCTCTATAACACAGATAGTACAGAAAGGTGCATAATTTACGTTACTTCTTCAGAAAGTCAAGATAGACATTAAAAGAGTTAGTTGTGTGTGCAAGGCTAAGTAAGTGTACCACACACTTGGCTTACCGTAGATTATTGAGTCTACTATAAAATGTAATAAATCTAGTAATAAGTCTAATAGACTAGACTCCTTCATATTTCTGAGACTGAAAGTTATGAATATAACCTGTCCTGTCTCCTCTCACCACTGCAACTCATCTATGAAAAGAAAAAAAATTCCATCATGAAACAGCCTGTAACAGACTACAAAAACAGAGAACAAGGTTAGAATGCTAGAAATGTATCAAATCCAAAATATGACCATTATAATTTTTCCTTTTAGCAGATCACCTTCACTGACAAAAGCTGGTTCTTTTCCCCATTTTTCCCCCCCTATAATATTACTAGCAAGGTGAGTTCACATTCTTCTAAAAACAGTCAACAGCACAAAAACATTAATTTTGTATAATGTAGAATGCAAGCTAAGACTGTCTTACAAAGCTCACACTCCAGACCTCTCAGTCAGGACAAACACCAGCTGACCTACATCATGGACAATGAAGTAACAGATTGCTCTGAAGAAGCACAACCCAGAAAACTATTCATTAATGAATTATAAAAGGTTTCAAAGAGGAACACACTATTTTGGTGACTATGGTCTTCTAGTAAAAACCTCAAAGTTCAATTTAATATGAGAATAGGGTTTTTTTAAATTGAGCTACACAGTATTTTCACCTATAAATATTTATATTAAGACAACCTCACAAAGCCTTAAGTGAAAACGGAGGTTGTACTGTTAGATATTGTTCAAAACACAAATAGAAAAAATAACAGTCCTTGCCCTAAAGAGGTAGGGCATAACTACGTATGCTCCATAATACCGAAGACATAACCGTGCTGAAAGAGACAGGAACTGCATGGAAATAAGTGTAGATTACAGGAGAGCACTACACTTCTGAGTATTTTCTACAGCATAAGGCCTTATATAATCTTCCAATATTAATACTCGATATTAACTGCATTTCTGCTGTAACAGCTCTGTTCCGAAGTCCTGTCTTTTTCACGAAATCAAGAGAGCATCGGGCCACTCTTAAAACTTGAAGTGCAGTTCTAGTCACCTACCTGAAGCATAGCCTGGCCCACGCCTGCTGTGCCCTCGGTTTCTGTAAGGCCGACTCCCTCGGCCGAGCCCGGGCCCGTCGTCGGTCATGTACCCCTTCTCCTTGTCCGTGCGGTTGGGTGGTGGCCTGGAAGTAGCTCCAATCTGCCGAAGCTGCTCATCAATTTGCAATCTTTCCAAACGCAGCTGGTCCACTTCCTACGCAAACACAAGCACAGCAAGTCATGTGTAACCACTGTTTAATCATCTGAGTGTGCAGACTCGCAGTTCTCAGAAAGAAAGAGCACTTCAGTATTGCAACTAATCATCTACTTAATACTCAAACAGTAACTCAGCTTTGAGAATAAATTGTTTACTAAAAAGACTTTATAATCTGTTTGCTACCAATACAATTCTCCCTGTGGCACAGTTCACAAATTTAGGTTTGTTTAAAGCATATATTAAAAAAAGCACTCAGATTCCAACACAAGCTTCTCACAGCGTAGCACAGAACAAATATCAAAGTTATTAAACAATAATGACGTGAGAGTATTGTTTCATAAAAAGGGATAGTGGTTACCCTGCTGTTAAATTCCATGTAATGATACTGAACACTGCCAGGGATGTGAGGAAGCATAAAAGCACAGAGAGTAAAGTGCTGTAACTCTGGCACAGAGGCAGCCAGCACACAGCATTCTCACCATACATAATTGGGTAAGAGACATACAGCAACACATTCATGGAACACCTTTGCCAGTTTGAGGTGTTGTCTTGTTAGCATCAAAACCACCTTTTTTTTTTTTTTTTTTTTCTTAACTGGAGAGAAAGCTATTGATAAAAGTTTTATTGTGATACCAGGACCTCTGCAGCTCCCACTGACTTGTGCATATCATCCCTTCCCCCTCCTCCCCAAGATGTTTCCTAACCTGATCTTCCTTTTGGAAGACTTAAATGTTCATTGCTCCAGACTTCTCCATGGGTATCAGGCGCCTGGTACTCCTTAGGCCACATCTTACAAATGAAAAACCCAAGCTGAAGATGACATTCAGTACCTCAGCCTTTTCCCTTGTGAGCAAGTTCCCTACCCCACTCAGCAGCAGGCCCACATTGTCTGTAGTGTTCCCTTTGCTGCCAATAAACCCACACAAGTCCTGTCTCCCTTCATATCCCTTGCCATATTCAACTTCTTGTCAGTGAACTGGAGGACATGATTCTGAATCATAAGGCAAGAGGCCACTAAGATAATAACATTTTGTGTGTTTATGTTAAATGGGATGAAAAGACCAAGATAAAACCTCCAAGGTAAGACTCTATTCAGTAATCATCACACCGACTGATGAACACTCGTGTGTGACCTTCTGTTCAGGAAGATTGGGTAGCTCTAAGAGAAAGTGACCCTAATTGACAATGAACTGATGAATCTAAACCAGAATTGCTGGGCTGTTAAACACTTTCCATTCCCATGTCAGTACCCATTTATGTACTGACTCAAATGCAAGTACTGATTTTAGGTGTCCACAGAAGTTTAAACCAGAAATATGTTCTAAAATAGTAATGAGCATGCAAGAAAGGAGCTTGATATTTGGTACTAGTTTTCATCTGGCCCTTATCTGCCTCTACCACATGAAAGCTGGTGAGCTCTGTATCTCTGCTCCAGAATACTGATAAAAGCAGGATTAAAAGATAAAGCAGTTGTGGCGAACAAAAGTAACTTTTAATTTCAACTTCTTTGATACCTGTACTGAGAAGTTTAGCTAGGTATAGAAATTTCAGCATTCTAGAAGATTCACTGATAGCTCCTGCACAGACTGGGCATGTATCAAATCTTGAATGGTCTGAGGATTTCAAAAGAGACATAAGACTATGTTTAATTAACAAGCTGTTCCTCCTGTCAGCATCTGGCCCTGACATCAAGGCTTGGGCACCTGGCCATAACCACCATAGGCAAAAGTAACTATAGGGAATAATTTGGGATATTTTTTGCTCCCTATACAACACGCATCAAGCACTGCAAACTGCCGGGGAAGTCATGGAGCCAAGAGGCAAACACAACATATGAAGCTGAGTTGCCTACAAAACATACTCAAGTATGAAAAACCAATCCAGTACAGAAAAAGCAGTTTAGGAATTTTGCATGAAATGCCCACTGCCTACAAGATCCTGCACAGAACACTGCTTTGCAGCTCCATGAGGGACTGGTTATTCCTCATATATAAAGTTGGCAGTACTTTGAGATAGATATTTTCATTTTCTTATTCATCTGTAATTTGCATTCTGAAAGAAAGTTTTTTTCACCCTTTCAGACAAATTATTCTTTTAATAAAATATTTTGTTTTTACATGGGAAACCCGTTATAAACCCAATTTTTCAGCAGCCTCAGAGTCCAAAGAGATTTTAGTCATCACATTACTACCATCTTAAGTACTGATAGGAAAAAAAAAGTGGTAAAACAGCATCATTTTCCTCACCTTTAAATAATTAAGATGATAATCCAGAAGAACAGTTGCATTAGTGATGCTATCCTTGGTTCCCACAAACACAAATGGTACCATGCCCTAAAACACAGGAACAGGAGTCCTCTGGTTATTGATTAGGCATCGAATTCTGAAGAGAACCCAACATATTACTGTAACATTTGAAAACAAGTCTTACAACACAGATAAGCATAAATTAAAAAGTAAATCAGAGAACAGTGTATTTAAATTCTGATACTGATTAGATCATGTAGTCTGACTCCCTTTAGGCAAACAGCTTTTTTACACCAGGAAATTTAGACCATTTGCATCACAATGCCAACTTTTATTTTTCTGAAGAACTGGAAAACTGTCCATTTAAAACACTTCATGTTTCCTCCCTCTAAAATTAATACCACCTTTGCTGATCACATCTATACTCTCACACCAGGTTCTTTCAGTGTACCTCTGATCTTCTAAAAAAGTGAATCAAATTAACATCATGTCATGAAACAGAACTTGATCATTCTTGAGGATCTCTACATTTGTGAAAGGCAAACCAAAACATAACCTAGAAAGAGTTAGTACTTCAGGTAACAATTTCTAACTTATATTTCTTTTACCTTTCAAGCATGTTAAGCAATTCAAGAAATAGATAGAAAATGTAAAGCTGGAAATTCAATGTCTGAAATTATGATATTTGGAGATAAAATAACTAAAGATTAAAGCAGGACTGCATTCCAAATGAAGGCTTTCTGCAGAAGTGAAATGATTTGAGACACAAATGTCCTAAGAAATAATCACAGCATGATATGCCAAGGTTCCCCAAGAGTGGCAAGTCTGTAATTTTGTCTCAGTTTTTTATGTCTTTTTTGTTTTTCTTCGCTCCCTTTTCTTTTAAATACAAAAGACTTACATTAGACCTCACACATCTGCATTAAATAACAAGAAAAAATAATATATACACAGTCCTCTAGTCCTAGGAAACCTCAACACTAACTTTCATACCCATTAGAAGTCCTTTAGCCACAGGCATCGTTGGCTGAAATCTTTTATTATCTGGGGTATTTTAAGTTTCATAAATATTTAATACAATCTGATAAAGAGCAGTGAAATTTCTACTAAACTGGCATTAACTAGCTCACAGTATCAATTATTAAAAGATCACAAGTCAAATGATTTAAAGAGGCATTTAAGAAAAATGTTTGCTGTTGCTTTTAGCAGTGGATTTAAGGTATAGCAATGCCAGCTATTAAGAGTATGAGCTGGTAGCCATGTCAAGCAATTTCAGCCATACAAAAGCATCGAAGTGCTTATTTATTGAACCTTATTTTTGTCTTCAAAGCAAAAGCACCAATCTTCAGCTTGGCTGCAGTGGTGAATACTGAGCAGACCTTATGTGCATAATAAATTTAGAGATAAAAGTAATGTATATTACTCTCTCAAACAATACCTATCTCATTTTAAAAATATGAAAAACCTAAAGATCCTGTTATAAAATTATGAGATGTATAAAACTGTACCTGAAATTAATGGGCAGTATTCTAACATAGCAGTCACATAAAAGGAACACAATGCTGTATTAAAATTTAATTGACTTACAATTGAACTTCTACTACAAGAAGGGCTGCAATATCCAAGTTCACACACGGGCAGATTACGTGTATTTCACAGTTGAAATAAGCCTGCATTCAATTTACAGCAACTAACTCTTACCTGCCAAGATGTGATCTCAGCTTTCTGTATTGCACCTGGTATGACACAACTAACACACGAGGCAGTGCAAGCAATGCCACTGTTAGAAATGGCATTACCAGGTAAAACACAAGGATGAATGCAGAGCTTGGCAGGTTAAAAAAAAAAAAAAAAGGCTTTCAAGGTAATCTTTAAAAGCTGCATTTTGTATAGAAAAAGGTAAGCAAATAAGCCTTTTCAAGTCAGAAGACAAAAAAGAAAGTCTGACATACTAATTGCAGCCATAAGTACCCTCTTTTACCCTTCTGTCAATCTACTGCCTGCAGCAACAGCAGCACCCTCTTGCTTAAGCTAGTTCTATTCTATGCTGCAGGAATTTATCATTAGAAACAAATAGGACACAGCAGTGAAACTTTTCAGCCTAAACACTGGCTATTTTACCTTTTCAGGTAGATATAAAACTAGTGAAATAGTGAACGTCCCTTACTTAATTGCTTAGTCACCCTTTACAAAAAGATGAAAATTGGATTGTGGGTGCTCAGTAACAGAATCACAGTGATAAAACAAAAGATGAACTACTCAAGCAAGAACATAAAGGCTCCAGAAACATATTTCTTATCTTATCCAATGTAGCAAAGGTTCTTAACTGGTACATATTTAGATTCTGAGGTAAATTAAAGGCAGTTCAGTTTTCTTTAAACACATTTCCCATTTGAAATTGCAGGGAATCTTTTCTTGCACTGAGATGTTAAAATCTTCATGCTTTGAGTTTTTTTGCAAACCTGCAACTTTGCCCCTCAAATGCAGTCCCACATAAAAGTGCCTCAAATTACAAAGTTGAGGACTCCATTAACTCCCTTGACAAGGCTGAGAGCCTTCCTGGGTAAACCTTGATTTTCACATTGTTCATGCCTGTTTTTCTTTAGGTTGCAATTTACAGGCTATTATAACCTAGGTAATATTTTTAAAAAGAGAGTTTTAAGAAAAAGCACAAGCTTTTCATTAAAACATTAGAAATTACTAATAAAAAATTAAACAAGGTAAAAACGTAAGATCAAACTCAAAGTAGATTAGTGAATGAAAACAGGAAGTCTCATATATATTGATTTACAGCCCAGCACATGGTGGACAATGTCATTGCTTCCAACACAAGTAAGATGAAATTTCTAAGAAAATACATCACCAAAAATGTTCAAAAAACATTTTTTCTAACACAGATAAGCCAACTTTATATAAAAATGCCTCTCAGCATTAATAGTATAAGACGGAACCCATCAGAAAACACATATCATTCAAAACTTTGTCTTACCACTATGAAGACACAAGGAAGAATTTAATTTATCACTGGGTAGAATACAACCAATTAATACATAGAGGAAATCACATTAATGAAAACATACCTCTTCTTGTGGAATATTTTTATCATTTTCGGCTTCAATTCTCACTCTTACAACGCCAGATTTGTCCACTATCTCTTGAATCAGTTTTCCATTTTTTCCTATTACTTTTCCTACAGAAAGAACATACAGAACATTCCACCTTTAGTGTTTCCCCCCAAACCTCAGGGTATTGCTATACTCTAATTAGACAAGTACCAGTGCGAGAACTTGCCCAAAATGAGTTAAATCCTCTACAACACAGGTTTAGTTAATGAGCCATAAACTAAAATGTCTCTGCAAGCTTGGGGTGTTAACTTGTAACACGTATTGATTACAGAAATAGTCACTATCTTGCAGCTTATTTGGTTTTGCTTTGGTAGGTTTAAAATAACCTCAGTGACTTACAAACATTGCTGTTTGCATTCAAAATACCCAACCAAACCCAAAGAATCCTTTTACAATGACCCAGCATTTGCTGTAACTACTTTTTGTGTAGAACACAAAGCAAAACTTAGTTCATTTACAAAATCTGAGTTGATGGAAGTTTTCTGACACGACCAAAGATGCTGTATGAGCCAGATGTAAAATTCTCTTCTCTGAAACTGAGCTTTTTAGAGATATTTGACAGTATTTTATAATTCACTAAAAAGTCAAGGATAAAAACGGAAATAAATTGTACTCCAATGGCAGTAATGCACACATTTATCTTACGAAGCAGATGTCTGAGACAAAGAAAATGAAAACTTTAGTTCTTTCCAACCTCAGCAAAACAACTTGCTGCCTGAAAAATGTACGACAACTAAACTGCTTGGGAGGTAATGAGGAAAGGCCACATCCTTCAATCACAGCTTTCAAGAAAAACTTAGAGCAATGTCAAAGATGTTTTCCCCGTGTAACAAAAATTAATATCCAGAAACTATTCTACCTTGTATTTAAACATCAGCACATTGTTTCTAGTTTAAGGCAGTTCTCAGAAGGTATTTTTTCCTTTCTATCAAATAGTTAGCCTCCAGAATTACATACCTACTAAATTTCTTGGAACTTGTATAACATCTTCAGCAAATTCAAGGTAACTTCTTGCCTTTTTCACCGCATCTTGATCCTAAAATAGATACATGTGTGAGAGGAAAAAGATTAATTTTCCCCAGGTTTTTTGTTTTGCTTGTTTGTTTCTTTGTTTATTTTGGGTATTTTCTGAAAGGCTAAAGAAGGGATCTTACCTCTCCGTAAATATGGAATGTACAAGTATCTTCATCAAGGTCAATGGCAGTCACTCCGGGGACTTTTCTGGCTTGCTGAATATTAGCACCGTGAGTGCCAATGGCCAAACCCATCAGGTCTTCACGTACAACAAACTGTTCGTGGAACCGTGATGCAAGTTGCCTAGAACTCTGAAGAACAACATAATGCCAGCTCACTTTGATTGTTAGTACACTGCAGGGACACATCAACAAATTTTGAGCCTATTTTTCAAACAGGTACTTAGCCTGCTTTTTATTCAATCCATCCTTTTAATGCATTCTTCAAAAACACTGAAGAGTCTCCTTCAGAAGCCTTAAATATTAACACAAGGTTGGCCTCTAGCTGTGTTGACACTTCTATATTTTGAATTAGTCTTTAATAGTTACAGCTATCAGGTGTTACTAGGTAAGACAGCATTCATATAAGGTAGTAAAGTAAATGCTGTGTTGATCAGCAAAGCAAACCTTATGATCTCTGATTAAAAAAATACACCCATTTCAACAGGTGGCAGGAAACAGCAGGAACTCAATCACTAACACAAAAATTCTACAGAAAACAGCAACTGTGCATATCTGCTGCACTTAAAAAAAGTAAAATGAAGAATCCATGCCTATATACGACAACACAAAAATTAAGGTATAAATGCAATTATACCTTTATATTGAATAATGTAAGTTGCTTGAACTCAGAGAACAAAAACTTTATTTCATCCAGGAATCACACCTCTACAAAGACTGAAGGGTCAGCCTGAGAACTCACAAGCGCGAGCATAACAGAACACAAGAACAATAGTTTAATGCATTGAGGGAAGATAAGATAATTTCCAACTGTGATAATATTAAGGAAACAGTGTTTTGCAAGGAAGAAAAAAGATAAAACCCAAAATATATATTCCTATACATGTCCCTGCATCACAATCAAAGCTATGCCTACTGTGATGATGTACAAAAATACGCTTGAAATTTGCAGTTTAACCTCAGCAATGAGACCCTATAGAAGCTGAGAAAACACCAAGCAAGTGCCCACAGCAAGCCCTATTCTGTGCCAGCTAAACTGTTCTGCTTTCTGACCTGCTCCTGTTAAAGCTGCTGATAAACATCCCCTGCTAAACCACCGTGACAAAGAACTGGCTACAGGAGATAGTGGTGTAGGTATCCAAGTGTCATGAAATACTTCATATACTCAGAGCTCTGTCAAGCATTTTAGTAACTGCATTACAGACGAATTGTAAAGCTAAACTTATTTTAAATGCTCACAGTTCTATATTCAAACAGATAATCCAAATGCTGATTTACTAGCTGACATCTGTTACAGACAGTCAAATGAGAGTAGAGAGCAGGATGATCAAGACAATGATCAGTTGTTAACACAACTGTATGTGACACATAAAAAAGATGAAGCTACATCATCACTGGGGACCTTGGCTATGACAGTCAGAGCACGGCTATAGTGCTTGCACTAAAAATATCATTAGCTTTTCTGTAAGTGATGTGTTACAAGGTGTTTTATTTAAACACTGGAAACTCTGTATTCTACTTCTTTCCAATACATTAATATAAAAACAACCTGTGCAAATAGTGTATTAATACCTACACAGCAGCCATGACTGAATTCTATTTAGATATAATGAAATACAAACCAGAATGCAGAACACTTGTATATTGAGGCTTTTTACTATGTGAAAAAACCCCAAACCAAACACCAAAAAGAACTAAGTCAGACTCACTGGGAAAGAATGTAAATAAAAAGTAATAAGTTATTTTACTTGATGCTCTAAAAGCCACATTTGAGAATTAGAGTCATGCAAGTCAAGAAGCCAATATGCAGAAAAAAGATACAACAGAAAAAGAAAAAAACAATGAACCAATGGAACAAAAGGAGCTGGTCTAGTGATAATGACTCAGAAAGCAAGAAAGATAAAACAGCTAGAAGAAAAAAAAACCTGGTAGACTTTTAATGTTCAGTGAGTGTGAGACACAGGAAGAGGCCTATTAGATGGAAACAGTGAACTATTATAAATAATGCAGTAAAGACCAAAGCGTTTACTAAATATTTCTTCTGCAGATGGACGTGTGCAGTCTGTTGTTACGTCTCTGTCTCAACAGAAATCATGACTATGATTTTTACTATCTGAAGCTTTCCTTTTCAGCTTTGGGTGAATTAGTTTTATATTTATTCTATCTACAAGAAACACTAATGCCAAAATGAAGAAATACCAGCCAACTTTTGTTACGCACATTTTTACTGTATGTATTTGTCTCACAACCTTCATTTACGTACTGCTTAGGTAGAAACTGAAGTTCAGTAATGGTTTTCTAGTGAGAACCAAATAGAGTTCGAGACCTTCACAGCAGCAAAAAGGTTCAGTGTTAAAATGACAAAAAGAATCCAAGATTAGTTTGGGAAAGGAATCAATGACAACAGTTGTTGGTGCATGCACTTGTGGGGGAATGTAAAAAGAATTAGCTCTAAAGAGGCTGTTGTTCTTCCCACCTCCAAAATAATACTTTGCACTTCAAGAGGTAAACTGCCCACACAACTGTCAGTTCTGGAGGAAGATAAAGGAGAATGATTACTGAAGAGCTACAGTGGGGTGCTCAATAAGCAACATCAATGAGGAAAAATTGGTCCTTTCCTGTTATTGAGAAAAATCAAGACCCAAACAAACTTGGATTACACTTCTCAAAGACAGAAATCAGGAGACTAAAAAGAGGACAACAGAACTGAGAATTTCTTGTAACAGTGAGTGCACCCGCTGGATACAAGAGGCCTGAACTACTACATGACATCCCACTTCACACTAAAACCAAATAGCTGTAACCCTTGGGATGGAGAGGGGGAATGAAACCTGAGTCTGCAGTAACACTGCTGCTATACATCCATATAAAACTGAATTACAGTAGTTTGAGTGGTACCTCTGGTTCTTAACAGTGAATCTAAAAAGTTTTTAGAAATATTATTTTATCTCATTTGTAGATAGGAGAAAAACCATGAAGAAATGTTAATTCTGATGTATAAAGAACCCTTTACTTCCTAGCCTACTCCTTTTTTTTTTTTTAACCCATGGACAAGTATGACTCAAGCTTCTTGCCAGTCAACACCCACTCTCCAGTCACAGGAATATCAGAAGCTGTATCTGCTGTAAGATTATTTCCTAACATTTTATCTATAGACAAACCTATCCCTTCATACACTCTACCAACACCAGTCTCACTATGTTATTTTGCTAGATCCAGTTCTAGTCCACATCAGTATTATGACATATTGACTGCCATTTATTTTTAAAGCTATCAAATAAGTGGCACTACTTGTGCAAACATGGCTAATTATTTTCTGCTTCAAACTCTGAAAAAAAATGCATGTGTACATGTGTATGCATTTGCATTTAATCCCCCCCAAAATCCTGCTGATATAAATGAGCCTTTGCAAGAACAGGCCCTATAAGTGTCAATGTCTGTTGGATGACACCTCCACCTGCCTTCTGTTTTACACCTCCAGGATTACCATTATTTCACCCCAACGCAAGTCCCACCAGACAAGAAATGCATGAAGGGTTTTTTTGTTATCTGTTTTGCTCAAATTACTTCAGGGAAAACAACCAACATACCTCCAGCTGTTTGCTGGCTTCTTCATTTCTCAGTATCAGGGATAACTTGGTGCGAAGACTCCGAAAGTGCATATCAATCAGCATGTTTGCCCGCTTCGTTGTGACGTCATTGATTGACTAAATTAATGATAAAGGACACAGTGGGTTACATATGAACTCCTCAAAGAAAGCACTTGCCAGTGGTGCAGTAAGATATTTGTACTTACCAAAATAATAAGCTGGTGGTTTTCAGAATCGTATGTTACAGAAAAAGCTCCGACGGCCTTTTTGAAGTCCTTATGTGCAGATTCTTTGGCACACCTAGGAATAAAAATGCTACAAAGTTAAAAATAATAACCACTGCATTTTTGGTTAACAGCCAAAAAGATTAATTCCTTAACACAAAGAATGTAAATAAAGATTTTCCAAGCTCTCCCTTTTAGTGCAGGTCCTATTTTATTCTTTATCATCTATTTTACTCATTGTTCTTTCATTTGTTTTCAGATGAATAGGATTAGAAATATTTCAGAAATTTTCTGCACGTACATCTATGAAATGACAAGTTAAACAAAACTACATTAAAAAGCTACAGTGATTCCAATCAGCAGGACCAAAATTTCAAACACATCATGAACCAGAACAACAGCTGATTTCACTGCATCCACTGCAGCACTCTTATGCTCCTCTCATGATGTGTTTGGCTTCCCCAGCTCTCCTCTGTCCACTTGTTACTTTCTGAACTTGTGGGCTACAACATCAACTGCAGAAATTTTAAGTCTAACCTGAATTTATGGCCCATTCCTCACTGAGGCAATAACATGCAACTCAAAAAAAAAAAAGGCAGAAAGTGATCTGAAGGTAAACAAGGGGAGTCAATATTAATCTGACTTTCAGAGTCATACCTACATGAGAACAGCATGTCCACTTATAGGAGAAAACTAGCTGTTCTGTCTCATACTCTGGGAGGTTTGATTACTGTACAGCTACTCCCAGAGCCATCAACAAATAACAGAAGTTGACATATTAATTTGACATGGACAACAAAACTTCACATTAATCTGTACATATCACTGAACAGCTGTAAGAATAAAAATCTTAACTTATACCACACACAAACCCTCAAACCTTGAAGAGAGCATTTCCTCCTCCAAGACTAAACTGCAATTTAAAAATCATCTCTTCTATTTCTTAAGTACAACCATGTCAATATTTGTATTTTCTATATTCTTACATGAAAATTTAAAAAAGTTAATTTAGAGTGGTAAAAAGCATCTTTATATCTTCTTGTCTCAGGTTCCAAAAGTTACCCATGCTTTGAAACAAGTTATAAAGAAACATTTGTACTCACATTTGCCTTAAATCTTCGGGAACTGCCAGTTTGATTTTATGAAAAGTATCTTTTGTTGCGGGTTTATTGGGGTTCACAGATCTCAAGCGCTCAATTGTGACAATTTCGTTGTATGTAGCATCACAGGCTGCATATTCTATTACGTAGAACTGATATAAAAATAATAAAATCATCCAAGCCACACATTTTATAACAAGAGTGAGCATTATGCTATTAAGGAAAAGGTACTTTTGTTAACTGCACAAGTCAAATTTGACTTTTCAGGTTGAGGTTAATGGCAATTGCAACTGTCCCAACCTCTGATGGGAGATGAAGAGAGATTAGTTAAAAACATAAATATAAATAGAAAAAAATGGGAAAATAAAGTATAAATAAATGTAAAATATATATGTATATATGCATATTCCTACCTCACCCTTTATCATTCTCACTTTAGCCAACCACCAACAGCAGGGTTCTTTTTCATTTGCCCTGGAATAAACCTAAACAAAATACATACATTACATTCTTAAAAGACATCACAAGGCTGATATGAATATGATCAGAAACTCTACAGGAACAAAATCCAGTAGAATGTATTAGTACATGAAGCACACAATACATTAGTACATCAAGTCTCTAAGCACAGCAACCATGTAACAGCTGACCTATCTATTCAAAATACAGGCAGGAGATAAAGTTATGTATGCAAGATTGTACAGATAAATAATATTGTACCCAAACTATTGGCATTAGTTGCTTCAGTCTTGCATATAGTCAAAGAGAGATAATTCAGACTTCTACATCTGTTAATATTTAATCAACAGTATTTCTAATTATGTGTAGGTCTGCTGACCAGTGGGTGAAAGAGGACACACAGCTACATTTCTTCAGCACATATATGATATCAGCCACATTCACATCAAATAAGTTTTTTTCTTTTCTTTCAAATGAAAATAAACTTACAAAAAATGCAATTCTCTTTAAATTAACTATGTATTTTATGATTTTATAAAACAAGGAGGTTTTAAGTATGTGCTGCTTTAAAGACAATCCATGTATACACGTAATTATTTACATATACACATATATTTCTATATTTTATGTACACACACATATAATGCAAATTATCTCATTCAGCATGAAGTTTTACTAATGGAGACATTATTAACTTACAGCTGAGGAACTACAGTCCAGCATCTATTTCTAAATTAATTCAGTTCTGATAAAGGACTGATCTGCAATCAATGAAACAGTGATCATGTTTGCAACTCAGTACGGAGGTCAAGGTACATGGAATTTTACACAGATTTCTTTTGATACATGGAATTTTTGGGGTTTACAACTGTCAAAATCTGCTTTTGATGATGAGCTTGACATTGTGTTTTATACGGTACTTGGAACCCAAGAAGCTGACAGCACATAACATGGAAGCAAACCTTCCAGTGGCCTGGCTGACATTTCTCACACCAAGTTCTCTCACTTCTCAAAGCAAGGGCTGGGAATGGAGCATACACACCTCTACTTCATCGCTTTCATTTATGTCTTTATTGTAGCCAGCAGGTGGTGGGAACCTCACATCATGGAATGGTATTTGTCTCTCTGGTTGCCAGCTACAAATAAAAACACAGTGAATGGCCTAAGCATGTGCATTTTCTTCATAAACACAAGTCAAACATTTTTGATCATTAATTTCACTTTTTAAATTTTGTGGACCTTCTGCATATATTAATGTGATCAATGTACACATAAGGAAAACACACCTAAGTGACCATGAAGTATCTTAAATGAACCCCTGATGTCACCTGCAGCCTTTTGAAAACATCCAGCAGCAGTTTTTACTCTATTTACAGTTATAAGTCTTAACCCCACCATTAGAAGCACAGGTTAAACATTTCATAACACATTTGGACATTTCCTTCAAAACAAGCCTGTATGTTCTTTTTCTTTGTTTCTACTACAGATTATGAAAGCTTGATCAGGATTCAGTCTGAATAGTTTTAATTTTCAATTTCTTGAACAGAGACTGGATAAATTTGATTTCTACATTAGAAAACTGGTATCCCTCACTTATCTATAGAACAACTTTTGTAATAACATAATCTGCTAAAACTAAAACAAGACATTCATGAGATAGAAACAATCATGGAACAACTGCTGACTTCTCCAACATGGGTTGTCATCACGTAAATTCAATAATATGCTTATTTTCCCAGCAAAACTATTGTTTTGTACTTAGAAGTATTTAAACCATTAAAAACATTCATACAGAAATGTTACAAAACAGTAAATATTGAACATAATTCTAAACCAGCCTAACAGCAAGTTTAGTGTATCTAAAAAATGCTACTCAAAGTCATATTTAGGTTAATCAAATGCAAGGTTGATACTCTATCATTTGTAGCTATAACATCAGCAATACACTTACTTGTTCTCAAATGAAACTGTTATTGAATCTTCATGCACGTCCTTTACAAATGCCTGTGGAGGAAACAAGGTATAATTATGGTATGCTCGTGGACATTTTAAAAAATAATTTTAAACCTCCTATTACTTTTCTTTCACAAATATTGATGAAACTCACAATGCAAGTGTGCTTTCAAGTCAGCCTTTTTAATTTTGCAGTAGACTTACATAAAACACATCCTGAAAGCTGATAACCTTGTTGGGTTTGTGACTGCCAGCATATTGATACACAAACAGAATGCCCAAGCTCTGAATACATAGGGAAGTAACAGGAGTGGTTACTAAGAAATGACAGGAGCATTCTGAATGGTTTTATAAGGAAAGTTTAAAATGTTTGATTTTATAATCACATTTCTACGTATAGACAGGCATAAAAATTAAACATCTGTACTCCTTGAAACACCCCTCCCCTCCCAGAACCTCTAAGTTCTGTCTCTTCTCTCTTTCACCCTAAAATACATTTGAATATTGCCCTAGGAAAACTCATCTATATCCATTTCAGCAGAGGTTTGTCCACATTTACTTCATCACACTAATTCTGTAGTGCACAGACTTCGGATAAATGCTCCTCAGCCTTCCTCCCCTGTTCTCCTGGGCACGGATAACAGTGGTGTTGTCCCCCATGCCACCACAAACAGAGGACAGAACTACCATTCAGCACTGACAGGGCTCCTCTTGCCTTGGACACCCAACTGACTGATGTTTGTTTGATCAATTTTCAGCTTTAAGACCCGAACATCCCCCCCTGCTCCCACCTACAGAACAGCAACATCAAGACTCAAAGAACTTTGGGATTCAGCAATGAAAATATTTTTCTTAGCCTCAAATGGTGGAGGTCACAGGTCGACCAGGGATGAAAAGATTGTGCATTTTTTTCCCTATTTTTTAAAGCATCTCCATGAACTTCTGAAACAAACTGGTGAAGGGCTGAGTATTCCACTGTTAGTACACATATAGTATATCCTTGCACAGTAGGCAGATTAAAGCCCATGAACAAAAGTGCGCATAATTTTGTTCTACCAACTGAAATCCATCTTAGGAGATCAAAGAATTCTCAGTGAATTGAAAATAATTTAGCAGCAAATACTTGGTTAATCAAGTTAGGAACGTTTTATTACCCTCACACTTCTACATTTCCAAGACAAGAACAGATCTTATCTCTTACAAGAAGGTAAAAGTTTCTTTCTCATATGGAATCTAAAAAGTTAAAAAAACCAAACTGGTATTTTTGTCTTATAAAGTATTCCAAAGTATTTCCCAAGTTGCAGCAGTATCTCAGTATGAAAGAAAAGCAACACCTGATGACTGACAGAATTCCAAGAATGGGTTATACTAAAATGAAGTGGTACATGAGCGTGAGTGTCATCATTCAGACACATTCAGCACTAATAGCCACAATGGCAACAGCAAAAAGTTGTTCTACACCTTGCTCGCCTCTCAATACTTGTAAGAAGACTTTATTATTGCTACCAACCAAAGGATACTTAGAACAATCTCTAAAGTATTCACATAATTATGTATTTCAAAATTGTAAGATATTCCTTCCAAGGGGATTACAAGCACAGCTGATACTTTTCAGTGACATGATTGAAGACCACATCTCAAGATCATGTTGATAGCAGTACAGAAATGCTGTTTACATAAAGAGGCAACAGAACTCTCCAATACTGAACATTTACCTAATGTTTCACGTTACTGTGAACTCTGTAAGAAAACTCCAGAACTGGATATGCCTTTGAACCATACAATGGTAGTCCTGACTCATTTCACAACATTACACACATCACCTTCAAAAGCTTCACCCACATTTCTTCCAATCTGTCATGTGCACCTTAGAAGCACCTATTCTTACAGATGCACTGAAACAGATGCCTTTAATTCCTGAAAAATAGTATGATCACTACAAAGTATTAGGTATGGCTCCTTCATGCCACAGACTGGGAAAGGATAAGCCTGAGCATTATTAGTAATACTGGAGTATGCAAAAGCAGAGATTATTTCATAAAGCAAATTCAACAGAGACGACAGCAGGAACGCTTACTAGCTTTGAGGAAAACAGGTAAGACTAACACTAAACCATGCCCTGAGAAAGAATTTGGTGACAGTTTTCTCATATTCATAAAATGTCAAAAAAAGAGAAAATAATCCCTTTTCCTTCTACAAAGGACACTTTGGGAGAAGTCATGAAAACACCAAAGGTGCTCTAAAACGGTACCCTGAAAAAAATCCAGGAAATGACAGAAAAATAAACAAGCACAACAGTTAAAGCAAGATCACATCTGATATCCAGAACTGAGAGCATCTGAGCCATCTTGAGCAGAATTCCAGGGCCGGCAGCAATATACCTGACTGGAGGTGATAATGCTAAAATGTACCATTAATAAGTAAACCATGTGCCACAAATAAGTTAAGTTGAAAAGTAGCCTGGACCTTTAAGCAGTTCAGCAATTATGTTATCTGGAAAAAGTATAATTTGAGACACAAAGCTGGCTGAAAGAGGAGTGAACTACACTCTCCTGTTTAAGTTCTCCTTAAACAGTTCTTCCACGTTACTTTGGTCACAACCCAGGAACCTGAAGTATCCTGAACCAGGAACATCAGGATAACTGTTGACTGTACACAGGCAGCCCCACTACAGACACTGCCAGTGAAAAACACAAATCTGACCATTTCTTATATCAAGTTCAGAAGCCAACTGCACAAACAGATGGAATACCTAGTTTTCGCTCCAGCCTGGCCAAAAAAAGTTGATGTCATAACCTTGTGGCTTGTCTTTTAATTTATAGTCTTGCAAAATTAAAAAAGTTCACTGTAATAAATTTTTAATAATTACAAAGTGAACAATGCCTTGCCAATCTAATTTCAAACATGCAATATGTGCAACACTTCTGGGCACCTCCATGTGATATTTATGCTTAAAAACAACCAGACAAAACATATTAATGACTGTTAATAGCCATCAATATTTGGTTGTCTAATCCCATCTACCCACAGAAAGGCGGTTTTCCTTGTTTTTAAGTTTCTTGCGACACAGAAAAACGTCAGAGATACAGACAATGAAAAACTGATGTGATAAGTATCACAGCATTATGTCAGTTTTCCTCCAATATGAATATTTAAACAGATCTGTAGTACATAAAATGTACATTTGGACTCTCCAACATTATATATTTTCACGCTTCTAAGCACAAACAGGAAAGTTCTGAAACATTTCTAAGTTTCTCTTAAAAAAATTTAATATTTAAATATTAATGCCTTTGAAAAACCAAAATTAATGCTTATCAGAACTGGTTGTCTCAATTCTGTGATACACGTGAAGTTATATACAATGCTACATAGAAATGAAACGTTTAACACCACAAGCCAAATTCACAGCCACAGGACAGGACAGCCCCAGATGTCAGCAGAGGCAGAGGAGAGACTGATCTCACACAAAGTATCACAAAAAGTACAATAATCATTCATCAGCCTTTTCTAAATAAAGAAGATGAGTTAAGCATGGAAATTCAAACATAAAGGTGCATATACATGAGTTTGAAATGCACCCCCATGAAGGGACAGAACAGTGGCTATGATGGATTTAGACACATAGATGAAAAGCCTTAAAAACACAATGAAAGTGGATGGAAGCAAAATGAGGGAACAGGACAATGAAAGGATGCAACAGCTGAGATACCACTATTGCTAATAGCAGAAATATCAAATAAGAGTACACAAAACAACCTGTCAACAGAAGCACATTTTACAATGGCAAAGGTTCATCTTTCTTCTCTAATGTGGAAAAAAAAAATAGATGTGCTAAGTTTTTTTACACCAAATTGGACTTTCAGTCACATAACCATTTCATTTCTCTCCATGTTTCAGACATAATTAAGTAAAAAAGTTTACAACGTGGCATTTCTCAAACACATGAGCATTCATATTCTAAGAAGGGTTATATGCTGAAGATACGGTCTAAATTTTAACAATTATTTGTTAAAAAGGTAATAATGATTGGAAGCACTAGCATATTTGTTATTTCTGTACTAAATGGAATAACAGACACTTCAAAGGAACAAATAAAGGCTTCAGCTGCCATGAAATTTTGCTGCTTTTTTTAAAGTCTGCTCACATCATCAGATGTGAGCATTGTCAACCATTTTAATAAAGGAAGATAATTAACTGTAAGGAGGGAAAGTAGGGAAAATATGCTTTTTAACAGAAAGAAAAGCTACATTGATACAAACGTGCATCTACTGTTAGCATAACAGTTCTGAACATGTCATACCTGTTGCAAGGAGAATGTCAAAAGGGAACTCGGTGGATAATCAAATCTGAGAAAGGCTGGACATACAAAGGAACAGAATAGGGAAAGAATAATAGTCACAGAAATGGTCACCAGGAGAGGGAACAGGGTAGAGGCTGTTGTCCTCAGAAGGACTGAGCGGACAGGCTCACAAACGTACAAAGAGACTGGAGACACTGGCTGAGGATATGTCTGTATGGAACAGTGAAAGGAAAGAAAAGAAAAAATGGATACAGAGGGCCACGGGAGGCCAAAGGAACAGTTGCTAATAGTGAGACCTGGAGTAATAAAGTAGTAATAAAGATGAATGATTTTATCAGTTGTAGCTCCAATGGAGTTATCTATAAACCCCAGCAAACAACAGAAAAGCGCTGAAACTACTGGGATAAAAAGTGGAAAATTTTCACAAGGTTATAGAGCAAGAAGTGGCAAAAATTGGGTTACAGACAACAGATAGATGTTAACAACAAACACCATTCCAAAACTGTCTGCCTCATAAACAGCACGCTTTCCATCTTTAGCAGAGGACATAAGAGAGAATCACTCCCAAACTGGAAAAGAAAAATCAATTCCACGTTGGAAAGGCATCCAGCATGTCTCCTTTTAGAGGGAAATATCTAAAGCTAGTCCCAAAAAGATTAGACAAAGGCTGTCTATTAGTCCTCTGTGAATGAGATAAGAACTTCAAACCCCAATTTACTACTCCTATATAAGAAAAGACATGAAAAGAGATGCCTAATAATGCACATTTTTGAGTTACTTGGCTGTGAGCTGCAAAAAGGCAATTCCCTCCCCCTGGATTCACAGTCCTGGTGGTTTGTGGGACCAGATTTCACAAAATGAGTGAGGGAATCTAACATTTTCTTTCCAAGGATTCTGGGCCCAACCACATAGCAAATCATGACTAAGCATCTCTAGGTACCAGATTGTCAATTATTCCTGAATCATGCCCACTGACTGCACTGCACTTTCCATGGAATAATTCATTTTAGGCAAGGAGAAAAAAAAATCATGAAAGTATGAAGTATTCACCAAGCAATCCTTTAACTCCATTCAGAAAGAATTAGTCTCCACTACAGCAGTGACACCAACACACTCCAGTACTCCATGAAACACAGAGCACCTGACCAGTATGACATTTTAATTCAAATCTGGGTCTGAATGCATCTTCAAACCGCCTCCTGCATTTTGTGTGGGACACGATCCCTCCACACGTCCGTTAGAAAAGACTGGTTTACTACCCTTAGCAGGGCTTAGGGGACCATTAGGCACAAGTTTTGTACTGTCCAGATGAAGATGCTGCTGGGTACACTCAAAAATGCTCAGGTCCTCAAAGAGACCTACAAAGAGGACATGAAAACCCAAAGAAGCAATCAGGTGCCTACTTGTGCCACTTAGGCCCTTCCTGACTCCAACAGCCTCGTACTCCTCCCCTCCACATCTCAGCATCAAGACAGAGGTGTGCTTTTCCAAAACATTTACATGTTCTGCTTAAGATCTTCAGAATTATTCAAAGCCAAAGAAATCTTCACAACTTATCAGTAAACCATGAGATCCAAAAAAGAATTGTTTTGCTTTTGATTTTTTGGAAGTGTTACTGCTCTAAAATACTTCTCAGGAGGCTCCTTAAAGAAACTTTCTAAATGAAAATAAATAAAACCATCTTGCAATTAAATTTACACTTGACATCATCACATACTTCTTGCTATGCTGGGTCAACATTGGTTTTTCCAACCAAATTCTCCACCTGCAAAATGGGTAAAAAACTCAAAAGAAAAAATTTAGATAAATTACTTTATAACCGAGTCATGCTCAGACATTCTGACAAAAGAAAAAACTGTTAACTAAAATGACTAGAGGAAAATTGCTGGTTTACACTGAACATTTCTGCATGAGCTTAGAGAAACTCTACAATTTTTACTTATTATTTTTTTTTAGAATTGTTGCATTTATCTTAAGTGTGATGCTCTATCTAGAGGTAATAGAGGTGAAGACCAATAAAACCCTGAGCCCATTTGTCTCCTCAGATAATTTAACCAAGTCCTCTCAGAGATTAAGAAGAGGAAAAAAAAAACCTTCCATGTCAAAATGTCTAAAAGTTTAAAAGGCAAATGTGATATTCAACTTGGAGGCAAAGTCTGTGTTATAACCTGGATACACTGTCACAAATAAGCTTCCATGAACATATGCTCAGACAAAACTTTCACCTACACAGGGCCTCATGATGTCAAAATTCAGCATAAACAATAAAAGTTACAGAAGCTTTCAATTCTCCCAGGTTTCTTCAATAATATTTGTCACTGAAGACTGCACCATGTCATTTATACCAGCTCTCTTTCCCATCATTGTGTAAATACTCTCCTACAATTTGATAAAAGCCTCATTAGAAGTTGTTCTGTGCAACATATTTGTTCCCTGTCTTTCTTTCCGAGCCAATACTGTACCTTTAAAAATGTAAAACTGATTTTTTAAAAGTGCTAAATTATTTAATTGCAGGAAGCAATACACAGATCTGGAAGTTCAGCTACAGCACTGTGAACTCACAGAATGCTTATTTACCATATTCAATGGACTTGTACCATACATACTTTTTAAAAATAGGTATTATTTTCTGAAAGAGACAGTATCACATATATTTTAAAAATAAGCTTTGAAGAGGTCTTTTTCTCTTAGAAACACTGGGAGGTGTTGGAACTGTATCGTTTGGATATCTACCTGGCTCACCACAGGAACACCCGAGTGTGAAATTCTACCTGTTCCTTCATTGCTAACATAAATATTGGATGTCGCACAATAACTAGGCCCAATTTTTAAAGTCCCAGGAACATTTAAACCACAGGAGACTTGCAGAAACCCACCCAGGGCTGTTTCTGGTGTGTTGATAACAGGCAATGATTGTAGGCCCAAACCCACCATGCTTGAATTTTATTTTCCTATGATTAGAGTAAACCCACAAATTATATCCCTACTAACAAGCTGATTAACACAACCAAATCATGCAAAGCCACACAACACTACACGGTATTAATAAACATATTAAGTGCTCGTTATATACGTTCAAGGCTCAGTGAGGGCTTTATTAAGCACAAGGGCTTGGAAACAAACATGGAATGCCTCTAAGTAGCTTCAGTAAGAAGCACATTTGATAATTAAATGTATTTAGGGACTCAGCACAGATATATTTGGCCAAGCAACGCTCTCTAACACCAGCAGGCACCGACCCCTGCCATGGCACCAGGAGCAGGAATCCACCACAGCGTTTTACCAGGAATGTGCATTGCCCAGGTCCCCCCTCCTCCCCGCCGTGCAGGCCGTGCTCCAGCAGTGCAGCTTCTCCTGCAAACCCGGACGGCCGGAGCGACTTTCCTTAAGTAGCGACAAAAGCTGAGGATTTAGCAATTAATGCCCCATCCCGGCGCTGATCCTCGCCCAGCGCCGGGGCAGGGCGGCCCGGGGCTCCCCTTCCCACAAAGGGGGGAAGGCCCGAGGCCTCCCCGCTCCGGCTCCTCACGGGCCTCGCGTCCCCTCGGCCCCGTTCGCTCCCCGCGGACACCGCGAGGGACCCGCCGCGGCCTCGCCCCTGCCCCGCTCTCCCTCCTCCTCCTCCTCCTCCTGCCCCGGGGCCTCCGCGCTCCCTCAGCGCGGGGAGGAGGAGCCGCCGCCGCCTCCTCCTCCTCCCGTGCCCGGCCGCGCTCCCTCCCCTGGGGCCCGGCCCGGCCGCGAGCCCCCGGTACCTTGTAGAAGGCCCCGTTGGAGCCCCGCACCTCCACCACCAGCTCCTCCATGTTGTGCGCGGTGCGGGAGACCCGGGCCCGGCGGCGCCGCCTCCCTTCCCTTTCTCTGTGCCGGCGCAGGAGGCGGGGGAGGAGCGGTGTGTGTGTGC
>JAWWES010000150.1:13693021-13833681 GCA_035583135.1 Lophotriccus pileatus
TCTTACTTCGCTGCTGAACCGCGTGGTCTCTCTCTCTCGGCGTGGAGGCCTCCCCGCCGTCTGTCCCTGCCATGGGGGCGGGCGGCGGGGGGGGGGGTGATACCAGCCCTGAGAACCTGCACAGAGCTGCCTCCAGGACCCCCTGCGGAGAAACCCCTGTAAACCTCAACAGGATACCCCGAGATACAACAGATGGCAGCTACAACACTTTATGCCCTATAGTAATAATCACTGCAGTGATGGAGCACAAACAAAACTGGTGCCATATAAAGCACAGTTAAATGCAGAGAAGCAGAATAAAAAACAGGCAAAGGACAATCACCTCTGATACCTTCACGTTAGAAAAGGCCTACAACAACTGTGGGGGAAGTGTTTTCAAACAGCCCAATAAAAAGTACCGTTGCTGCACTATCAGGCCTCAGCCTGAAGCTCCTCTCACTCATGTTTCTATCAGGTCCCAGTCAAAACACAACTGCACAGAAATTGCTGAAAGCAACAATTACCATGGAACCTGTCATTAGGGACCTATGGATCAGAGCAGGAAAATGAGATTGCTTTTCCATCTAACAGCCAAGTTAAGCCAGAAGTGGTGTCACAGGCACCTTTCAGTATGGGGAAACACAGGATTTAAAGGTCACAGGAAGTAAGACGCAAATTCTGGGGTTTTTATTGACTCCAATACAGACCATTTGCATCACTGGGCAAAAAGCTCACACCTCTTTGTGCTTCAACATCCTTTTCAGCAAGGCAGACCCAGTAACATGGCAGGATGTGATGGGGAAGTGCTCAGGAATGACTGGAGAGAAGGTAAATGGCTTCTCTTCCAGGCTGGGAATAGGAAAAGGGTGACAACTGACAACTACTCCTGTGCTGAGAGCACATTTCTGTGAAGTAGAGAGGTTGCAGGAGGGGACAGGACACTTAAGGAGAGCTGCTGGCTCCTCAGCTGAGCAGGCAGGGAGCCCCACCACCATGACCACCCCCGGGGCTCCCTCAGCTCTGCTCCAAAGGCTCCAGCAGGACACCAGATTTTCAGCAGTGCAAGGAGCTGAAGGAGCTCCACTGCCAAGTTCATTGCCCTCGCAGCCAACCTACCTCTTGCACAGCTGTCATTCTGCTCCCAGAGCACACCCTTTTGAGATCACTATCCGCCTCTTCCTTCCTGCTCCAGCCTGGCTATGGCCTGATTTCCAACACAAATAACTTCCTAAAGAAAGAGATGGCTCCAATTTGGACAAAAGGCCCATTAGCGAGTCCAAGTGCAGTTGCTTTACTTCTTTCAACCCTAAGCCCATTCAGCAGCTTTTCCTTCACAGCCACTGTGTTCCAGCTCAGTAGGACTGTCCATCAGCATTTTCCCCTCTGCCCTTCTCAGTTTGGGCTGGTGCCGAGAGGTCTCTTTCGAAAGTTCATTAAGTGACGTGTGCCACAGCAAAGCCCAAACACCCTGAGGACTAACCAGGGCATTCAGACAAGCATTTACGGGGTTTATTGCTCGGATATTGCTGGATTAATGCCACTTCTGAGCAGGACACTTCGAAAATCTTCTTCCCTCTTCTGTGCTACTAATCAGACATTCCCATTCTCTTTACTAATGTAACTGCACTGTCATCTGTGTGTCTTGTGCTTGCACACTGTACAGATGCTGTTTTTCATGTTTGCACAAAGTACTTCTGATAATTGTCTCACAGAATTGAATTCTCACTCTTTGAAGAGCTTTTACAAACCATTTTGATGCACACAAAGATACTCTTCTTTTCTCCACCCCTAGAAGTAAGTTTTCTGCACTCCTCAGTGCCAAGATTGAATGTACTCATGTCAAGATGAAACCTGGAGAAGCAGAGAAAAGGAAATTCAAAAATAAAGAGCAGAAACACATACTAAGCAACATCTGATCCATCAGCCAACTGTTAACCTTTGGATTTTTCCTTCTGAACCCTAAAAATTAGTTAAATCTTCTCTCAGTCTAAAACTGAAAGGTATAACTATACCTTTTAAGTCATCTTAGAGACACAGATCCTTGGTAAAATGAAAGCCAGGCAGGGTTTCTGAAAAACTTAGGAGATGATTTAGAAACACAGACTGAAATTTTAGACTTATCGTTAAATTTCACAAACTTGCAGAAAACCTAAACAGACATTTTGCCATTCTCCTGAGCCTGAAGAGCAGCTGTGCTTCTGTTGCTGCAAGAGTTTTGGTAAGACTTCAAGCAGGTTCCCTGATGTTCTGTAGAAGTGCAGAGGTTGTGAATGGACACAGAGTTTCAGGTAAGTTTTGCAGTGCTGCTGGTTCACAGTGCTTGGAGGGAAGAGCAGCTTTGTCAACAGGAGCCCTCAAACAGCCCCTGAGAGCTCTCACAACAGGCTGTGGGCAGGATCATGGCGCAGCCTAACTCAAAACCTCAAGAAACATGCTCCATCTCCCAATTTTCCACGAGACAGATGACACAAAGCACAGCAGCCTTTGCACAACAGCAAGGGGATGCCCCTGTGTGTGGCCAGGCACAGTTTGGACCAGGAGCTGCACAGCACAAAACTGGAGTTCTGCTGGAGCTCAGCATAACTGAACCACTGCCTGCAAGAAGCAAATGAAACAGGTATTATTATTCACAGGGAGGTCACCAAAACCAGGTGATGGAAGGCGAGAAAGCACAAGATGTGATTCACAGAACTCTCCTCGGCATCTGAAAAAGCTGGAGAGGGGAAAGAGCTGCACCACGGGGTGTGCTCAGCCTGTTCCTGAGGAACAACGGGGCAGATGCCAGCAGACACTCCAGGATGTGCTGCCAATTCAGGGCCTGGGCAGTGCAGGGAGGCCTGAACTCTTCCTCTGGGGCAATGGCCTAACACAGGTTAGTGAGTGTCTGCCAAGCAAATTCTAAACTGCAGCTTGGAAGGCCAGCCCTGTGAAATTTCTCCCTGTGCTGAATTTCCTGATAGAAAGAAAAAGAAAAAATAAAAAAACTAAAAAGTGACACAGTATCTTAAAGTGACACAGTATCTTCTAATAGCTTTTCCATTGATTCAGTGCAGTGTACACAAGGCAGGACAGCAGGAACCCTCATACCTTAATGGTCTGATCTATACAGGAAACAACCTCAGGACTGCAGGGAGCACAAAGTGATCTTCTGGACTCTGAAACTGTAACAACTGAGAGAGAAGATACCCACGGACACAGGTATGAAATGGGCTGAGGACAGGAAACCACCACTTCTCAGTGACTTTGTCTTTAATACTGCACTGCCAGATTACACAGATTCCTGTTAGACCTGCTATCTGCTCCCTACACAGGGGATTAGGGCCTCTACATATGCTTTTTGGTTTATTTTGAATTTCAGCAATTCTTCCTAGCTCCAAACAGTTGCTGTGCTTGGATTGGAGCTGCTACAGGCTCAGTTCTCATCTATGGCACATGCCATGTTAAAGCATCATCTGACACTGCGACCATCTTTCTTATTTGCACTGACTCCAGACCCTGAACTTCCCTTCACCACACAATCAGTTTTATAATCTCTGTGCTATTTTCCCCATAGGAAGGGTTCCTGTTATTAAAACAGTGGCTAAATATCTTGGTTCTTTTGCCTTCTTTCCTCTTTGTGTGTAGCTGTTACAAAAATGCTGATTCCTACAAATAAGGGATGTACTGGGAATGTGAATTCAGGCTGATGCACAGAAACCGACACTATTTGCTGCAGAACAGTTCTTCCCCCTCAGTCTTTATTCAGGAGGGGCTGATAGCAAAAGGAGCCTTGGATAATATTTCTTCATCCCCTCCCTCCCCTTTGCTACAAAAAGAGGGGGAAGGAAAAAAAAGGACAAGGAAAAAGAGTTATCACTATGGCTTTGGACATTTAGTCTCTTATTACAACCTGATTATTTGCACTACGTCTATTAACTCAGTGTTAACAATCTTTATCTGTTTCCAGGTCTCCTCATCAGGGATAAAGCCATCCTTTGTGTTGGGATGCTTCAGACAAGGGGTAAAGCCAGGGTAGGCACAGGTTGTGGGTCATCTCTAAACCTTCCACTTCGCTCTTTTTATCTCAAATCCAGCTCAGGCTGTTTGAAATTGAACCTGTTTGGAGGCTTCATTGAAACCAACCGCCACCCCAATTCCTGCAGAGCTGTCCAAGCTGTTGGCATTCCCTGGCATTCCATCAGTGCTCAGGTACACAGCCAGTCCCAGGGGTGGCCTTATCCAAGCCAGTAACAGCAACAACAGTTGAGTAGCACAGTTTTCCAACACTCCTGCCTGGGGTATCTGATGTTTCCTAACCTACTGAGTTCAGGGGTTTACTGCCTGCACTGAAGGACCCTTCTCCAGGCATCTCTCCTCTCCAGGCCTCCAGTCCCTACTCAGCTGATCCCTTGAAATGGCAAAAGCTCCAGCAGATCTTTGGTCCTTTGGCAGCACAAGTGAGAAGGGAGAGCAGTCGGACAGTTCGCATGCGGCATCAGAGCCACACTGAGACCAACTTCCTGCTGACACATAAGCTTTGACTTTGTTAAGCACACGTTTTAAAGGGAAAACAGGAGAAAGAGTAGAACAGACAAAGATAAAAAGGACAGAAAGATGTGGGGTTTTTCTAAGAGTTTGTGAGGTGGGTGTACAGCAAATCCACTGAAGAACTTCACTCACTGCTACTTCTCCATCCCCAGTGAGTGCACACCACATAAACACGATAGTGCTCCAAGCCTCTCTCCTGCAGGGAACCAACCATGCCTCTCAAAAATAAACTTTGGTGTGGTTCTGAATTTTATTGGTTGTAGCAGTACTCAAATCACCACCAGGCACTCAGTATGACTCTACAACCCGAGGTAAACACAGGAGACACACCACTATTAATGCTCTAATTACACATGCAACTAGCCATTCACTCTGCAAAGGTCAGCTGTCTTTGTTCATAAATGTTAGTGGAGATACAGCAAACACAACTGAAATGGCAAAGCTGGGGGCCACTATACCCTTTGAAGGTATCCCCCTGCACACGTGAGGGTAACAAAAAAGGGAGCACAAAACTGAGCAAAAATGCCCACAAAGAAAAGCCCCTCTCCTGGTTCTCTGACAATCTCACAGGAATCTACTGGCCTGCAGTGCCAAACAGATGCAACTGTACACTCGACACTAATCAGTGCACAGAGATTTAAATAAAAAGCACATTATGTATTTTGCTACAACCATAAGATTACTTTGCATTTTAATACTGTGTTTGCTCTGCTGTGTGGAGGGAAAAATAATTCTTCCTGGCACCGTAAGATGCCAGTTACAGTCAGCTGTGACAGGCTACAAAGCAGCTGCATGCAGCTTCTGTTGTACTCAAAATATTGCACATGTATTTTAAAAGGAAAATAAATCACCAACAGCTACTTGCATGTTGTTACCAGACAAGAACATCCTCAAACACTTGTTTATACAAGAAGGCCTAGAAATCAGCTCTTCTTTCTACCTTCTCCTGATGACAATTTCCAGCACAAAATGCTGCTGTTTAACCAGCACTGACAACTGCATTCAGTACCTGCAGTCAATATTCAGCACCTGGGGAGATCTGCTGAACCCAAACACACTAATCTCTGATTAAGATAAAATAATCTCTAGCTCTGCCACTATTTTTGCTCTTCCTAGAGTTCCAAGGGAAAGGAAATCTAACATCTTATGACACTTTTTACTGTATAATTACACTCTGGTGTCTAAAGCGAAGTTTGTCTTTAAAAGGGGACAAGAAAAAAAAAAGAGGTAAAAACCCTCAAAGACTTTACTCCTGCCAACTATGAGTTATAAATTCTGATAACAAGGAATCAGGTGATTTGGCTTCAGTGATTTACACATCTCAGTGTTTAAATAGACTTTGCTTGTGAAACTTTGCTGTGTAAGAAAATTCCGGCAGTACAAAATAGCGTGGCACTTCCTCAGACCTTGAGCCCATCAAACTTTCCCTCTTTTTTTGACTTTAGCTACTTATAGAACACTAAAACAAATTCAGGACTATAATCCTGATTTTCTAGGTGAGCAACACCTTGAATCAAAGACATAAAAGATGACTTAAAACTTTGAGATATACCCTCCAGCCAACAGTGTTGCCACTCTGCCATCCTTGTGGGTCCCTTCCAGCTCAAAATATTTTGTAATAATGAACTTTCCCACAACGAGGACACATCTTGCTTGTCTGGAAGTGAGAGCTGTCTTGAGTCCAATCTGAGATCAAGCCACAGAACTCCACAAGAACTATGGCCATCACAAAAAACTCTCCCATTTGTTTTTCCATGTGCCAGTTGTATTTCCTTACGTTTGACTTTCTTCTGTGCAATGACTGTGACGCAGCAATAGCTCCAAAAACCTCACCAGCCCCTCCATGGCCATGAAATGGGATGGAACACGTGTTTGCCAGGGTGTGACCCTCTCACACACTTCCCAATACCGACAGCCACAGTTGCTGAATTCTGTTTTAAGCACCCCCTAAGTCCCCTCCTCCCACTAATATGATATATTTTTTATAGTGTTGCACTTTTATTTTTCTTTAAAAGAAACAAAACTCCTCAACAACAAAATTATTGCAGTAGTAACAGCCATTGCATTCTACACACATTTTCTATAGCAAGAAGGGGAAAGAGCAAATATCATAGATATTTGAGTACTCTAATGGCCATTTCAGTACCAGCAGCCATGAACCCCACCTGTACAGCTGTGTGGGACAGCAGGACAAGGACACCAACATTAGTGGCACACCTTAGCTGGAGCAGGATGAGGCAGAAGGCACAGAGCAGAGAAAAGCAGCACGGAGAAGATCCAGGGCTGATGTTCTCTTTCCCAGCCTTCATGTTAATAAGCATTATCAACCCTGCCACAGATGTGATAACACTGAACAAGGTAGAAGCAGAAATTAGCAACATGTTTAATCTCATTAATCACAGATAACAGTAGCTCCAAGAGGAACCCCTGCTGTCCCCCAGCCTTTCTCTGTATTTCTTGCATGTGTGAGTACAGTCATGAAGATTAAATCACTCCCGGGAAGCCTTTGCCATCCCTCCCCAGTACACAGAGGCTCTCTGGGGTGCAGCTGGATTCCTGCTGGGGGCACTTCCCATGTGTCTGTCTTTTCACCCTGCTCTGCACCCCAGTTGGTACCTCCAGGAACATCCCCCGCACCTGCAGTTTGTTCTCCGCAGCCCCACCATTTGGCAGCACAACTCCGACTGAACAAACTGTCCTCTCACACCACTGCCCACACACCCAAACTCCCTTTTAGCTGACTTCCCATCCCCTTCCACATGAATTTCAGGCTGTCATCCATGCATGCAGAGCCTGGCAATGTGCCACCCCAGGCCAGTTCTTTCTCTTCTCTAGCTGTTCTTCCTTGACATCTCCCTTCTCTACCACCCACCTCTGTGCATTCTGTCTCATGACCAAGCAGTGTCTCTCTCCTGCTGCAATCTTTGTCTCAAGAATTCCTAAATTGTCCAAACACAAGAACCCAGAAATAAACAACTCTCAAATCTTCCTTCTCCCATTCCCTGGGGCTCACTTACTTCATTGCAGCATTACCTTAAGGGGAGACCTGCTGAATTCCTGATATCAGTGGCACTGACAGCGACTGTGCCTCGCGTCTCTCGTGGAAGAGATACTGAGCACTGACCCAGTTCCTGGGAATCTTAACTGGAGTGACTGTGGCCAGTGTAACGGCAAACATTCAGTCCTGAAAGCTGTCATCTGTGGGAACTTGACTTGTCTTCAGAAATCAAAGCCTTAAAACCTCCAGCAATCTCTAACATTCCCCTAGGGCTTCAAATCACCGCTCTGGTTTGTTCAAATCACAACACTGTGATCTGCCACTGGCACTCTCAAGCAAAGATCTGTTTCTATTTCTAAGTCACAACTCCACAGGTAGCTCTGTGGATGGAATTTTAAAGGCCCATCAGGCGTGAAGATCCCTGGAACTGCTTACTGTGTCCAAAGACATGACAGAGAACAGTGTGACTGTGAACAGAAACAAAACTATTGCAGCATTCAGCAGAGGCTACAAATGCAAAGGAAGCCATTGAGAGAAAAAGTAGATTGTTCTCCCCAAACTTCTTGTCTTTATTTTGTCTGAATATATATTCTATAGCCAAGTAAACTATTATATACGACAGGAAAGAAAAAATATGCTGGGGGAAGGGGAAATTCAACAGATGGAATCAATGTAAGCAAGTGACAAAGCAGTAAAACTGCTATTCATGTTGCAATCCTCCCTGATTGATTTTGCTGGGTGTGCTGGCTCAGCCACCCCAGGTTACAGCTCTGCTTCCACAACAGCAGCAGAATCCAGCAATCAGAAACACCACTTGTGTCCCAAGCCCAGAGCACACTCCTGGAGCAGCTGATGCCTCACAGCACTCCCGACTTGACTGAGTGCTCTTTAATATCCACGACGCTGGAAAACACACACTTCCTAGAACACAGCTGGGAGCTGCCAGTTCTTATACAGCCTGACAGTCCTTCTCAGCTCCTTTCAGGAATCTTAAGCACCCTGCAAGCCAACTTTAATCGAGATGACCTCGCCAGGCAAACACCCCATCCTTCTAATCTAAACGCCTGCTGACCCCCAGCTCCCCCTCATCCAAAGCTGGTGTTTGCACAGCCGACCCAGGCTCTCACCCTGCCTGTCCCAGCGCTCAGTCTCTGGACACAAAATCAAAAGCATTTCCTTTACATTCCTGAATAATTTCCTCTGCTCCTGCCTTGTGTTGGCTGCCTCATGACTGTACCTGCAAAAGGAAGAGGAGGAGGATCCCAGGAATATTTGGAAGTCTGATGTTTTGATGTCCTGGCTAAAGCAGCACCATGCTGAGGACTGCACAGGGGTCAGGAAAATGAGATGGAGCAAAAGCACTGATGGAAAACACAAAGCATTCCAGGAATTAAATCCTTTTTATCTTTCCAAGTTGAAACACAGATCCATTTCCCTTTCTTAAGGCACTGTCCTTCCCCCCCCCTCCCTGCAGCAGTATCTGCTTGTGGTACACTGCAACGTTGGCTCCCTTCCACAAGTCAGCATTCCTGAAAGAGGGACGTCTGGGCTTGGGGAAGGGGCAGGAGAGAGTGAGAAACCTGTGGCTTCAGAGAAAAGGGACTCAAATCACCTGCCTGTCTCCATCTAACATTAGTACCACGGAAACAGCTGCCCCAGGAAAGCATTAATGACTTCTGAGGTGGTGGTTTCCCAGCAGCAATGTGCCATCCAGGATCATTCTCCTAGACATGACACACCAGGGAAACAGGAAAACATCCCCACACTGAAGCCATGCTAGCAGAGAAACAGATTGTCTGGGTGTGCAGCTGCTGGGCCCTCAGCAGAGCTGATTCAACTCTTCCCAGCAGGCAGTGGCAAGGGGAGAAGGCACTCAGCCATGATGCTCCAGTCAGCAAGACAGATCCCCAAGTGGAGACCGGAGGGATGAGGGAAATTCAGACTCTGAACATCATGCCACCCCCCCGTAAGACCTGGATGACACCTGCTTAATATGCAGGATTTTGTCCAAGACCTGTCAGGTGGTGGCAATTTCAACTTCGACGGGTTAATCCCTCTCCTATGACCAAAAATGCTCGTGTGCTTATTTATATATGGCCATATAACACTTTTCCAAGCAGTGGCTGCTTTGAAAACCTTTAGAAACCATCTCTTGGTTTCTCTACACCACTTGATAACCAAGGAAGGGGGTTATTTCTCCAAGCTCACAGACATACTTTGGACCCTCCTGCCCCTCCCTAGTCACTAATGAAAGTTCTAAGGGCTGCTCACAACCAGCAGGAGACCAGCTCTGAAGAGCATCCCAGCATCCCTGCCTCCACAGGCTCCTTGGCTCCCACTGCTGCTTTGGGTGAGGGAGGAGAATCCCTGAAGGTGCAGTGAAGGAACATCAAGACAGTGATACATCATTCTCATCACACAACTCTGCAGGGTGAGCTCAACCAGGTCAAATGTGACTCATTTCAAAACACTTCTCAATACAAAATGATGATACCAACTATTGCAAGATCTGGAGACATTTTTCAAACCTTAATGCATTAAAACTCAACGCTCCTGAAGTCTCAGTTTCTTCTCAGCAGTGACTATTCTAAACTATTTTGAACATGGGGGGGTGCTGTGCCAGAATTCATAATTATCTATCACTAGCTGTATTTCCAACTGCAAGATTAGAACTATTTTACTCAAAACTAGAACTTTCCACATGAAAATATATACATCAGATTAGCAGTAAGCATTCACAGGTCCTGGACAGAACTGCCATTCAAAACCAACAAGAGACCTGAATTAACATATCAGATAATCAACAGCCTAATTGTTTATCAAGTCTGGGTGCAGAAATGCACTTCCAGATCCTTGCTCTGATTGAATTAGATCCTCCCCTTCACTACCTGAGTCCTTCCAGCTCTTACAGGGAATTTCTTGCATGTGTGCTACATCTCCCCATTTCCACCCCTGAAACACAAGTTGGCAAAGCAGGGACATAGTCCTGAGTTTCCCAGACCCCAGCTGAGGGGAACCACTGTCTGGTTTGGGATGGCTAGGGCTGTTCTCATTTCTCATGAGGAGCTGTAAAACAAAACACCCCTGGGTGTTTCTAAATGTGTGTAATACAAATTATTGTATTTGAGAAAGTTTTCATGCAGTCGAAATACCATCTCCTGCTCAGCTTTAAGGGAGATATTTGTAAGAACTATCACAAAACAGAAGAAAAGGTGAGCCTTAGCAAGAAAACCTCCTCAGGGATACATGGATTCGTTACAGGCAGCACGAGGGGGGTTCAGATGCGAACAGAAGACAAGTTTCCTGACAGCTGGCAGAGCCAGAGAGCTGCACACCACCACTCCCACAGGGCCTCAGGGGATGCCAGGCCAGAGCTGCTCTCACCTTCTGGAACATGCACTGCCACAGCAAGCACTGCTGGAGAAATACCACTGCTCATTTCCCAAGGGACTGCTACAGAAACTCCTGTTCCACTTGTGTACCCTGTGAGCCTCAGGTGAAGAGACCACAAGAATTTGGGACTTAACTCTGCACGTGCTTACCAAGGCAAGCTCCAATAAAGGGTGATTCAGTCTCTGTAGCAGAAAGAAAAATTATCTTGCCTTTTGAGAGAGATGGAGTCAGACTTGGCTGCAGGAGCATGACTGAGGTCTGGGTGCTGACTCAAATGACTAAGCACAGATTTTCATGACCCAAATTCTGGCTACACTGGAATGGCACCAAACCCCCAAATAAACAACAAAATAAACAATGCTATAAAGCTTCATATTTGAATTAAGCAATTATTCAGGGAAGCTATAAACTAAGCACAAACCAACCCAAGAAGTGAAGTGAGCAGCAGAGCCTGCCATCCTCCTTTAGCCATCATTGGAAACTGAAATTGTGACATTTAGCCACAACCTATAACCCACCTCTTTCTCTGCCCAAAAAAAGGTCTGACAGCAATTTTTAAAGCTGCACAGTGTCCATGTCTTTGGAACCTTGTAAAAAATGCTCCCCACCTTTGAGCTCTGTTCTGCTTGACAACCTTGAATCCCTGGCTGGTTTGCAATACTTGCAATAGCTTTGTTCTCCTAGATACAGTCACACAGTTGTCTTATGTACCTGGCAAAAGGTACAAAGGTACAAAGCCCATCAAATATTGGGCAAAAGCCAAAGAGAGAAAGATATTTAAATGCCAGTGCTCTATGACACTATAAAGGTGAAACTTAAAGGTTGCATTCTGCAAAGACACTGTCAAATTTAAAGATTACAGATTTATAAATACACTCTAGTGTTGTACATTCTTGCAGTACTTCTCAGTCCAGGTTTCATCTAGGCCACATCTCATAACATCATCTCCTGTGACAGTGCAAACCTTCCAAAACACATTTGTTGTCTCCTGTCCCAAAATCCAGGACACCCAGTCAATAGTCATTTCCTCGGCCTATCTTTGCTGATCTCCCTGCTGTTAGCCTGTAAATACCATTGCCACAGATTTTCTTATCATCAATAATCTACTGTGTTCAGTGTGCATTATTTTTGTACCTTTAGCTCAGACATCTTTTCTCTGAGATTTTACTCTTTGGGCAAAGTTAGCAAAGCAGCTCACTGTGTAGTCCTACCAATATAACACACAAAAGAAAGCAGGTACCACATGCACAATCCCATGTCTTCCCTCCCTCTGTCCTAGTCCTGTGGAGCCTCCCAGCTCTCCCACCAAGCCCCAAACAAGGATCATCCTCCTTGCTCAGAGCACACAGGGGGGCGGTCAAATGCTGCAAGCAAACTTTGAACTTTTCAGAGCCATTAACACCCTTTGACACAGCTGTCAGTGCCAGCCACTGAAAACCAGAAGGGAAAACACAGCCTGTATGGCTCATTTTCCCACCAGCACCACTTCCAGTGTGTTCCACACACACACAGAAGCACCTGTGAGAGAAACTGCTTGGCACTTCAAAACCCTGAAGTTCTGATCCAGTCTGGGCAAAGGAGGTAACTTTGTAAAACAAATGAAGAAAAAGAAATGAAAATGGAACCCTCTGCTTTGCATGTTCCCAACTAAAAAATAAATAAATCAGCAGTAAAGCAGACAAGGCCCAGGTTTCAGTGGAGAGGCTTCAGAGAAGCAAAGGAAGAAGAGTGAGGCTTGCTTGGAAGTGACTGACAGAAGTAAAAATAACTCTCCCAACTCAGGATGTCTGGGGAGTGTTCCTGGAAGGCTGCTGTGTGATACAGACTGCACATGTGGCATGGACTTCAAGCTTTCTGCAGCTCCTGGCCCTGGAATTGCCTATAAGGTTACACCGTGGGCTTTTCTGACAGAATAAATCATTTACAAACAGGCAACTCATGAACTGCTGTGAATGCTCTTGCCATTTTTAGACCAGACTCAGGAATCTCAGATTTTTTTCTGGGTCACACACCCCTTTTGGGACAAGAGCTTACTCTGGATGTCACTTTCTTAAGTTTTACTGCAATGAGGTGTTTTTGGCATAAATTATTTGGCATCTTCAACACAGAAACTGCAATAAATCCTAATAATATAAATTCTGTTCACACAGCGTAACTCAGCAATTTCACCAGTTCTCTAAATTGTTTTCGCTGAACCATATAATACCCTCTCAATGAATACATACTAAATAAAATGTTGCAGAAAAAAATAAGAACCATTAGTCTCTCTTGTAATTGCTATCAACAGGCCTTTGTGATAATTACCAAAACCAAAAATACAGATTTCATAATATGATGAAAATTGCCCTTCTAACATCAGTGAATTCCAGGATTGAGGTGCTTCAGTAACCTGAACATTCCTAATATTACTATACACTATTCCTCCCTCTTCAACTTCACCCTTACAGCAGGGTACAACCTGAACCAAGCTGGGATGCAGTGACAGGAACCGCTGCCTGCAGCCTCTCCCACCTCCTCTTCATTTTACACAGATGCTGGGAAGTGCAACATAAGAAAGGAGCATCTGGTGGTTTAACCATAGCTGATGCTACTTTCAAAAATCTGGATTCTGCTCTTGTCCTTTCCTGAGGTCTGCTGCAAAGTTCAGGAAGTCAACCAAGCCACACACGTAGTCTCTAATTGCCTGTTCCTCATTTCCCAGGAGCCCAGACTGCAGCCTCATTTGCACAAGTCCTGGGCACTCCCAGCTGGAACACAGCTTGGGTTTAAAGTTTAAAAAGCTTGACTTGAGTTCGAGTACAATCTGCAACTCAATACACTGCAGGGGAATGAGAAAACAAGCCACCCTCATCCAAAATATACCAAATGGAGCTCACAAAATTCAGTGGATACTTCTAGAAGTGTACCCTATTCTTCTGCTCCCCATCCACGGAATAGGGACAATACAAACTTTCCTTAAAGCAATGTTGTGAAAATAACAGTGATCCAGGCATGAGAGCGAAAACTCAAAGCACAACCAAGAGGGGAAAAAAATAACCTGTTTTTGGAGTAGGTCTAAGCTAACCTGAAATAAAGAAATCTGATCCAGATGCTGAACAATGACAGTGAAACCAGCTACTGAAATCAATCATTTAACACTCCAATAATTTTGTCTGTGCACCAAAAAAGCCTCAAGTGTGATAGAAAATACAGAGTGCAAGATAGTCAAAAGTATAAATATAGCATGGATCCTGCCTTTACTCATCTGAATGCTCAGTTTACCAACCCAAAACTGCTACTTTATGACAGAGTTCGGAGTATGTGGGAGAGACTGTCTAGTTTTTGTGGTATGGGATTGTATATTATTTTTTATTTTAGAAACAGCAAACCAACTCTGAAAATAACAAATTCCTATAAGCATCTTCATTCCACCATCACTCAGGACTTACCAGCAGAGCTAAAGCTCACCCACCCCTGAACACACCTCTGCCAGAGAGCCAACAGTGGCCAATGACAACAGCTGTGGATAAACAGGGGTATAACACATCTTACACCCCACAGCTGTACAGCTGATAACTGGAGAGAAACTAGGAAATCAGGATGCAGTCAAGTAACAGCCAAATCACTTCATTTATATTTTATGTAGGCAAAACAACTTTTTCCTCTACTTGTTACTGGAAAAGGTCAAGAAATTTCTGCCCAACCAACTCGTGCAACATTATTCCTGTTCAGCATTGGTAAAACCATCCTTCAAGCGTGTCAGAATATTGAGATGAGCAAGGCCATGTAGATCAAGGCAATCCCAGCAGGAAGCCAAGAGCTTTGTCCAGCCCAATTCCGCCTCTTTCCAGAGGCACAGTGGAGTTCCCTGGAAAGAAGCACTCACAGCAGCAACACAAGAGCATCACCTCACAACAGCATCATTGTTCCTGATGTCTATTTCTTTTTTCTCTTTACACAACATTTATCACATTAGTCACAGAACTGGGATCTTCACAAGATAAACCTCTCTCTTAACTCACAGATATTTTCCTGAGCAAGGACAATGATTCTGGTGGTTATTTTTGTTTCTTTCCACACTGAGCTCTGATCCTGCCCCAGGAGCTCATTACCTCAGTCATCAGTATTTTATCTGAGATGCCTTTTCCTGATGCTGTCTCCAAACCCCATACATTCAGCTTTCCTCATTGCTCATCCCTGCAAACACCCATTATCCAGAAGGATATGCTCTTGGAACAATTCAGATAGTTGATGTTCCCTGTCTTCCTTGACAGGCAGTATCTGTCACTCAGTGCTGGAATGTGCAGGCTGCAGATGGCAGCTCCATCCCCACAGTCAGTGCTTCCAGCACTACTGTAGCCAACCTGATGAACCCTGATGCACCAAATATAACTGAGGGTCCCCACAGAAACTCCTTTAGCTCCTTTACTGCTCTGTGCTGTCATTAATTAACCCCCAGAAGGAATAAACTTGTACTCAAGTAACAGTCTGCACCATGCTTAATATTTCACTTGTGCTCTTCTGGAGAGCTACGTGTCTTCCACTTGGTTTTGATTTTGTAACATTGCATTGATGACTTCACTGCTATTAAGCTGTCCCTCATACTTCTGCTTGAAAATCATTTATAAAAACAGAGAAATCAATGACTTAATACAACCCTCAGCATCTTTTACTGCAACTTCATTTGCTTTGCTTAAATTCAGCCTAATTTTTCTGGTGTGGTAAAGAACCAAACACTTGAATATAAGATTTGCTAGCTTTGTAAATGTCTGCTCAATCCTATAATCACAACTAAGCATTATCTTCATTTTACCATTATGCTACACAAAATTGTGCCACTACACTGCCTTTTTTTTTTTAAATGTAATTTTCTACCATCTGATTTCGTTTTATGTTAATTAAAATCATAAAATCAATAATTCTTATACTCATTTATCTGACTGCTCTTCACTTTCAGCAACGGTCATTACTTTCATGTCTTTCAACCTCAGTATACTTATGAGTTGTTTCCTCAGCTCTACTGGGCTACAGTAGATCACTGCATGCCTTATTTCTCTGTTGTACAAAGTCTGTTGGTAAGTAATTTGCTGCCTCCTGTTCTGCCATCTCAAACTAACAACAAAATGGGTGAAGTTAGAAGATGTTCATTTCACGCTTCCTGAGCTTTGGGGGCAATTAACAATACATTAGCTCTTAACAACAGAAGAGTATTTTAAATAAACACAGTCAAACTAAAGAAGTCCAAGAGTATTTAGATGACTCTGCACTGCCCTGCCCACTGCCCTGGGCAGCCTGTCCAGTGCCAACCACCTTTAGGGGGAAGAATCTTTCCCTGAGATCCAACCTAAACCTCCGGACTCAGCTTCAGGCTGTTCCCTCAGCTCACGTCACTGGTCACAAGAGCGAAGAGATCCGTACTTGCCCCCACACTGCCCCTTGTGAGGATGTTGAAGACCCCAATGAGGTCTGACCCCAATCTCCTCTTCTCCAGGCTGAACAATCCAAGTTCTCTCAGCTGCTCCCCCAAGGCTTCCCCTCATGAGGAACACTCACACTGAGAGACTGACTTGGGCACGTCCTTATCATCTGTGGGGTCATCACCCCATATCACCCTTATCAGCTTATCTGCTGACCCCCTGTACTCGGGTCACCTCACCAGAGAAGCTGTTTGGGAGGTGGCAATGGAGATGCCATCCTGGAAGACTGTTCTGACCATGTAGGAAGGAAAACTCAGGTTAGTGGAGAGCATCAGAACACTCCCCACTGCTCTCCAAGCCTTTGAAATCGCAGGGAAAATAACAACTGCACGTAAAAAGTACTTTGGCCAAACAGCAGAAGCACTGGCTGAACACACCTCACAGCTCCTCCATGTCTTCCACAGCAGCACTTGAACAAAGCAAGGAGGGAAACTCTGGTATATTCTGCTGAGTAAAAGCCTCACATATCCAAATCTTTCTCCTCACATGCTCAGCAAATTTTAAGATGTAATTATAATCCCATGTGGATAGACAGGAAATGTCAGTGCTGAAGCTGGAACACAGAGCTCATGGGACAGTGCTAACTGAGAGGAACCTGGGTGACTGTAGGGTCAGAGGCACAGGGGCAGCACAGTCAGCAAAGAGCAGCAGCACCAAACCATCTGTGCTGGGACCACTCTCTCCTACATCCTGGATTTACACAATGTATGTGAGCCTGAGTATTTCCTGGAAACGGTAATGCTTACTGCCTTCTACTTTCACAGCCAGTAAGAAAACAAATGTAAGCCCAAAACTGAACTCCTAATTCAAGTCAAACTCCAACAGACTTTTCAGGAAAAAGGCAGAAAGGAATCGAACATTTTTGTTTGAGTTACTCATCCTACAAGTTTGGGTCTGTTGTATATTTGCCGCTGCTAACAAGCCTCTAGTGGGCTACAGTTCCCAGTAATTAATGTTTATTTGTTCCCTTTTTACTAAATAATACAAATTTTGGCTCTCATGTTCTCACACAAAGATATATACAAACATGCAAAAAGGGGCAAACCAATGTATTTTATTTTGAGCTAACAAGCTCCAGGATTTCAGAAAACAAGAAACACGCACATAATATACCAGAGCTTACATTCCTATGTAACTAGTAAAAATCAAACAAAATTAGGTGAAAAAACCTAACTAATTGGGGAGCATAAGAACTACAAAAAAAAAAAGAAAAAGGCAGAGTAGAGAGATAATACACTTCTACCTGGCCTCAGAAGAAGTTCAAATGCAAATTCTTGTTTTATTTTTAAAGCAATTTCACTTTTTTCTTCTCCAGTGTATGACTTATTAAATGAAAAATTAGATACTGAAAACTCCAAATTTAGTCATTTGGCAAAAATTAACAGCAAATTTAATCATACTTCAGAAGTGCTGTTTCTGTTTATTGAATGCTAAGTGAATCTGAGAGAAGAAAAAGGGGAAAAATGCAGAAGTGATGTCTCACATTACTTTCCCATCATATAATTTTTAATAATAAAATGGAAGTTTTGGGGTGGAAGCAAAAATTGACATTTACTGACATTTAGCAGTTAAAATGTAATCCTTCCAGAGAATGAATAGCAGGAAAAGGTGGGGGTGGAAGAGAAGGGAATCAACTTCTGCTCTGATTACACAGAAGAAAAAAGTTAAAAAGCGTGGAATAAACTGAATGAAAGCACAAAACCATGAGTACTTGCAGATGAAGTTCTCCCAGGCATGGAGGAGGATGTCAGAATTCTCAGGAATGCTGACTCTGGGCTCCCTGGAAATACTCCCTACAGAACAAGCAGTCAGCCATGAACCACTAATGGCAACTGGTCAGAAGAGATCATTGCTCCTGATGTCTCAGGGGCACTAATTAGTGACCAACACACTCTGACACTCACAGTGTGCACAGGATTCTACTTATTTGTTTAGGAAAACACTTCATAAATTCATTAACCCATTTTTAAAAAGCAACCAGAATAAAAGAGAAAACCCTCAGGAGTTTTGAAGCAGGGACACCAGTGCTCTAAGTAGATGCAAACACGAGTCAAGGCTTCTGAAGGATCATGCGACAGAAGGTGCACAGGAATCTAAAGATTTCTACAGTCCACAGACAGGACGTATTTTGATAAGTAACTTGCAGCTTTAGAGTACATGTGTTCTGAAAGGGTAAATTGTAGTGATTAAAAGTAATTTACTTTTTAAATAAAGTTTAAGTATTATTTGGAGGTTTGAACAGACAGCTTAAGACAACGCAGCCTGATTTCTCAGGAGGGTCACTGCATTGGAAAAGTCGTTCCTCCTTTGAATAGTTTCAAGTTTAACAGTTTAAATTGAGGGAGCTCTATCCTGGTGAGCTCCTTCATAAGAAGACATGATAGACTGGTGAGCTTTGAAAGATACTGGTCTTCAGAGAAGACCAGGAACCTTTGGCCAGTAAGAAGGGACATAAACCAGAACCTTAATTTATATTAATAATATATGAACAGCACTAATCTCAGCCAAAGAGATTTAATGCTCTTATGCACAAGGAGGAGGAATGACATGCAGTTGTCTCCTGGTAACCCCCTACGCAGCAGGAAACCAAAGGAAGATGGATCATATTAACATTATTCATTTTTAATATAAACCAGAGCAACATTCTTCATTTTAATACAAACCATCAACCTCAGAGCTGTAGGTGGTGTGTTGTGCACACCAGAAGTTGGTGACTAGCAGGGGTATTAACAATACCTTTCCCTATCAAGTCATCCTTATTTTAACTTGCTCAAATGCAGGTCAGCAGATCAAGTTTAAAAAGCAGACATTCCCATTTTGGGCTAAGGAGTCACAGCATCCTCAAGAAAAAGGAGGTAAGGAATGTGTGGAACATGCATGACTTGTGTCAGAAAACAGCTAGCTGTCCAGCACATAATGCAAAGTCCCAGCACACTGCAGGGCTCCCTGTTAAGAGTGGAGAGGGTTTACATAAACAGAGAACACCAATCTCCTCATGCTCGGGAGAGATGGCAAAGGCGACACGTGAGAAAATCCACACTGAGCCTTCCCATTCCACCATCAGAGGGCTGTGACACAGATTCCTCCCACTGCCTGCCCAGGCTCCAAGCTCAAACCCTTCTCCTGCAGAACTGCCCTCCTGTGATGCTCCCTTGCCTGGAGGATGCAGGCAAACTCTGCCTCAGCTTTAAAACTCAGCGGTCCTACGCAAATACCAAAAATGAAGCCTGCCACAAATACCAAGAACTGTTTAATAATAAATTACTACTGCTGTGTTGGATGTTTTATTGAACCAACACTTGGGAGAACTTTTTCCGTCTTTCCCCTGGGAAACTCGGCTTTTGTGCACAAACACACAACCCTGCAGTCATTCACCCTCCCTCACACCTCCTCAACAGTGATTCAGACAGCAGGGAGGTGAGGGAAGACTCAGAATTAATTGCTCTGGTATAAAGTATTTTATCAATAATGTATGTGGCTGTTTTCTCCCCCTCCCTACTGCAGCAAGGGGTCAGCTTTTGTAGATCTTGAGAGTCATGTTCCATTTTTCAATGGTAACAGGCAAACAGGCCCAGCCCAGGCCAAGGCAGCCACAGCTGTCACTACAGAGCCATCCCGGCAAGCCGCACTTCTGGAATGCAAGTGGAAGTCAAAGTCACTCTCACACTCCTTCCAACTTCAAGAGGCCTTTAATCACCACCAGGAAAAAGTTACTACAGCGCTGAGAGACTGGAGGAAAATTCCACTTGATGCCAATCCACCAGAACTGAGACCATTTTTAAATTAACTGACCTTTCCCCACGCACCACCCTCACCTTGGCAGTCTGTGTCCCTGCATTCTGGTGTAATCTTGGATGCTGTTTTGTAGGTTTTCAAACATAAAGTCAACTGAAAACCCACACAACTAAACATGATAAACCTGGAAAAGCACCTAAATCCAGTAGACAAGACAGCTATCCACATATTTTGACCTTTTCTGAATTGTGCACCACGAACTCCAGTGCAGAGCCAGATATTTGTTAAGAAAGTGACTGGAATAAAGAGTAAGAACACAACCAGCTACCAAAAGTGGTTTGTGATCCTATTCCAAGTTACAGATACAAAGCTTAGTTTTTAAAAGTCATTGACAGACATTAAAAATTGAATTAAAACCATATCTGCATTGGGGTACATGATTTAATCATATATTAGAGCCACTTTAAAGCATTAACCATGTCTCTAACATTTCAGCTTCTCGTTTTAACTGTCTTTAGCAGTTGGGTTTCACCATAATTCATATGAAAGGTGAAAACAAGCAGCAGAACGTGTCTGGAAAGAAGTTTCAATTACATCATACTGTTTGCATTTCCATGGGCCAAGTCTCACAAAATGCCTCCCTGCCCTGCCCTTCATAAGAGGGAAAAGAAAAAGGGATCTAAATACGAACAGCTGTTGCGAAAAATCTATTCCACTTCATGTTTACACCCCAGTTTAGACAAGAAGAACTTGCCCAGGAAGACACACCCTTAGGTGGAACTATTGTGCAAGGGATGGACATGACCCAGAGCTACAACCACCTGCAGAGCTCCACCTCACCCTGCTTAGCAGGATCTTTTACCCCTGCAGCAGCAGTGCCCTCAACACGAGAGAAGCAAGAAGATGCCTTCTGAAGCTCAAAAAGTCTCATTATTTACCCTGACAGTTTTGTAATTATCAGTTGTAACAACGGGATCTAGAAGATCCCAGCCAAATTTGTACAGTATACAGAAAATACAGGAGGGTTCTTCACACCTGAAACACTCAGAGAAGAGCTGTTTCATCTCAAGATCTTCACAGCATCAGCACCCCTCAGCTCCCGGGGCAACGAATTTCACAGGTTAACTGTGTATTAGAAAACCCTTTTAAATAATGCAAACTTGCAAGGTCAACAGGAGGAAGACTTAGTTCCCACCCTGAGGGGGTGGATGCCTCTGAAAACCCAGCCAGGCAGGTTTCATTGGAGCCGGTTTCACGTTACTGGGCAAGGTGAAAGCGCCGATCATTTTATAGTGTTATCATTCATAGGCAGACACTGAACGTGGGGCAGAAAGAACAGTGCTCTGCTCCCCTTTATGTCGAACTCACTGCTGCGGGGTCTGCCTGTGTGCAAGGGCTATTCTGACACAGAAAAGCTCTTTAAAAAGCAGAGGGCAGAGCAACGCCCTTAGAACAGAGAGAGGCTTGAAAGAACAGGAAGCTTCTAAGCACCAAGGAACCATCAAGCCCCATCACCCTCCCAAGTGTCAAATTTTGACTGTAAATTGATTGGAAAGGGAAGAGTAGAACAAAATGAAAGGCTTTTACTCTTCAGGAAGACAATGGGGACGTTGTGCTGTAGTGTGGCTGCAGCAAGGGCCGGTACCGTGGCACGGCAGCTGAGCCAGAAACGCAGCCCCCTTCCCTCCCTACCTTGGAGCTCTGACATCCTTGGTGCCGACAACTCGTTGCTGTGGCAACCAGACTGCTTTTGACAAAGCCACATTGACTAAAAGCAACACGTGGGAAAAGGGAACAAGGCCCTGAGAGAAATTAATCTCCTACACGAAAAATAAATACATTTTTGGTTAAAAATTAAGCAAGTAAAGGATAGGATTTCTCACTGTTAGAACACAACAGGCAAGGTGCACACGGGGACCTATGGCAGCAGTGCCAAATGCCAGGCCTAGAGACACTGCAAACGGATTTTAAGGACATTTCATCCCTGAAATACATGGTAGATCCGCTGCTAAGGAGTCCCCTGCAGAACACAGGTGTGCAAGGGAGCTGCTCCCTATCCAGTTTTTAACTGTTCTCCTTGGAATACTAAATGAAGCCCAACCCTACCCAACAGTACAATAGAAGCCAACTGCTGGTACAAATCCCCACTCCAGAGCTTTCCCAAGGCCCAGGGCTGAGACACACCTGGGCAGGATATCCCAGCCAAAACTCCACCTCCCCACAAAGCTCCGTGGATGAGGAGCACCAGGCGCTCCACACCCTGCCCCTCCCAAGCAGTTTACATATTTCACAAGCGCTGTCCAAAAAAAACATAAACAAGGTTTTTTCCTGATTTCTCCCCTTTCAATGGGCTTAATAAATCTGTCCTCGGCCCTTGCTGACTCAAATCCCAGGAGCTGCCTTAGGGCCTGTTACTTGGAATGCCAATGTACTTAAGAGAGTATTCCACCAAAAAAAAAAAAATCCTGGGAAAAAGCCCATGGAGAAGAGCCAGAGTTTCAACTGGCAAGACTTAAGATCTGTGAACAGCACAGCTTTAATAAGACGGGCTCCTTAGCCAGACCATCTGAAATTACTCGTAAAGATGGCACATCCAGGGGAGTTTGTTTGGAGGCCTTGAAAGTAAATTCAGCGAGCAGAGTTTTCTGGAGGAAAAATTAATTTTACACTAATTTAATATTTGTTTTTTTCTCTTAAAACAGCCCACGAATGCTCCAGTGCAAAATGCCAGGTATGACAAAGATTCAGGAACTAGGAGGCCAGGCATGATTTACATGCCGAGCAAGACTTGTCTCCCCCTTCTCTCCCAAGGTATTAAAATGCTGGAGCGTTACAGCTTAATCTCATTTACGGAGCTTTGAATCATCTTAAGTACTTAGGAAGTCTGTGTAAAATACCCCAATCTGTGCAGTTTATGCACCCTAATCCACAGCTACAGACCACACCAGCTTTCACTGGGGAGGATGGAAAGACATTCTCACGGTTTTCCAATTAATTAAGCGGCTCCTCCACTCTCCACCTCCAGCACCAGACACGTCTCTGCCACTTCCCTTTCCAGGAATGTCACCGTGTCCTCCGACACTGCAGGAGCCACTCAGAGTTCCAACAGCTCCTCTGGACACCTGTGCACGCAGCTGTGCAGCTGCTATCAGAGCATCACGCACCATCCTAAAGTCTGGCGTTCTAAAGACACGTTTTGTCATGGAAAAACTGCAAAACAAGGAAAGGTGCCATCTGAGGAGAAACGGGAACTTTTACAGGGTCGGGCAAACAGCAACCACAAAAGCATTTAGGGATACAAAATGTTGCATTATATGTAAATATGTCAATGATTGTAATTTTTTTCACTGCATGCAGTGAAGAAATTAAAACAGAACAGTCCATATATGCGAGAGATTAATTATTAACTTTCTTACATCCACATTGGTCCTTGCTCCCAATGACAGTGACATCTTCCCTCCTTATGCTTCCCATGAATTCATCACAGCACGAACACAATCTGTTTTCTGTTGCAACCTAACTGGCACAAGCTACCAGGAGAAGACGTTTATTCTGAGATCAGGCCGCTCTTACACAGGTGCTACCACACACAGGGACAAACACAGTGAGGAAAACAAGATGTGTGTGAGCCCTGACATTGAGGTGTGTCCCCGATTCTCCCCAAATTGTAAGAGATGGTATCAGGTTTTTCCAGTCTGGGCATCTCCCTACATAATGTGACCATAAATAAATGAGGTTGAAGAACACTTGCCTTGTAAATTAACTCGAAAATTCTTGCAGTTGCTCCTCTGCACTAAAGCTGATTTGCAAAATCCAGTTACCTGTAACGAGACTCCCAGCCAGCACAAACCTGCGAGGTTTGACTTGAGTTAAATGGAACAGCAGGATTTAGACTGGAAAGGGAGGCGGAGGCAGCACAGAGAAAGGTCTTCCAGCCTGGAGAGGGTGTCAAGCAATCAGTGCAGTCTGACCACACACACGTGCTCTGCCTTTCAGCACCTCCCTTGCAGCTGAAATAAGACTCTTCATCTGTAACAGTTGCTCAGATCTTTGAACCCTGGAGGGCGGGGGGGAGGGGGCGGGAACATGCCTTGATCTTGCCGAGCTTTGCTGCTACACAAGTCAGGGTGGAACTTGTGCCAGCTTGCCGATAGACTGGGGGAGAGCACAGAAGGTGCTAAGCAGCATCAAAATAGTTTTGCTTTTTCGAGATGACTTAGTGGCTTACAGCATTTGCCTTTCTGTTTGCACTTTTTAGGCTTAATGAACCGCCACTGAAACAAGTAAAAATTTATTACATGTGGGTTCATTATTCCAGACCAAGCTCGTCTTTTTATTTTTTAAATTATTTGCTGTGTTTCAAATAAAGGGAAGACCAGTCAAGAATGTCAGATCTTCAAGTTAGACTGATAAAGCCTGTTTTTTCAAAATTAACTAGTCCAACTGACACTTTGAAAGGTGCTAGTCTGGCCCCAATAAATACAAAGTGCTCGAAGACTCTGGTCTTGAATGACTCACTGGTTTAAAAACAATTCTTGTAGCAGTAGAAACGACCCACTTTTTAATCGACTGGAAGTTATTTTAGGTATTTTATGCATATTTACGTAATAGTTACCAAGACTGGCACTGAAGGATAAAATTCAAGGACCAGTCTCTTGCTATTCCATATTTTAGGCCTCCTCCATACCCAGGGCTGCCATTTAACTGGAACTGTTCTGAACTCATCTTCGTTCTACTCTGCCTGTATCCAGCTTTGATCTACAGTACACAGCTCCCTGACTTTATTACTCACACTAAGCCGTGTTACTGACACTGAATTTACTGTAGCATGAGATAAACCAGCACAAATAGGCTGCAGGAAACATGGCAGGTAAGAGGGAACTACAAAATACTTCACTAGAAAGTGCTAATTTCCTACAGAAACATGCAATCATTCCAGTAAAGGAAGAGCTCCTTCACCCTGCACAAAACCTTGCATTAAACTTGGTTCCCCAAATTCTCACCACAGTTCAAACCTTAGCACAATATTATTCATCCTTATTCCAAAAATGCTGAAATGTTTCATCCCTAATCTGGCATAATTTTCTTCTTCTCTAAGAATGCAAACTATAGCATCTAAGAAGACTGTTAACATTTCCTGTTCCACAATCATCAGCCTAAAATAACTTTCACTCTCACTGTATGCATTGCCTTCTCCGCTGCTGCATCATTTCCCTTCATCATCATCTTATTTCAGGCAGCAAACGGGCTATTTTACAAGCACCAGTTTTTCAGATAACTTGGAAAACAAATATGTTGGGCTGTACAACGTCCTGTCTGTGAGCAGTCGTGACCTGGCTTCAGGGTATGCTAACTGAAAACAGACCATCCCATCATTCGCTTTTCTCATGCAGGATTATTTAATGTAATCAGAAACATTACAACTGAGTGAAAGGCAGAAACATAGTTCCAGACTAAAGGAAATGAAGTTGAGGCAGAATGCCTGTCTTTGCCACTATGGAAGGCAAAACAACATTCCCTCTACCCAGTCCTTTGTGTGAGTCCCAAGAACCATTCCAGGAAGGACTTGTTTGGCAAAATGTCTTTCTCCATTACCTGCTTTCCTTGCTTCTGAGAAGAAAGCTATGCTAATAGTGTTACAGGTACAGTAGAGCCTCCTACTCTACAATTATCATTTCTATCATTCACCAAACACTCTTTAAACCTAAAAGGCAAGGAGCATGTTCAGTTTTGTGTTTGCTTTTTGCTGTATTTAACATTTGGGCTTTGCCTATTTGCCTTCAAATCAGCAGGTTACACACACTTTTCTGTTGGCACTTTGCAGCACAAGACATTTTCCGTGAGGCAGGTCATGGCTTAACTCCCTATTCATTCTAGAAGATAAGGCCTGTGTGCACATGTGGCACGTGGGGACACGGGACAGTGCTGGGGTAACGGTTGGATTTAATGATCTTTAAGGTCTTTTCCAACCTAAACTGTTCCATGAGGAGTCTCAGGGAAGGCACCTGCAGCACACAGTGCTTAAGGGAGAAGCACTTTCCCATTGCCACCCTGTGATCCAGGAGTTATTCACACCAGAAGTACCCATGCACTCATAACCAATGTACTTTGCTTTCCTGAAGTTCCAAGGCTCTTTGTTTCCCTGCTATCCCTGGCTTGTCCTTCTTCTTTTCCTGAAAGAAGCACCATCTGTTTACTGAAGATGAACAATATGGCAATGGTAACACTGTTTTACATCCTGAAACATCCACCAAATTCCTGAAGCTGCAGATGCAGAGAAGTCCCAATATCCCACCGAAGGCTCTCTAGCTCTCCATTCCTCATCCCAGCTCTTTCTACCCCTTCTACCACATTGCACAAAAACAAAGTAGATCATCAAATGCATTGAAATATTATTTTGACACCACTTAGCATGAATTTGTGCCAAAAAAAAAAAAGAAGTGAGGGAGAAGGAAAGAAAGAACAAGAAACTGTGGGTTGGTGAGGTTTTTTTAATGGAAGGCAAGTCCCAGGAGTTCACATTTATCCTCACAGGTAGTCAGCTATTTTGGTCTCCTCCTCTCCGTAAAAACAGTGAGGAGTGCAAAAACCAGCAGAGAACACTCAGGCTGATGTCAGTGTTAAAGAAGTGGAGGTTAAATTTTAGCCCCAAAAGGTAGAGTGAACAGAAGGGGGCAGGCTGGCAAAGAGGAAATAAAAATAGAGAAGTGACTAGACTTCACTTGACTGCTATTTCTGGATCTGCAGTGGAAAGAGATCTGAGAAGGTTTTCTATTTGTAAGGGAGACAGAGACCGAAACACAGTTGCCTTCTAGAAGGCCACAGTCCTGCACAGCAGTTTTGTTTATGCTTCTACTTTTCTAAATCCCTGTGTTCTCACTATTTGGAAACAGTGCTGTTCAGCCAAAATGTCATTATGTGTCTAAGTGAGTAACCAGATGAGATTTTCTGGAGCAGGGCAGCAATGCGTGTGGCATTTCAATTTGACAGAGACAAAGCTGACAGCACATTGTAAAACTGGGTAGCAAATCACAATGCCAAGCAGAGTAAACCAGCCACACAGTACTTTAGGAAAATTACCAAAGCCCTGCAGTATCTCTGAGAGGATGTCTTGTGTTTTTCCACTCTAAAATGATTAGTGAAATTCTAACTACTTGCAATTATGGACATGGACTAACGATGACATCAGGGACCTCCCAATTACAGGATATGGTGCCTGACTGACACAGGGCTCTGGGGATGAATATTTTTGCCTGCCTGAGCCCTTTCCTCTTGAGTACTTCTGTTAAACTTCCTTCCATTGAGTAATTTCTGTCCAGATCCTGGCTGTGCTGGCTTTGTTCCCATTTAAAAGAAAACCTGCAGGCAGAAAGCAGTGCCATCTGCCCAGTCAGGAGCTGCTTTAATGGGCAAGTTTGGTGTGAAGGGCAGCAGCCCATTACACTTCATCTTCAGCAGCAGGAATGATGTTCATCCTTCCCAGGAGCAGGTTACTGTGAGCACACTCACACCTGAAGTGTTTGTCCACAAATATACACAGATCTCAATGCGTAATGCACAAGCAATCTCCAGAAAAAAAATCCATTCAGCAATCCCTTATTTTTCTGTTCAACTTGCAATTCAGTATTTCCATTTCTCTTTACCTGTCTTACCAGTTGGGTTTGTTCAGTGACAGCTTCATCAGCCTCCACTTTCTATTCCTGTACGTGAATGATAACCCCACCATCACACCTGAGAAGAATGAGCAAGGCCTTCTTGTCCCTACACAGAGAATTCTGCTCTGAAGCTGTTTCTGAACATTTTTTTCCTCCAAGTTTCTTGTCCCTTTTCCATAACTGCTTTGACTGGATGAGGCTGCCCTGAGTCTCATCTGGAGCAAGTCTGGGACTTGTGTGGCCGAGTCCAGGTTTCACAAGAAACACAGAAAAACTTCCTCTGAATATTTTCATCCTTGATGTCTAGGAAAAGATCTTTGTCGATTAACCAAGCACAGTTTTTATGCCTCCTTGTTGGGTAATCTTCTCATTAGACCATCTTTGGAGAGAACAGCAGATTCTCTCTGGGCTGCAGTTTTACTTAATTGCATATTTACCTTTTTATTCAGCACTTAAACCCGTAATGATGAGAAATACACACATGCAAGCAGCAAACCATTATCTGCCATTTAAAATCCCCAGAGAGCTCATAAACATCTTAATATTTCTGTCACAGTTCTGTCCCTTCCAGAAGAGAAGTGCACACATTCCACAGCTGGGCCGGAGAGAGGATGACAAACACTACACAGGGTCATTTCAGTGGTACCTCAGCCACCACTGACATGTAATGACTGAGGAAGGGAAGTGGTACTTTGGTCCTTAATATATTTTAGAAGTTCTGAGAAAAAAAAAATCAGCCAACTCAATCAGTGCTAAACAGGTATTAGAGACTCTACCACAGGTTCTTCCTCCCCATCAAGCAGAAGACATTTGATCAGGGCACAGCAATTTTAATTCTCTTTTCCTTCTCCCCACCTCTGAGGGCTAAAGTAAAAGAATATTTTACAGATGCTAGTATCCATAGGAATATATTTCCTATTTGATTCAAGAGCTACAAAGTCTGCTCCGGAACATATTTGTTGCCACTGGATTGTGCTCTGGAATAGCAACTTCTGTTTCAAAATGCTTCCAGCCCTTATGACTGCAAACCCTTTGAAGTATGAATGATCTCTAATCAGCAACAAAGCTGCTGAACTCCTCAGAAACAGCAGATCAGCTTCAGGATTAACTATTATCCTTCATCACAGTATATTAAGTATAGAAATTAATGTTGATAGCACTCCAGAAGGATCTGATTAATGGATCACCTCAGAGTTGCACAAATCTGACAGTCCTCTATCCAGGCACAAACTTCCAGTGTTTCCATGTTTGTCAAAACCTCTAGTTTCCCTGTGACAAACTTCAGTGAGTCAGCTACATGGAGCCAATACAAAGGAGCGTGATAAAGTACATGAGAGTGTTGGAAACATGGGAATTAATCCACATGTTATTGTATTATAAGCTTTTCTAGTTCCTCTGCTACAAATCTTTTCAATACCCAAAGCTACAGATATTTCCAGCCAGTTCTATCGACGTGCAAAGGCTTTGTTTGGGACAGCACTTCTCTTGGGAAAGACCATTTCCAGACCCTGGCAGACCTTCCAACTCACCACTGGTAGATCTGTCCTGCTCCCAGCACACATGGAGTGTGAGTTTTAAGCAAAGGAAGGGTACCTGGAAGCCTCCCAGACATCCCAACCAACCAGATTAACACCAGCAAGGCACCTGAAACATCCTTAAGTAATTCCCATGACAATCACCTCAGCTGGTTTTAGTCTTTTCATACTGAACCATCCAGGCTCTCATTTAAGCTGCTTTTTTCCTAATGATGTGGTTTAAAAGCACGAGGGAAATCTTCAAGTTTAAAAGCTGCAGAACAAAAGGCAAGCAAGCTTTATGTTCTCTAATGAATGGTTATTGCTCCATTTATTTAAGTAGTACTTACCACCATAAATATCTGCTAAACTCATTTGCCATACTGGTGTAATCAGTGATTTCCCAGGAAATATCCTTCCGTAAATGGATTGCAAAAATAAAATAGGAGAATAAATAAACAACTAGAAATGCCCCTTAAGAAAAGTCTTCGAAGGGAGGAAAGACTGAAGATTAATGAACATTTAAATATTTCCCAGTTAAGGCCTATTCATTGCATAAGATCCAAAATAGTTTCCTTCATGAGTATTGCATAATATGTTCATTCAAAATCTAACAAGTTTTCTCCCAGAACACACCAAGACACTGTTCTCTCCCCCGCTTTTTTGTCTTTTAAGTAGGAACACAATTTCACAGCTGATAACATTATTCTGAAAACTCACACAGAATATTCTGGAAAAGACTCAAGTTTGGACTACACTGTTGCAATTGCAAGTCTCCACATATTCAAATTCTACACCCACCACTCTTTGTGAACAGTAAGCAACAGAACAAGTAGCTTTTACGGGACTTTGGGAGTGAACTCTGGCCTCCACACCACAAATAAGGAAAAAAAGACAAAATGCACGTACCTTCAAAGCACATTTCTGGCCTGTCTGCTTATTGAAACACTCCAGCACTTTGCCATTGATTCCCAACCCTAGCACCCGTTTGGAGAGTTTGTAGTCGTCCGTAACTGCATGTTTTTTAATCTCTAGTTTGACATGGGCCAGTCCCCCAGGCAAGGACTTCACGCTGCTCTTGCTCTCCACGTGACTCTCTGGCTGGGATTCCTGTTCACCTTCACTTTGTTCCATATCAGGGAAGAGTCTGGGCTGACAGAGGTACCCCACAGGGACTCTGTCGGGTATCCTCAGAGTCCCTCCTCTCAAGCGATCAAACAGTCCTTTTGCTCGCCATTTAGTCCTGAGTAAAAATGTAAACAAATGTTAGTAACTGAGGTCAACTAACATTCTCCCACCTCAGCACTTTTCTCTCTTCTTTTTTTAACAAGATAACCAGGTGCTAGACCCAAGAGTGGAGGCTCACCTCAGGAAAGCACACTGCGGCTTTACAGACCAGCCACCGCAGTTCCAACACACACAGCCCCATCAGTCTGCACTTACAAATCACTGCTTTTACCGCCACCAAAACTGAGCAACTGCTGAGCTCTGGACTAAAATGTTAGCTAAGCTCTGTACAACAGAACAGAGCTTAAGCTTATACTTGTTGTATCAATGTTTTATACAGAAATCCCCACAGCGGTCCCCTGCTTTACCCTGACACTCCCAAATTACGCAGGAGAACCACGAACACCTGGATTAAACCCCAGAGCGGCAGTGCCTGGGCAGGCACCGAACCCTGGGACAGCGCTTCAACTGCCAGGGCCCACAGAGCCAGGGGCAGGCGGCCCATGCCTGAGGGGCCACCAAACCACCCAAAAACTGGGGCTGCGATGGTGCGGCTCCCACAGCCGTGCGGCCCCGCTGAATCCCCGAGGGGGAGCCCCGGGCGGGGGCCGGGGCCGGGAGCCCCGTTAACACCGAGCCAGGAGCGGCGGGGCCGCTCCCGCAGCCCCCTCACCGACGGAGGAAAGCCCTGAGGAGAAGCGAGGAGAGCGGGGCGGGGGGTGACGGCGGCGGGGACCCGAGCGGGGGGAGCTCCGCCACGGAGGACGATTTACCTGCTGTGGCGGCGCGGCCCCAGCCGAGGCTTCCCGGAGCGGCGCGAGGAAGGCGGGCTCTGCCTGGGCCCGCCCCGCCGCCCCGGCCAGGTGCGCGCCGCCTTCCCGCCCGAGCCGCCCGAACCGCGGGCGGCGGCCCCGGCCCGGACCGAGCCCTCGGGGCCGGCCCGAGCCCCCCGCACTCGGTGCGCTGCCACACCGCGGGGGCTGAGCGGGGAGCCGGAGCTGCCTCATGTGCGGCTGCAGGTTCCCCGCGGGGGTGGGGAGCAGCCCCCGCGGTGATTTTAAGGTGATTTTAAGCACGGTATTAATTTACGGGGGTAAGCGGCCGTGCCGGAGCGGGAGGAGGGCGGGATGCAGCCGCGGCGGCTCCGGGCTGGTGCCGCAGCGCGCCCGCGCGGTGGCACCGCCGGCCCCTTCCCCGATGGAGCCTTTGGGAAGGGGAAGGACCGCCACGCTCGCTCCTAACCCCGTTTGAAACGGGCTGTTGCTGTGAACGATGCCCCGAGACGCGATACCGGGCAGTGATCCTTCCGCCGAAAGGGTTCTATCACTAAATGCTCCCAACTAAATTCCACACGGTATTTCTTGGCACTTTCGAGGGCACAGTCGGGACATTTAAAAGTGGTGGTTCCCACAGCAACTGTCGCTCATCGCCGGTGCACAGAGTGTGGTTACAGGGATGTGAAACGCTGAGGTTTTTTTCCTCTACATGTGAAGATGAGTCACGCATTGAAATGGAGCTGTGTTCGTATCACTGGAAGGAACTTAAAGTTCACATGCTTTACAAGTTAAAAATACATTTGTCATTTTACATAACATAATGGCATCTGGAGTTCTAGAGGTAAGGAAAATAATTAAAAGGGCTAATGAGCCCTTTCTCCAAGGAATAAAAAGTAGTTCAACTTAGCAGGATGCGGATCTGCAGTACATCACCATGTGATGTGATGCTACTGCTATTCCGCCTCAGGTTTCCCTTCCAGGCTTTCTGCAGTTCAGCTGCTGGAGGGCCTGGTCCCCTGATTCAGTTCACCTATTCTGGGCTAATCAAATCCCTCAGGAAAACAGCTATTTCCAACCTTTTCTTTTCAGGTTTGGCTTCCAGCCTTCTCAGGCTTTGCATCACCTCCCACTGTGGCAGTCTCAGAGAAATGGATACGTAACTGAGCTCCCAGGTTGCAAACCTTCAATAACACTGTTCTGCAGTCAGCAGCTTGCTCTGATTTCCCTTCCCATGGCTCCTGCCTGTATGTTCTGTTCTATTTGTCTTGGATGGTAATTTCCTTCTCTTTGCAACAGGTAACTACATTTCTCTCCCCAGTGCACAGTTGCAGGGGGTCAGACCCTTCAGAAAACTTCTAAATCCCTCCAATCTCTCCTGCATTTTATAATTTGAGAAATAAATTCACTCACACCAATCTCCCAGCTCCAGTTTTGATCTTTCCATGCAGCTCTGACCCTGAAGCCTATGGCTCCCCAAAGCAGTCAGGAATTACCATGGCTGGCACACTGAAGCTGGCAGAAGGCGATTTATGGCCCTATTCTGGGAAATATTAAACACTGCAAAAATTCCAAGCAGATGTCTACTTGAAGGGTTGCTATTTTTTACAGAATGTGTCAGAAGTAAGGAATTTCATTAAGAAATTGTGACTCTTTCAAACTATTACAAGAATGAGTTCCTACAAAATAAGCTTTGCGTGGAAAGGAAGGAGGAAAGATGAGGGAATAAGACAGGCTGCATGAAGTTAGTTGGTTCTACATGTCTGTTACCAACAGTTCCCTGCTGAGGAAAATTAAACTGGGAGGCTACAACACACGTGATTCAAGTCACTGGGTATCCTCCTGGGATGAAAAGCTTGTTTGGGTTCACCACTTGATATTGTCTATATCTGCTCTTAGAAAAGTTCACTGTTTTACCAGCAACCAGTACGAAGTTTAAACAGGGCAAACACCTTAAAAACCCAGCGTGAATCATGGTTAATAAGGCCTGAGACCAACACTCTGCTAATTTCATCTACCATAAACTCCAAAAAAGTTTTTTCCAGTTGCAGCCCAAGAATCAAACTCACTCTACACAAGGATGACCACAAACTAAAAACCAGCTCTGCTGCAGTGACCTGTGTGGTGTCTCAGGTGACTGTACCTGCCCACCTGTGCTATGCACCCCCTCTGAAGTCAAATCCCAACCTTTGCAATCCATGTGTGGTTTGTACAGAGATGAGAACATTCATCTGTGCAATATCCTTCTCTTAAGCTGCTTAAGGTTTTATAATTTCCCTGACAAGCTCCGGGGAAGGACAAACCTGCTGGATCCAGGCACATCCCGAGATAACACCTGGGTTAACCCAGCACCTCTGACATCGCAGGGGTGAGCAAGCACAGTGTGGTCACCTTGGCTGCAGTTCTCCCCTGCCTGGCTCCGGGAGGATTTCCCACAATGTCTGTTTTCAAATGCCAATTTTGAGTCTGCTTGGGAATTACTCTCTGGATCTTGCAGCTTCTCTTTGTGCTCGTGGCAGGTGGAGCTGCATTAGCATCCTCTGGAGATGCTGAAGGAGGACACACTGACAGGCCCACTGCAGCTCATTGAGCCAGGGGACATTTTTCATTCAAACAGACATTTTTATTTATTTATTGATGTTTGCTTTTTGAAGCTACAAAACCCCCAAACTGGTACTAATACAGGCTAAGAGCCCACTACAGCAAAAGCTCTTTCATCTTCACAAAAATCCTTAAAACTGTAAATTAAACATTAATCCTATTTTTACCAGAAGTCCCCAACAGCAGCAACACAAACCAACTTAATTTCAAGAGAGAGCTTGGTAGCTCAGGTATGTCTGCCTTGTCCCAAAATAAAAAATAGCTTATAGGAGAAAACAACAAAAATTAAGGCCCTGTTCTTACAATAAGCTTTGGGGCAGCAGCTCCTTTTCTCTAACCAGTGGCTTAACCTGGGAGAGCTTTATATTTTATCCAGCATGCAATTTGTCCTTGATTTTATCATGTCTTGGATGCCACAGATACCTGCTTTACAGATGGACAGCACTGCTGTTTAAACACAGCAGGTTAATTATAGCTATTCCATTGGGTATTTTCACTGCCTGTTTGCCCTGCTGTAGCAATTCAATAAATAGGATCAAAGACATTTCACACTTTCAAATGCCTCATTTCTTAACAAAAATGAAACGGTTGAGTTTGCTCACATCTGGAGAGCTAGGAAAGCTGATGTCATCAAATGTGTCTGAGGGATGGTATATTTTGAGGAGTGATACTTACCTGAATGCTACAGGTATCTGTTTATCTATGCACAAAAGTGATCTGCATGGAGGTCAGCCCTTTGGTAGCAACATCTCATGGAAACCCCAGCAGCTACAATAAAGAAATGATCACCACCAGCTGAAAACTGGTGACTTGTTTTTTCTGAAAAAAACTTCCTCTTGGGTACCAGCTATATAATTTTTCTGTTATATATTTTTTCTGCTGTTATGAGAAATCCACACTCTGGGGTGCCTTATATAGATGTCACCAAAGAGAAAATCCTCTGTATTGCTGGGTTGAAGTGAGGACACGGCTTTATCTGGTTGGGTGGTTGCAACAACCTTATTAAATCCCCCAGGAAGTTCTAGAGAAACTGCATCTGTGATATTAAAAGAAGGAAAGAGCAGCTCTACAGAGCAGTATTTTGATATGAAAGAGAAGAAAAGAAGCTTCTTGTAGGATCTTTAGTTTAGTCTGCCATGTACACAGTGGTCTGAATCAGAAACCAGATGCATGTTTTTTTCGCCTGTCTTTCAGCTCTGCTCTGGGGGTGTCTGTCTCAGACTATCAAAAAGGAAAGAATAAAAAAAACAAACTAGGAAAGCTCATCAGCAAACAGCCTGGCTCTTTTCTCTCAGGGCTGAGGTAAAACCGGGTTTATAAAGCTCTTTCATAGGCAGTGATCTTTATTGATGCTTTATTGCTCGAACGACTTCCTTTTATTTTCAACACTCTCTGTCCTGACCTGGGATTATAACATGGTTTCCAGGAGGAACTAAAATTCTGGCTATGAACCAGCTGCCAGGGAAGTCTCAAGAACCCCAGTCTCACATTCTGGAGAGCCTATCCTAATACTTGACCTCATTCCTCAAGATTAATTCTTCCTGTCAGCACATAGCAGGTATTTTCCTACAGAAGTACAGAAGTGGGCAGAACCGCTGTTTTTATAATCCTGGACTCAGACACATTATTACAGATAGATTGTCTCAGTCATGGAGAAAATTTTGGGAGGCTCCGTCGCTGGTCCTACACTAAGAAACTTAGAGCAGAGAAGGAGCTTTAGGACACAGCTTATTGGTGGAGGAGTCAGAGAGATACCACTTGGATGTTTCCCTTTCAGCAGAGAGGGAAAAAGAAGACATGTTTTTTCGCAGAAGGATCATAAATCAAAGCCATCCAAAATCTTCTAATCTGTCTGCAGGAGATGGCACTTCATTTTATGCTGCAGTGGAGCAAAAGAAATGAATCTCTGTCTTTCACTGAAAAAGATCCTGCAACTAATGGGTATGGCAGCACTGCCTGGAAGTCCCGGGATGGCCTCCCAGGCCACTTAGGAATACAATTTTTGCAGAAACACAGCATCTGAATCAAGCAGAAAAGCTCTTAACAGATGCCACACTACACTCACCTCCTGGGTCACCAAATGCCAGCAGACCTTCAGATAATGAATACAGTGAGTTCCTTACAGCAACCCCAAAGTATTTCTTTGTAGCCTGAAATGAAACCCATTCCTTTCTGCACATCCCACTTCTCATGGAGCCAGCTCAGATGTCGCTGTATCCACGGCACAGCTCACCCACACCCCAGAGACTCCTTCCATTGCTCCACACCAGGTTGGGAAACTAAAACCACAACAGTAAGTGTATCACCCTGTTGTTAATTACAGAAATTGGTGTGCCCTACTCAAATAAGGAGATAGGCCACCTAAACCAGGAACAGATGCTTGTTACTGCCAATGTTTGGTCAGTCCCATGCTATTCCTTACCATACAGCACAGGGGAAGGACCACAAAAAACCAAAGGGGTGACTTACTTTCAGTCCTTCAAGCTTATGGTGAAGGTAAATCCAGCTCCCAGGCACACAGACCCCTCTCAACAGCTACGATTCTGGATGTCACTTTTCATGTACACCAACTCTACAAGATTACAGAAATGTCCAAGTGCACAGTGGAAGCTGTAACTCACCCTCAGTGGGTGTTACCAAACACACACTTAGCAGCAGGTGGTGCTGTTGTGTTGGTGAACTTAAGGACTAACTGGCTCTCAGTTTCTGGATTTTCTTATTTCTGTGGGTTTATTGTCAGCTTTCTTTGGTACCTTTCATAACTAAAGTCTATCAATCAACGATATTATTTGATATTTCTTGCTACTGCCTCTTTAGTGTCCTAATTCTTCAACACTGAGCTCTGGAAGAGCCATTTATATCAGTATAAACTGGGTTTAAACAACTATTGGAGGAATGGCAGCAATTTATCTTGACAGTGCAAGGTGTGGGGCACTGGAGATCGGGCACAATGTGCTGTTTCCTTCTTGGGACGTTACCATGTACAGGAGGAGTGCCAACAGGTAGAATGATGAAGCATCACTGACTGCTCCTGACTTAAAATCAATCACTAATTTTGTACATAAAATAGCCCAGGCATTAGCCTGAATATATTTTCTTTTTTTGAGGTGGGCCCCTAAAGAAGTTTCCAGTGCAAAAGGAAGCTCCTCTCATTGATGCTCACACACTTGGATTCAATGATCATCTTTCAGGGTCCTGCAGGACCTGAGCATCCGCTGCCTCCACAGAGCAGCGACAGAGCTGCCGACAGACACCCCCTTCTGCGGGTGATGTTTCCACTGCACAGCTCTAAGCGCTGCTTCCCTGCCCCGGAGACACAAATGGCTGCTCAGCCAGCGGGCAGAGCCTGCATGCAAAGCCTCCTCCGAAGAGGATCACTAGATGGAGCCCAATTCTAAGCAAAAAACCATGCAGACAGCCCCTCGCCGTGCCGGGCTGCAGCGCTCCTGCCGGAACAACACAGCCGTCATCTCAGCGTCCCCTCCGAGGATGACGAGGAAATAAATACCCTCCGAACGTGCAGTATGACTGCGGTTTGCAAGAGGCAGCAGCCGCTCCCACTCTCTAGTCCAGATCTGTTCAAATCCATCGCGCTGCTGCACCGCCAACAGGAGGCTTAAACAGCATCGGATTTAGAGGTGAAGGGGCACATGCAGGCAGGTGTCCCCCTGCAACCCTGAGCCAGGGCTACAAGGGTGAGCCTTTGAATGATCGTCTGAGTACTGCACTTGCTGTGCACAGAAACGGTGACGACTGAAATTCCTCTGCTCTCCCCTCGCCTCTCCTATGAATTCACACATACTCTGATTGAGCTCAAGTCTGATTTAGGCTTAGAAGCAAATTGGTCAAGGAGTGCTTGCATGATGACATTCCCATCCCATCCCCTTGGATACTTAGATGTCCCTCAGCACCCCTCTCCTCACCCAGTATTACTCGCAGCACTCATGACTGCATCCCTGATGCAGTCCAGAACGCGGATGGGAGCAATGCGGATGGCTGAGCAGCTGCCAGAGGAAACGGCAAGGAGTGAAAGGCTGAGTCAGGAGCCCAACACAACCTGCCTGCTCTCAGGCTCATGCCTGTGGGAACACCCTTCTAGCCCTACCCTTATCAGCATCCTGCCCTCCCCTCTGCTCCCGGCCCCATCCACTGCGGTTCTGAACAGCACGATGATTACTAATATTTTTAGGTATTCGATCTACTCCAGCGGAGGTGGCAGACACACCATTCATTCTCTGTTTGACATGTGAATAGGCGGCAACTCGAGGCAGGGAAAGAATGACCAAGCTTTTGTTATAAAGTGTTTAAAGATAAAAGCTTCAATAACCCTAAAAGTAGCTGTAATATTTCCTCCCGGCTCACCCAATTTTAGCAGATAGTGATCTGCACGACAACATGGTGGTGGCGTAACCTTTTCCACGCGACTTTACCGATCTGAAATCCTGATTCACAGGGGGATTCCCCGGTGACAAAGAACATGAGACAACCCGGGCGATGCGGCAACCACACTTTCGCTGCCTAGACTAGCAGACCTTGCACCACACCACCCTCCTCCCCTGGACCACGTCTCACTGGAAAATCGCCCCCTTCCCTTCTCTGCCCCTCCAGCCCCCACGACCTGCCCCTCACTGAGCACCCACTGCACCGGTGCTGCTGCGACCCGGAGAGGCGCCGCCGGCTCGGGGTGGGGGGGAGGCATGCAATTACACCCAAACCCTACAAATACATAAGTGGGAAGAAACGACAAGCGGATGGCAATGACCGAGCGGCAGCGGCGGGATGCTGCAGCCCCAGCGCGGGCAGGAGCCCCGCGCTCCGCCCCGGGCGGGCCCCGCGCATGCGGCGGGCGGCGGCCGCGGTGCCCATTGGCAGCGCCCGCCCCGCGTTCCTGGAAAGTTCTTGGAAATGGATCAAAGGCGTTTCCGCGAACACGCGCGGCGGCGGCGGCCCCGCACGGCTCCGCGGCCCGGCCCTGCCCGCCGGGAGGGCTCCGCTCCGGCCCCGGCCGTGCCCGGCCCCCCCCGGCCGCGCCGCGCCCGCCCTGCACACGGCTATTTATACCCTCGCCGGGGTTTTTTTCCCCCCCGCGTGGCTGATGTAGGAAGAGTGATGCGAACACAATACGATTCCAGGAATCCCTCACTTCCTGGAACAGATTAAAAGGGGCACACAAAAGATTACTAAGGAGGTTTGCTTTTTTTTTTTTCCCTTCCACGGAGCCTCATTACTCCGGAGCCAGCGCAAAGGCAGGTCGCTGCTCTCCGGCTCTTCCCGCAGCACCCGGGGAGATCTTATTTATTGCTACCTATTTATTACCATTTCAGAGCGCTCTGAATATTTTTTCCTAAAAGACTGCTCTGAAGGAAGATTAGTTCCTCTTTATATGTAATTTCCTTTGGTTTGTTTTTTTTTTTTTTTTTTTTTTTTTTAAATTTTTTTTTTTTTTTTTTTTTTTTTTGCTGCTGTTTTCTGAAAAGCAGAGGAAGAATACATTATTTTTTCTGCACACGTTTCCCTGGCCAAAGTTGCCGAAGTCTGTCTCGGACAGCTCGCTTTCTGCTTGGCTTTTCCTGTGGCTGGAACAACCTCCTGCGGAAGGGGTTTGCTGGGACTCTCCAGCCTTCTCTCCCCGTGAACCCCAACGAGAGGCTGAACCAGCTGCTTCGGGAAAGCACAGGCGGCAAGAAGAAGAGAAAGTATTTCCCACGTTCTTGAAGACTTAATGCTTTTCCCTTGGTCCAGGAGTGACATGATCCTCTGTGTTCAGGGGTAAGATACTTTCCGGTCTCCTTTGAAAAGCTGTGCTTTGATAACTGTAATTAGATGGGTTCTCCGGGACAGTTTTTCAGCTCGTGTGAGTTGCCGTGTGTGACTGTAATGGGACGGGAATGACTTGGGGTGGCTGAGTTCTGTGTGTGTGTGTGTGTGTCTGCGCTTTAGATTCCACGGCCAAAATCATGGGACCGTAAAGTATTCCCGATTTCCGGGCTTTCTGCTGCTGAAAAACTGCACGATATTCAAAGCCTTTGTGAGGGTACAAATGAGTGAAAACTTGGTGTTGTTCAGTGGGGTGTGCAGCACCAGTGGGGACAAAACCCGAGACCGTGAGCGTTCTCCAATGGCCTCTGGGCCAAACCGCTCGCAGGGAGAAACTTCCCTGGAGTTCAGGTGCTTTTGTCTGTTTCTGAGGAGATATTTATGCTAAAGACAGGATTTAATTTTTCTCCCGTTTCATGGGTAAGGTTAACTGTATGTGCATGTACACCATTCAGCAGAAAGAAAGCCATTAATATGGATTAGCCGCACAACAGGGAACATCCCAGTGCCTTCCCCGGTATCAGCGTCTGGTACCGGTGTGTTGGCACTTCAGTGTCCCCATGACCAGCTCAGGTCACCGACTGATAAAAATACCTGGTCTGCAGGAATCACACGGCATTTTACACAGGCTGCATATTTGGAAATTGTCAGCATTTGTTTCATCCGAGCCATCACCTCAGTATTTTCCATCCCTCCTTCACTCAGGGGATTTTCCTCAGAGGAAAATTCTCCTTGTCTACCTTCAATAACAAGCACGGGGATTTTTCTGACATTTCCCCCCAAAATCTGTTCCACAGGCAAGGAGAGCTCGTCTTTACCCATAATTTCCTACTACTCATGTGGGTTTGTTTTCACTCTTATTTTCAGTCTGTAGCTGCAGTTCTTATAACGACAGCAAAGGGAATTTAGTTTTCAACTTGGGCTTTGGGAAACCCTTAACTGAAGCTTTCCTACAAGGTCAACATACCATGCTTCCCTTACCCACTAAGAACTTTTTATGGAGCCAGATGTGTAGATGGCTGCCTTTAATGTCTATTTTTATGACCGTTTATTGCTCAGTTTTTATTATCCTCTAGGATTTCATGTATCCTGGACTTCATTCTCTCCTTCCTATTCAGACCAAGCTCCCACTGAAGTCTCGGGGCATGGCTGATGGAAGGGGAAGGGAGAGCAGCTCAGCACACTTCTTGTACTGTTTGTACTGTGTTACAAAGTTTAGCTTATCAGCACAGTAACTGCAAAGCTAACATTGAATGATATCACACATATCTGATTCTCCTGAACTTTCTTGCCTTTCCAAGGCTTTCTGAAACACTAATTGCCAAAGCACAGGGAATTTCATTTGCTGTTTCTCTCAGCACTCCACACACACTACCAGCTAGACATGCCAAATTTTCTATAGTTTCTTCCTCCTCACAGCTTCCCTGTGTTCAGTCCTGATCCTCCATGTCTCTCCTCAGCTTTCTTTCTTACAAGCACTGATTATTTGCAAATCCTTTCTTTGCCCGATTAAAGGATTTTTTCATGTCAGCAAACCTTTTTCAACCTGTCCTTATCCCAGCAAACTCTTCTTGACCCTCCTGCAAATGTTCTTACATTAAAAGTTGTAGTCTGCCATTACTTGCTGTCCCTTTCCAGTGCTTGGAGCTGCTCTGTTTGATCCCAGCAGCAGCTCTTCTTTCCTCAACCTACGGACAAAGTTGTTTAGGACACCAGCACCTCCCGGTCTGTGAGAATTTCTAATCCCCCTCCTTTGTTCCACTGTGCTCCTTGGAGCCTACGGCTGCACTAGGAGTTTTTGTAGGGGGAGAGAGGGGCAAAAGGCGGGTGCGTAGAAGGAAAATATGAAATGTGTAAGCACGGCCCTTCTGTGGTGGAAGGATCCCCACAGTGACAACGAGGTGTAAGGCAGCAGAGCACCAGTACAGTGGGAAACCTCATCTCAAGGACATGGGCTCTGCTTCAGAGAGATCCAAGTGGCTCTGTGAAAGGAATCCAGTGACAAATTCACACAGTCGATGTGTCTTTTGGGGGACTGAGCTGTGAAGTGGTACAGCCCTTGAAATAACAGCTCTTCTCCCGATCCATGGCAGACATTTCCCTGCGCAGCTTTCCTCTCCCCGCTTTCCTTCCCAGTCTCTCAGCCAATTCCTATTCTCCTTTCCATAGTAGGTATATAAAAAGAAAATAAAGTTCAGTGCTAGGATCAAGAAAAGATTTCTTCATGTGTCAAACCTTTCCCAAAAGGTAGACCAGAAAAATTTTCCAGGACGAAATAAGTTCAGAGAAATTTGGCCTCTGGACTGCAGTATTTGAGTTCTGGGCAGCGAATGGAACAGGAGTGATTTTCCTTAACACTGGTCATTGTCATTTACAACTCTGGGAATAGTTGGTATAAGAACACCCCAAGAGACTCTTCTGCCAGCAGCCTGGGACACCCTTTTTGCACAGCACAGGTTGTTAATTAGATTCAGCACAAGACAGCATCTGGTTTAGAGTCCTTCTTGCTGAGAAAGGGGGGAAGTGGAGAACTGGGAATCCCCTTTCCCCAGGAAGGCAGGTAACTAGGCATTTGTGAAAGCCATGACATTAAGAGGGAGACATCCAAATGTCTTGAAAAATGCAGCCCTCAACTCCTACAAAGGTATCTCAGGTAGGATTTAAAAAGAGAAGCTGGACATTTCCCAATTGATCTCCAGGTATAAAAGTATATTCAGATGCAGAGTTCAGTGAAAGCCCCTGAAAATGCAGTCCCTGTGACCGAGGGTGCCTGGTGAGGATAAGGGCCAGCAATCACTTTTATTTGGCCTGGTTTCCTACCCATTAACAGAAATAAAGATCAGATGCCACGAACACTAAGTAGATATCCAGCTTCTGACATGTGATTTGACACATGGAAAAAGGAAAAATGTCCTTTTCTAAATACCAACAGAACAGTGGGGTTTTGCCATGTATTGCAAGGACAGTAAGTCTGTAGATTTAAATTTACCATAGTTTGACAAAAATCTTCCTCCAAACCTACACAGTTTGATTAGAAATGCAGAGCTGGGGAACTGATCATGGCTGTCATTCACAAATCAGTGTGAAGGCGCTTTCAGGTTCTCTCTAATCTACTTTCCCCTCACATCCCTTCTTCTTGCTCCTGTCCCGTGCTTGTGACTCTGAGGTTTGAGGTGGTGGATCAGGTGCAGATCAGTTTACAACACATGTACCTAAAGTGTCCCTGTTCACACAGAGCACAGGGAAGGAGGAGAATCAGAAGGGAAGTGCTTATAGCTTCAGAATCTCCTTCTGCTCCTCTCTTCAGTGATGGGGGAGACATGGCTGCTGCCTGTGCAGTCACCACCAGCTCCAGTGGTGCTGAGACAGTGTCATACTGAGGATGGAGTGTATTTCTCTGGAAACTCAGCCACCTTTTCTGTTAAATGTCTGAAAGAACATTTGTGGGGGGGATGTAACACAGGACGTGCAGCACTACAGGGCACACAGAGGCAAAGAGCCTACACAGACAGGCAGAAAGGAATTTTTGCTCAGGAGCTTGCCTGGGAATGCAGATTTCCCTGGCCTCTGACATCCATCCTCCCACTGGAGCTTTGCCTTCCTTTAGGAATCTCCATGCTGCAGAGAAGGAGCACCCATGGCCCGTGAGAGCTACAGGCTCTGTGGAACTGGGATGGATGATGAATGGCTACAGTAACGCTCTCTCTAGGCCACAAGGGATCCGTGTTCCTGGCAGAACTTCATCCCGCTGTAATCCTGCAGGGATTAGTTGCACCGACATCTTTGTTGTGCTGTGGGGTTGGTGTAGTGCACAGGCTTGGCTAAAATAACAATTCCCATTATTCTACTACACGAACAGCTCACTCTGGGTTCTAACAGATTTGTTTAGGATCAGGTCATCCTTGAGCAGAAAGCAGGTAGGACAAAACCTCAGCTATTCCCAATTCTGCTTCTAATTATATTGCAGTAAATGACTAACAAACCCACTGGCAGAGACAGAAATGCTCCAACATTGTAATCATGTAAATGAAGCTGTAATGCTGCTATAAACCTTATTGCCTCTGAAACTACATATTAAAAGGCAACATCTATAAATACCAGGTTTGGATGGACCTAAATGGGAAGACAGACCATTTTACAAGGCCAAAGAGACCAACTCTCTCTCCCTGTTTCTAAGGGCTCATTTTTAGCTGTATAATTTCCCCCTCCCTGCTTCTCTCTGAAACATAATCGTGTTGAGGATCTGTTTATAAAACATAACATGATGTAGTACAATGTCATGTGCACTGAACAGACACTGTAGCTGATTTCATGGCAAGGAGAAAATAGTAGAGTGTGCCCTTCATTTCAGACCTCATCCTTTGCTGGCAGAGGAAAAGATCAGGAGGCTGTCACTCAGGGGCATTGAGGAATTGTCAGAGCCCATCATGCAGCCTCTCCCAGTTATGGCCTTCCAGGAGGAGTCTGCGCCTGCCTTTGCAGCTCCAGTTCCAGACAGCAACCCACCTCAGACACGGGACCCTGAAGAAGACCTACTCTGCATTGCAAAAACCTTCTCCTACCTGAGAGAATCTGGTAAGGCTCAACTCCCAAAGTCATGGGGTCAGAAGGCTGCAGGGAGCCAACGCTGCAGGAAGAATCTCCTAATCCCACTTCAGATAGGAACCTGCTTCTGTCCCAGCCATGGCTGACACCTGTGCATGCAGCAAGTGTATTTACAGTCTCTACAAACACGTATCATGAACTAACTTATTTCTAGAGTAAGAAAAAGCTTTATCTTTTATAACTGAATCCGGAGAAAGAACTGCAAAAAAATTGCTTTTTCTCTGTAAACTGCAGCAGCTGCAGAGCAGCCAACCTCACCCTGAGCCCCAGCACAGCATCAACAAGCATAGGAAGGAAACCCTTACAATTTAACTTGGTCTTAATTTCTGAAGGTCTGGACAACTCTGGCCCTGGTTGCTTCCCAGGCCCTGAGCTCAATAGGTTTAAAGGCTTCCCTAAATATACTGCCAGTCCTTTAGGACATTCTTTCCCTAACATGTTCTTTCTCGGATGCTTTTCCAGGTTGGTACTGGGGCTCGATCACTGCCAGTGAGGCCAAGCAGCATCTCCAAAAGATGCCTGAGGGCACCTTCCTGGTTCGGGACAGCACCCACCCCAGCTACCTGTTCACACTGTCCGTCAAGACAAACCGAGGTCCCACCAACGTGCGCATCGAATACACTGACAGCAAGTTCCGGCTGGACTCCAACTACCTGTCCAAACCTCGCATCCTGGCCTTCCCAGACGTGGTCAGTCTTATCCAGCACTACGTCATGTCCTGCACGACGGAAAGCAAGACTGAGGCTCCTTACCCGCCTCCGTCTCCTCTACCTCCCATGCAGAAGGAGCTGGCGGCAGCCGCGGTGCACCTGAAGCTCATCCGGCCGCTGGGCCGCAAGGACAGCATTCCCAGCCTGCAGCACCTGTGCCGGCTACGCATCAACAAGTGCACGGCGGACGTGGACCAGCTCCCCCTGCCCCGGCGGATGGGGGACTATCTGAAGCAATACCCTTTCCAGCTCTGAACCGCGGCCGCTCTATCTCAGGCAGAAACACGAGAACTCTGTGTCTCCATCCCGCTGAAACGCGGCCCCAGGTGGGCACAGTAAAGACCTGACTGTCAGCAGAGACAGCATCCATCTTCCCTCTCCCCTTCTCTCGACATCCATTCCAGCCAGGGAGGAGTTGGTTGTTTCTGTGATCAACGGGACACAAGCAGAGCTCTGAACCTCAGCCCGTGCCGGCAGTGGCTGTGGAAGGCACTGTGGGCACGGGCACGCTACTTGAATTTCAGAGTTGCTGTGACACCGGACACGTTAATGTTGTTATTTTTGCTATTTATTTCCATGGCAGTTTCTCTCCTCATGGTATTTTAAAAGCACCTTTTACTTTATTGTTTTTTTGGGTTTCTTTTATGGAATTAGAGATAGGATAAAGGCTCCCAGCCAAGTGGCAGCCAAAGTTCTGTGGGAATTTGGATTAGGATTCACAGCCAAACAGCACCTGTTTGAGCCTGTCCCTGTAACAGGTTACAGGAGTCCACATCCAAGCTCCCGCAGACTTTTGGGTATGTGGAACTCAGCTGACTTTACCTAGACCCATCTCTACAGTTTTCTTCCTTAGCTACAGGGGGTATTGTAACCTCAGAGCACAGTGGGAGCTCCCAGAGCCATGTGCTGCATCACACATTGTGGACAGATTTCTTTGAAGAAGCTCTTCTTCCTTGAGCGCTCTGAGCAGAGATTCTGGTTATTGAGCTTGGGCCAGGGAGCACTCATCTCATCTTTTTTCCAATCTACTCCATCTCCAAAGGAAGTTTGTGACAGAACATTCAGGAACAAGTAATCAGAAACCCAACCTTCTGACAGGCAGGGAGAGGGATTTGGCTGCAGAGCACCCTGCGTTTGGCTTGTGTTTTGAAAGAGTTCCTCTGTGACATTGCCCTTGCCCTGAGACAGCAGTCAAGAGCAGGGTCTCCTGGAGCAGGGGCTCAGAGACAGCTCTGCTGAGCTGCACCAGTGACACGCACAGCTTCAGGCTATTTATTTATTTATTCTGGGCTAACACCTCAGCAGAAGGAGCTGCCCCCCCTCTCCTAACACAGGGCTGAACTGCGGGCCGCTCTGCTGCTGCCAGCGTGAGTCACGAGCCCCTCTTGTGGCTTCCATCACATCCAGGCTCTAGCACACACTGGAAACCACAATGCAAGGTTTCTGTTCGCCAAAGTCCAGACTCGCTCCTGCTCTGACTTGCATGTTTGTTATCCTCAGTTAGACTTCTGGCTCTGGGTTTACTTCTGGCGCCCCATCCCTTTCACCCCCTGCAGCTGAAGCACAATGGCTCTTCCCTCGCTCTTTTGCACACAGGAGGGACAAACAGCAGATGGGATCTGCCCCAAACCAGCACGGAGAGAGCAGTTGCCCTTTCCTGTTCTGCTGAATCCCATCACCTTCCTACCCCATGGGAGCCAGACCATGCCACTGAGTACAGAAGGGAACAGGCAGGTCTAGAGAAATTATTGTTTGGCTTATTTTTCCCCTAAGACCCTCCAACTTGATCAAGCATGAACCAGTGTTAAGGATTCCTCATTCATCCTTCCCCAGGACTGTCTCTGTAAGGGTCTGTAAATCAGAACAGACAAATCCCAGCTATAGCTGAGGGTTGGGAGAAAAGGTGGAAAAGGATGGGATGGTGACCCAGGAGACAAGCTCCAAAAATGGGTGGAGTTTCTTCCACCCTCTCCTAAAGCTGCCCAAAGGGACAAAATGGCCTGATGTGCTTAGTCAGTGTCCTTTCTTTTTTTTAACCTCTCCACATTTACACAAGTTTGTGCTCTTGCAAGCTTTGTTTTTGATACTTTGATGATTGACAGTGTGCATGTGTGATGTCAGGTTTGCTTTTTGGTATATCCTTCCCTCTTGCCCCATGTGGCAGCAACCATGGGAAGGTACTGAATGAGAATGAAAATTTAGAAGGCAAAGCAAAAAGGAATTTTTTTTTTTTTTAAATAATATAAACCACTGAAAAGGCTTCCTTTTATCCAAACACCTCTATCTGCCTGAGGACACTGGGAACAAGGAAACCACAGCTCTTGAAGGAGCAGCAGTGATCTCAGGAAGCCCACATGGCTCAGCACAGGCTTGGTAACTACAGCTTGGGAAAAATCAGCTGGAGAAGTGAAGCAGGAAAGGACAGGTTGTGCAGCTCTCTGAAACTTGCCTCCTGCTTGATCTTTTCTCTGCTGGGGGTGATGAGGAGGCCAAGCTGCAGGTTTGAGCTCCAGGCAGGGACCAGCTCTGTTATGTGTTTGTTCTGCATCTAGCACAGTAGGGATCTCTAGGTGCTACTGCAATACAACCAATAAACAATACAGTTACTCCAAAAAGTCAGTTTCTTCTATCTTGAGATAGTTTGTTAAAAATCATTTGACTTGGATTTTAAATAAACATTTTAAGTATACTTTAAAGCCACTCAATGTAAAAGTCTTTGGTAAAAACCAAATGGATGAATTTGTTTCCTATTCACAGAAATCCTCCCCAAGAACACCACGAAAACTCTTGACTATTTTTTTTTCAAGACACAAATACCTTTAACAAAAAAAAGGCCCCTCAGATACTGGGGGAATTAACACCAAAATCCTCATCAGTGTGGGCCTGGTTTCCAGTGCACACAGAAGAGCAGTGGCAGATCCCGAGTCCCAAGTTAATAAGGACTGAAGGGACATTTTTTAATGATGTGGAAAAATACAGGAATGATTTTTGTATTGCTTCTGTGTGCCACAGAAAACCATTACAATGTAGGGGAAAGGAGACGGAACGTAACTGCAAATTTGGCAACTTGTTTGCAGCAGGCTTCAAGCTGGCCCAAAGAAAAGGTCTGCTCATGGCAAGTGTTGAAAGACGGGTCCGCAACGGGCAGACAGTGCTGGGGATGGGAGACCCACAGCACCAGCTTTTCTCCATGTTCTGCTTCTGCTGCTGCTGGGCCTCAGCCTGGCCATGTCTGGAGTCTGTCTGTGCACCCTTTTCCCTCCTCAGCACCTCATACACCACACAGCAGGTGGGGAAACCATGGGGGAGCTGGATCTACCCCAGAGGAGACAGAGGCCATCCCATCTGCCCTGTCTCTGAATTGGAGGGAACACACTGAGGCAACACCACTACTGGGGCGTGACTCCACTGTGGTCCCTTCGTGCTCCTCTCCCAGGAGAGATGCTCCAGCCACGGTCCCCCCCATCCTGCCCAAAGCAAGCACAGTGTGCTCCCAACCACTGGAAAATGGAAAACATGCTCAGGGGAAAAAAAAAAGAAGCTGAACTAGTTCCTCTCCATCCTTCTCCCTTTCTGAGCTTCAGAGTTCAAAATACAGCTTTAAAGTATCCCTGAAGCACGTGCTGTCCTTCCTATGCCAGACAGAGGGCTGGCATTCCCTAGCAAACATTGTTTCCACAACCTCATCAAGATGAGACCATGGGTAGATTTCCATTGCACACGGACCAGGAAATGTTGGCAATGGCATAATCTGTTCCAGATCAAGTTGTTACACAGAAACAATCACGTCCCTCTTGGTTTTATGGGAAATGTGGAAAGAGAGCTATACAGGGTAGAAGCAAAACACAACCAAAGTGGAAATACAAAAACAAAAGGAAGGAGAGGCTGCATCCATCTTTACAAGGGAGCTCTGCAAACCCCGGAGAACACTGGAAAGAGAGATGCAGCATTTCTGGCACAGTAACTATTAAGTAATTTCTAAACTTCTTAGCTGGGCTAAACTCTTTCCCTGGCTACACATACGAAACCCTGCTGTTCCTTTTCCACAGATTGAAGGTGGAAATGATTGGCATAAGCCATGGCAGTATGTAACTGCAGTCACACATGGTTTTACTGCACCGGCTGTTATCCTTACAACTCTCACTCCTGGACCTTCAGCACATTCTGCTAAAGAAAACAGGTTCATGTTCTGAAAACTCCCATGCCAAACCTCCATGCAGACTGAACTGACTTCTACAATTAAGTTCCATATCTCTGGAAACAGGAGCACTCACAGAAATGCAGACTGACCTTTATCAGCACCAAGGCACAGCTGCCACACCACTCCCCGTGACACCTGTGTAGTTTGCTGAGCCAATGCACAACAATTTGGGTTCTCTCTTGCTTTAGTTTCTATATATAGATAGAGACATGGATGTGGAGCATGGACACAGTCTGAAAAACAGTGATAGGACTGGGAATAGAAATCCCAGTCCGTGACTGAAAGCACGGGTCACTGCCAGAGCAGAAATCCCCTGCAGTTTGTCAAGCACACATGGAATCGTTTTCTGCCTTAAATTATCACCTTTCTGAGACAGCAACACATGCAAAGGGTAAAATAACCTCTTAATGTGATCTTGTCCCTATCCTTTCTAACCTAGTGAAATCTCACTCCTTTCCCCAGATCCTCTCAGGTGCTCAGCTTCTCTCAGCCCAAGCCAGGGGAACCAGCACCAAATGAAGTGGATCAGCAGATTGTATTTAATTTTTATGGCAGATGTGGTCAGGTGTTTCCAGCTATTGACCTATTGCCATTTCTGGTCCAAATTCCATTGTCAGTCTTACCTGCTGTCTATGAAATTAAGGGAATCAAACCCCAAATTAACTGGACACCGTATGTGTGGCTCTTCTGCTCTGCCAAGCACATTCTCATGTTCAAGTCTGTCACAAGCCAAGTATCACAGTACTCTCCTGTCTCTCCCTAATCACTGCTGAGACACTTGCAATCCTCACAGAAATGCATCATCCTCTTCCCCAGCCCTGAAACCATCAGTAATTCAAAGGTCTGGAGTGGAAATATCCAGTGAAGATGTGCCAGAGCATCTCTGGATGCCAAGTAACATTCTCCAACTCCCTCAGTTCTGAGCAGCATTGTCACAACGTTCATGTCACACTGTCAGCGACCCCCACCTGTCACTCACAGGGAAGATGAGAGAAAAAACCACTAGACTGGGAGCTCCTTAAGAAACAGACCATTCAGAGGTAAAAATAGTATGTTATTTAAAGAGATCTGCCCTGTCCTTGTGCAGAAACGTTCATACTTTTTCTGTTCACAGCAACTGAGCTTTGAATTTTTCCGAGGGAGTCCAGGAGAACCCAGTCCTGCCGGTATTGCCCAACGGCACCACAGCAAGGAGGGCCTCGCGGGAGCTCCGTGTGTCGATAACACGTTCAGACTCAGACTAATTTCTTCTGAGACGTGTTTATTCTCTTCCCACACCCAGGCCTGCCTCTGTATTTTTTTAATAATCACGGGTACCAGTGTGAGGGAACAGGAACACGTGGAGACACAGCTTTATCTGGAGGCTAATGCTGCCTCATGTGAACCCCGCTTTGATCTTCCACTGCCACTTCCTGAGAAACAAAACCATCATGTGGCTCCTGCTACTCCCCACACAAACAAGTAGGGCAGGGAGCAGGCACAGTGCTGCAACATCCCCCAGACATCATCCATCATCACCTCTGCTACACAGAGAAAAACAAGTTTAGGGAAAAATGACGAAGTGGCCCTGGGAATAAAATTTGATTCCAGTCTTTCGGTATTCACATCATCTACTAGACTAAGGAGTGTGCACAAACATTCTCTTCCAAACTTTAGCACGAACTAATAATTTTTTCTACTTGAAAAGCATTATATTGTTCAGAGGAAAAGAGTAAGCAACATGTACACCAGACAGAAGGAAAATAATTTTAAAGGTTTCTCTGTTAGCTTTGGGCATTAAACTTCAAAAGAAAACCATGAAAAGTAAGTAAAGTACAATTTGGGTTTTACATAATGACACAGCACTTAACATCATAATTAGATGGCTTTTTGGATTGGAAAAGGGGAGGGAATACAATAAAGTTTCAGGACTTCAGCTAATACTCATTAAAGATGAGACTCAACAAAAAAGGAAATTTTACTGCGACCACTTCTGGGTCAGTCCTTCAATTCCCTGGTAACCAGCTGTGGCAGGGGACACAGCTGGACACAGGCTGTTGGCCCAGAGGTCAGCTCCACAATCAGCTGGCCTTGCTTCCTTGCAAAACCATCGTTTGATTCATTTCAATACAGAAAAGAGCAGACCCCAGAGGAAGCAGCCTGTCCCCACAGAGGAAAGTGTTCACTCAGAACTGGTCCAGCCTGACATACCGACCTAGATTTGCAGAGAAGGGTTTCCTTTCATGAACCAGAACTGCCCTCACCCTTTTGTTTCCCTTCCTCAGACCTCACTGGCAGGGGTTTTCCCCTGCATGCCATTACTTCCTAAATGCAGAGTAAATGGACTTTGCAGCCGCTCAGATTTGAGTTGCAAAAATGTCAGTTTTTGTCAAAATAGCTATTTTAATAGAGCACTTTATCTAGGCAGGAAAGGCATTTACTTTAATGTCTCCCTGTGGAACTACAGTGACAATAAAAGCTTGAAATAATACTGGCTACTGCAACATTAGATTTTCCAACCAGATCATCAGAGAGCTTAGTATTTCTCAAAAACGTGATATAAATATGCCAGATGGAGGGACAAAGGAAGAGCTGGTGAACCAAGACTCAGTGGCAGAGCTCAGCCAGGACTCGACTCCTCGGGCTGGGGCCTGGCAGGCTGTGTGACTCCATCACGTGATTGCCTTGATCCAGAAGATACACTGCAGCTCTTCCAACTGCTGCTCTTGGAGAAGTGCTGCCCTTCCTGAAACAGCCCTGCCAAGGAAACCCGTAAAACACAGGGGGCTGCATCCAGGTTCCTTTTCCATTGAGTGTGATGGGAATTCATTTACTTCAGGGTTGAATTTGGTCCACTTAATATTCCTAGTTTTATAGAGAAGGATTTTATCTCTCGTGAAATTCTGGCAAGGATTTGTCACTAAAGGAAGGTGCAGCTGATTTAACACAGGAAAATGTTCCCTCACAGAGTGCCCCCAGCAGCACAAACCCTCACCTGGATGTTTCTCTTTTAAAAGCAAAAGCTTACAGTGCTGTGTACAGCTAAGCTCTGGCTTTCTGTGCCAGTCAGAACATGTGCAATGCCACTTCGGGATGTAAACATCAGTCTGTGGAAAACTGAGCAGCCAAGCCTGGATTGATCTCAGCAAACTCACTTCACCTTGGCTAAGACAGAGCTTTCAGTGATGGCAACTCCTAAAAACAACAGATCTGGGTTACATTCATGACAAAGAGACAGCAAGACCCACTGCTCAGCTCCTGGGATGCCCGTCCCTGCCAACTGCCCCTCGCTGCCCCTTCTTTGTGGGCTCACTTTTCGTGAGCAGAGCTGCTCAGACACTGCAGTCTTTAATATCAGGGCTGTCTCCTCCCTAGAACAGCAATATGGCTTGAAATCTAGCTTACAGAAGGCAGAGCTGTGTTTATACTTGTCAGAAGTTACCCAATTTGGCAGCGATTCCTCCCATCATGCAAGTGTCATCACAGCCGCTGCCAAACGCTGCAGAGGCAGAGTTCAAAACACTACCTCTGAGCCTGGAAATATGGTGAAGAAACACGTTGCCCAGTGCACATGCTATGTGTTTGCACTTGTCTGAAGGTGCTAAGCACTAATAAAAGGTGTTGCTATGATTAAAACATAAATCTGAAAAAGCCTAAAATAAGACCTAGTATTATTTCCAGGAAACTTTTTTGAAAATCTCTGTAATTATTCTGGAAAATACCTCCCTCTCCTCTAAGCCTTTGGTTTTGCAATACTCCTTACATTCTTTTAGGGCTCTTTGTATTTCACCCCTCTTTAATTCCTTTCCTTCCCTCCAGTCCTGGGCTGTGAAAACCATCTGGGCTGAGAGGCCGTTTCAGAAAGAACATGTACAAAGCAGCACTGCAAGGCTGCAGTGGGGCTGAGCGATCCACCTGTGGGCCGGCGTGGAGGCTCCACAGTACTGTTTTCTTTCCAAGAACACAGGAGATTGAAGGCTTCCCTGTGCATGCAAAACCTTTCCTTGCTGATCAAATCCTTCGGTGCAGGGTTAGTGTGACCTGCCAGGCAGCTGACTCAGGGCTATTCACAAGCAGCAAGAGCGTGCAAATGTTGTAATACTCTCCGTGCCTTGGGATACTGAAAACCAGCTGGGAGGAAGAGTTTGCTGCTGCAGAAGGTGTGGATTGTGTTACACAGGGAACAGCTGCACTCTGCACTCTCCATGCAGACCCCTCAGATGGCACAAACTGGACTGGTACACTGCTCCTGCAGCTCCCTGTTACTCCCTCAGTCACCTCTCCTCATCCACACCAGTTTCCATCTGACGTGTTCAGGCACCCCCAGGCTGCACATAACCTTCTAGCTTGGCTCTGGGTTAAGGGAAGAATCGCCCCGAGCTTTGCCAGCCCTCGTGTCAGGCAAGGAGGAGCCCGAGCCACGCGGGTCCCTCATGTTTGGTAGTGGCACGTAAAGAAGGTACCTGAAGGCTACGAGTTCTTATGTCTTGCCTGGCTGTCTAACACAGCCTGTCTTGCCTGAAAGGTGAAACTTCACTATACAAGGCATGCAGCTGAAAACAGAATAACTTGTGCTGGTGTCAAGTGACAGTGTGACACGGACCTGTGAGGTAAGAGAGGATGTCACATGCTGGCTTCTGCTGCTCCCTAACACAGAAGGGCACTGGCAGATTTTGACAGAAAACATGCATTGATCATCATGTTGGTATTGGTGCTTAATACAAATCATGGTTCCAAAGGGACAGTCCAGCACAGCTACTGAAGTGGAAACACTCCACTCAGTCTTGGATGGGAAGAGAGGTGGGTTCAGGAAAGTCCCCTCTATAACACAACTCTGCCACATGTTATCAATCCAGACCTACTTGACTAATAAACAATAAAAATAATATCCTATCCTGCTTCTGCAGGAGGCAGCAAGCAGGATTTTGCATGTTAATTTTGCATTTGCCTCTTGGCCTATCACTACTCCTTTGTCTCAGTTCTTAGAGGAATTAGCTGATGGAAAAGCAATACTCCTGTCAAAGAGCAGCTTAAACCAAGGACAGTCTTTGTTCTGTGAGCCAAAAGAAATGTTCTCTTCATATGCTTGGGTTAAGGGAAATAGTAAACTGCCAAAGAAGCTGGTTTTTAATTATCTCTTCCCATATCCCCAGCAGCAGCAGCCAGCATCCCTCTTCAGCCTATTATTTAGGTGGAGTTAAAACCCCAAAGGCTTACAGGACATGCTATATATCCTATAGTGACCCCCATAACTAGCATCATCAATGCTTCCTGGAGCAGAAACAGAAAGCTCTCAAAAGTCTCAGTTATTGACAAAACAAATGACTGAATGAAAAGGGACCATGTTAGGGACACTGCTGATTCCAGGCAGGCAGCTATCCCACGGAACAGCCCAGCACACACTGGATAATGGAGCTGGCGGAGCTCACACTCCTCATCAGGTTTGTTGACCAGCCACAGGGATATAAATATTCCCAGGGCCCAGCTGTTCCAGCGTGTTTGCTTTCTAAGATGGGCACTTCAAATGATGACATAAAAGGAAAACAAAGTGTAAAGGAATTATTTTTTCCCTTTTCCCTCAAGCCTTCCTAAGGCTGATAAAATTAGTGCAGATGTGCTGGTTTGGAGGCATTTGATGATTAAAGCCTACCAAAGGAAACACTTCAAATTATGTCAGGAAACATGGATTTTTCATCTATCTTTTTCCTTGCAGAGATGGCTTTTGGATGCAAAGGGAGATAAATCAAATGAGTTTCTATTATGCTTTATTTTTATTATGCTGTCAGCCAAAGGAAAAGGGGAAAACCCAGGCCCTTTAGCCATTCCACCGTTAGGCATTCCTGCCAGTTGGAACCACTGCCATAGACAAATCCCTGCTCATTAGTGTGGAAGACACCCCCAAAACTCTCCCTGTGTGAAGATGCCAGTGAGTAAAGACTGTTCACACAGACCATCTTCAGCTTCATCTCCCAGCCTCAGTTTTAAATCTCGGGGTCAGTACGTATGCCAAGATGATTCTGTTAAAAATCAACATGCACCGTGTTCTGAAGTCCTGCTCCATGGACACGAACCTCTTAACCCCTATCCTGAAAGAACCATGGCTGGGATACTTTCCAACAGCAACAAGAAAAAAAGGATGGTGGCACAAGGATACAAGCAAACCTGTAAATAGCTAAAGCAATGAGTATCAGTACAGCGAAATGGCACAGACACTGACAATCTGCACTGAAAAGTCTCTGGGTTTTTTTTTCTATAACCTGTTTGTTTAAATCTATGGATCTCAGCAACATTTTGTTCTTCTTCTCCTCCTTTCCCATTTGAACTCTGTGCATGTTCAGGGAACATAAGGAAAATTGGCAAATAAAGGAAGTTTCCTCTTTGGTTCCTCTTTTTGTTTTGCAGAGACATGTTGGGCCTTTGTGTGTCCTCTGCATGACCTCCAGTGGAGAGGTAGGAAGGAAAAGGCTGAGAACACAAAGACTCAATGTACATCTACATGGTACTTGGCAGAAGTGCCTGAATGGGCAGAGTTTTCATGTCATTCCTCCTTCCTGCTCCCCGTACTGGTCATCTGCTTCCACATCATCAGAAAATACCTGAGCGATACAGAATTATCAGTGCTGACCAGCCTGACCTGAGACACACAAAGGCAGCCACAAGATTCAGCAGTTGAGGACAAACTGGGATATGGAAGGCACTTCAAATCCTACAGTTACCAAGTAACAATTTAACCTCTGTTTTCAAAGGACAGCTCTCCCTGTGGAAAGTGGGTCATTTCTTCTACATCGAATTCGAAACAGACTGATCGTAGCTGTGTTCACTCAAACCAGTTATTCTGCCTATACCAGGCAATTCCTAGTGCTGTCTTAGGCTCAGAGTAATCCTGTGCACATTACTGAAAACCCCTCGAACAACCCAACAACAGAGGATGTGTTCAGATCATTCCTTTATCCCCAGGACTACGTGAACACGCTGTGTTTGATCAGTGGATTTACACGCGGTGGAACGGAGACAAGGGCTGCCCATGGGTGAGGGACACTGGGGACCAAACCGAGCTCAAGTCCCCCAGAATGCCACCTCTGACCTGAAAGCTCCGCTCGAATCCTCGCAGAGCCCCAGGAAAGGCGCCCGCCGGCACGGGAGTGCCCTTTGCGGAGCGTGGGCAACACGCCCGGCACCCAAACAAAGGGGCTGTGGCCGGGCCTGCAGAGCCTCACGATGCTCACCAAGCTGCCCAGCGGCTCTGGGGCAGTGCTGAGGGCCAGCACGCACAGGGGTGGTTCTCCGCGCTGCCGCCCCCGCTGAGGTCACACCTCCGCAGACAGCAAGTCAGGCCCAAAGTCATTCCGTACAAAGGTGACCTCTGCAATGCTGTCTCAAATCTCACCAAGAGCAACCTCTAAGTGGCCCAACCTCCCTTCGTCCCCGCACTGCCAGAGCAGAGACAAGTGCGTTGCAGTGGTAGGACACTGAAGGAAAGCACAAGTGGCTCCTCTTGTCCATAGCACAACCAACCTCACAGCTTGGAAAGCTCGGGAAGTAGCGCTGGCTCTGGGCTCCTCACCATAAAAGGTCTTCCCTTGGTCCTTTCCCTCTCAAATTGCAACCGCTCTGGCTTGACCTTTCATCTGACATTCCCCACCCTGTGCTCTATTGCTCTGGCACAAACCCCAGGGCTGTGCTTGCAGAGCCTCGGGGCACAGCCCCTTCCCCACCACGGTGGAGAGCACAGCCCTGGGGAGGAGCCGCTGCTGCTCCCTGGAAACTCACTCTGATGGAGCAGGCGCAGCACAGCATCGGAGCACCTGAACAGGTCTGACTCCTCACTAATGAGCTTTTCATGGAAAGTTGGATTCTGTTACTAATTACATCTAGCTACACCCTTCCTGTGACAAACACCTATTCCACCTGGGCTTACTTGACAGAAGATGGTTAGGATTTCCCTGGAATGAAATCAACTACAAAACAAAACAGCATTTCCTCTTGCTGTCTTCATACACTGTATCTGATTAGTTTCATTCCCCAGTGCTGTTAAATGTCAAGTTCTTCTGTCAAGAGTACTAAATTTATATTTTATATATATACACACATATATGTATCTAAATACTATCCTTATTTTTTTGAGCCTCCAAAGCAGACCAAAGGAGCTTGGAGAAATAATATTTTAATTGTACTCGACCTCCTCTGCTTGGAAAAGTACTTTTTGCCTCTTCCTTGTGGCACACTAACATTTTTTAATGCATGAAGAATATTTCAGACGTGATTTACCTCCCATATTGTGGAAAACGTGGTGCTGCTCCCAGCTAAGTCACCCAAGCGTGTTGGAAAGGGCAGTCACACCCACTCCGTGCAGCAGTGGCTGCAGACAGCCCAACAGAAGGCTTTGATGTGGGAATGGAGGAGCCAGTGGGGCAAACTCATGTGCCTGGGGTGGGAAACAACAGCAGAGCCCTTTCTGACTTTTCACTAGCCAAGCAGCAGGGTTTTGTTTGCTGCTGGTTGAGCAGGATCCCTCCCAGGATATTGTGACATCAACAGCAGCACGTCTCCTACTTTAACTTTGAAGGGCCAACTGTGCAGGGTAAAAAACTTCAGATCTCAGTGCCAGTGGCCCCTGCAGTCTGAGATGATGCTCACCCTGCACTACAGGAGTGGGAATCAATCCCAAATGGATAAGTTTTCAGGGCAATAGTTTGAGAGCCCAGCAGACCTGCAGGAAGGTGACATAACCTGTACCTCAGAGTACCCCAAGTGCCCATTTTCTGGTCTAAGATTCAGACACAAGTTAAATAATTTTGGTGAGTAACATAAAATCGACCTGTGAGAAGACACTGAGCACACAGAGAGCACAGGCACTATAAATCCATGCTCTGCCTTAGTGCACCCTGACTTTCTGATAAAGACAAGCTCCTGAGCTCAGGGCAGCTGAAGGTTCCAAAAGTCTGCAGGAGCAGCAGGACCAGCACCGCTCTCATGCAAAGCACTCAACGAGTGCTTTCCTGCACTGCAGTTTCAGTCTGACACACCAAGGCAGAAGCACCTTCCCTTGCTTGCTCACACCTCAGGCTGCACCCACAGGACATGGCTCTGCACTCAAAGCAAGCTAGGGTGGAAAGAAATTTCCAGATCTTTCTACTGCTCTCTTATTTCCAGACTTTGGCACAGCCAGATTTTTCATGTCACGTTATCTCCCTTTGGCCTCTGCTGTTAAGGACTGAGGTGGTATTTTTCCATTCTTCCCTGGCTGCCCTCAAACACCAGGTAACAGGTATTTGGTCCAGACAAAAGAAGATACAAGCGATTCTGTAAATACCAGAACATCTGTGGGATGACAGTGATCCAAAAAGATCACTGGGCCCTATCACCAGCCCAGCCCAGAAGTGCAAGCCAGGAAAAGACCAAATCACAGCTGTGAAGTTTGTGGTTCATGTTTTTCCTTTAAAAGTAGAGAGGCAAGAATACTGCAAGTAAAATAGCAAAAGGTGAAAGAAGATATCATAAAAGGGGAATATGAAGCAGAATTACAAATCTATAGTGTAAGGAAGGAGTGGACAAGTTATCTACTGAGCTTTTAGGTCTCCAGAAATGAGAAGGATGTTGACAGTACCCTCAGGGTGCCCTGGGGCCCACAGAGACACCACAGAAGGATGGCTCAGTGCCTTTCCCACGCAGGAGGCTGCAGGAAGCGTTAATACCCCACTGATGTGATTGAAACTGTGTGCAGCACTGTCACTCCCTCCCTCTCTCTGTCAGGCTGCAGACACGAAACTAAAGGAGCTCTTTAAGCCGTCCAGGCTCAGTCAGCCCTCCCCCGACTGCCAGGTTTCTGTGGAAAGCCCGTTGCTCCCTGGGGTCATTTTCATTGCGCTTCAGCTCTTCCAGGAACTGAGCCACGCTGACACAGTCCCTCCTCTGCCACACACCCAATCAGCACACCGAGGGAGGGATTTCTAAGGAAGCTAATTTAACAGGATTTATTACAAAGAAAAAAAGAAAGAGGACAAAAAAAAAAACACAAAAAACAACCCAACAAAGCAACACCGACTGCTTTGCTCTACGAGCAAATCCTCTGAAACACAGACCCCCAGAGAGCAAGATGCATCGGCTGGAAATATTGTTTGGAGAAGGCACACAAAGCTGATGCTGAACGTTCCCTGCAGTCTGGAAGGAGCATAAGACCCACACCTGGCAAGGGGTTCTCAGTTTGGGGGGCAATGCCTAGAAAGGAGGAAAGATGGCAGCTTTACAAATACTTTTCAGGTGAGCTGTGGGGCACAACTTGACTCAGAGTTCCCCCTTTGACAGGAATTGCTGTTCACTCTGCAAGCCCATCCCCACTGATTAGCACACCAAAGTGCAGGAAGGCCAAGGACACCGAGCACACACTCTGTATTTGCAGAGCTCCAGAGGCCCTCTCTGCACTGTAGTAACTCCCAAGGCAATCCACCTTCCTGCTGCACCCAGCTCCTGGAATGAATCCCGATGTTACACAGAGAGCACTGCAAGGCTGGGACAGTTGTACTTTGATTACCTAAAATGTACACCCCAGTGGTACAGCCCCTTGCACAAGATGACCCCAAACCACAGTTATTTATAGCAACTGGCCTTCTACAGATTTTCCACCTGGGGCTTTCTATAGGCTTTATGAACATGTGCTAAACTCAGCACAGGTGTAATTTTATCATGGCTAGAACTTACCCTTAACCCACACATTGATGCACAAGTTGCTGGAGGATATATAAGAATTACTCCACAGATCTCTATCCAACAAAACAAAGCAATTCACTACTAGGCAGCATCTCCAAACTAAAGATTGGAATTCTAAGTCAGGAAGCATTCACAATGAATTTAGGGAAGTGAAATATTTTATCCTCAAACATAGGTTAGACAGGATGCAAACACTGTTGCTCACTTTTTTACATTATGTTGTCTGGGCTCTTTGACTATAAGTGCACATCTCTCCCACCTGAAGAGAGGATCTCCAATTCTGTGCAAACTGAAGGGCTCAGGTACATCTGAAAGGGAGATAATCATAAACCTGAAGGATTAACGGGGTTGAGATACCTTCAATGTCTCCCTGCTACCTTCTATTTACGGGACTAAATTCACACAAAGGCTTGTGTAGCTGCCAGATTCTTGAATTCTGTTTAGATTCCTCCAGCAATTGCAGCTAGAAAAGCATTTTCAAATTCCTGCTACTTCTGAGAAGGAAACCCCCCCCACAGCCCAGTGCAGATGTGGCTGCTCTCCCCAGGAAGAGCCAGGAGCAGGGAGGGAGAGCCCCGTGCAGATGTTCTCCCCACAGCAGGTTACCCAGCCCCGGGTGTGTGCCCTCCTGCTCTGTGCAGCAGAGCTACGGCGCTGGAGCACCACTGGGCCCTCCTGCCAAACTCAGGCATTGCTGGGGGGCAGCAAATCCTGCAAACACCCCCCCTTTGCACCCAGGCAGCTGTAGAGGCTCAGTGTTTCCAGCTGTGGGGTCAGTGAGGGCTGTGCTGGCGGGGGATCGGCCTCCGCACTGGATTTACTGTTACCACGGATGGTTTGCACAGCCTTTGAGCTGCTCAAACAGCCCCTTGGGACTGAGAAGCACCAAGAAAGACAACTGCTAGTGCCTTATTCCAGGAAATTTTGTTGCTCCTAAACCTTTCACCTGTCTCTGCTCCTCCAACCTTTTCCCAGACAGTTTATTCTCCGGGTGCATGAGACAAATAGGCAAACAAATAGGGAGAGATATGCAGTATCCACAGGGAATTAATACACTGGCACCAGATCACACTGCAGCCATATGGTGCTGGGAATACCTTTGGAAGCTTCCTATCCATTGCTGAGCAAGAAATCTGCACAGGCATTCCCTAAACCCCACCCAGGAGACAGTTCACAGGGAAAAGCCTCTTCCCAGGACAGCCCTGATTTCAGGTTGCACAGATGCCTCCCCTGGCTGACGACGCAGAGGCCTGTGCCTTCTGCACCCTTCCCAGGGCACCACAAAGAGACCAGGACAGTTTTTAAACATTGCACTGAAAGTATTCCTGCTCCTCTCCAGCTGCTCCACTCTCCCTGATGTGCCATGGGAGTTCAGCAAGCGGGATTTTCCACTGCAACTCTTGGCATGACAATGTGGCACAGAGAACACCCCAGAGGAGGAAGGGAAAAAGCTGCTTTGACTCCAGGAGCCAAAATAGCATGTGGCACAATCCAGCTAGCCAAAGGGCCATGGGAAGCCAGCCCAAGCTGCAGGGGGTGCAGCCATACTCAGATTCCCAACCCCAGGCATTGCTCATCACTTGTAAGGAAACACTCAGGCAGGAACTACCAGTGCATTTAATATGTGAAAGAAAGGGGGTTCTCTGACAGGACAAAGGAAGTATTATAACAATAAATCTGTGTGTTTAGGGAGTGGTAGGATCTGTTTGCTTTGGGATACCAGTTTCCCATAAGAAAAGCAAGCTGAACATCTTTCTTATGCTTCATTAGATTAGGTAACAAATTCATAAAAAGTTAACTCCTTGACAGCTCCTTTGAGGAATTATTGCACAGCCTGTTTGAAAGCAAACAGCTGGAAAAGTTGAGACTTGTTTCACCCTTTGGAGACAACTTAACAAACGAGTTATGTGCGAACTTCAAAGCAAACCTTTGCTAGAAGGAAAGAAAATGCAACAATGGATGGATCAAAAATCCCTCAAGAACTTCACAAACATGATAATTGCTCTACTATTCCACCACTGATCTGCAATGGCAGCACGAAGCTTCTGTCATCAACCCCTCCCCTCTCTTTTGGCAGTCAGTAACAGCTGAAATGCAGGTTCTAGCCATGCAAGCAGCAGTTTATAACTGAGTGAAAAATGACATGAACTTATTTGTGCAGTTTGCAAAAGGGAGAAGGAGAGAAGAAACAGAGATTTCTTTTGTTTTCAACTTGGTATAGAATTTCTTGGCTTCTCTCTGCTCTATCCTGTCTCTTTGCTACAGCAAAGCAGTAAGTCACAAAACCAAGGAGTCCTGAGTGTTTTAAACACATGCCTGCATCCAACACAATATTTGGTCAACGAGGGGGAGAGTGGAGACATGAAGGGAAAGCTGTTTTAGCTGCATTCAGGCACGAGAAAGGTGCCCTGAAAGGCCTGGGATTAACACCATTAGAGCAGAGAATCTACAAACAACCCAAATATATCGCTCTCCCAGCTCCTCAAGGACTTTGCACAGAAAAGGAACCAAAAAGGAACTGAACCTGTTCGGGGAGAAGGAAGACTCCAGTGCAAGAGTCCACAGCAGTATTTGAAGGATGGCTGCTCAGAATGTGCACATCTTCAGTCTCCCCCAGCCAGCACTCACCCTTGTGGTATAAAAGCACAGCAGGGAGGGAGCATCAAGTACAGGCAGAGGGAGGGTGGCCTGGAGGGCCTGAATTTAGGATTTCTGATGCTTCCAGGAGAGTAACAGTGAGCAGGGCCCCCAGCAGACCACGGGCAGGACGGATGCTCTGAGTGCAGCCGGCAGAGCTGCTCCTGCCTGTGGCCCCAGGGGATTCCCAAGTTCTGGTGAACACCCCACTGTGCCTCCCTTCCTTTAATCCTGATGGCAGGGGGTCTCTCTGCCCACTTCCCTGCAGAGCACATGAATTTATTAGAGGGAGATTATCCAAGCACAGCACTGCAACCCTTGTGCTATCTTTCTAGGAAACAGCTAAGCCTTCTGATCTCCTACCAAAAGCTAAAAAGCAAATTAAATGTTAATAAAACTTTAATAAAGAGCTACTCCTCTGCATTTTAATTAGCTTTTCATAGAAACCAAATGCATCTAACGGACTAAGAAAAGGAATGGCAACAAGGAAGTTGCTATGGCTTTGATGGAAGAGCTACTCCAGCAGCATAATCCTGTGAATCCATTAAGGTCTTTTACATGAAGAGCAGGAACAGCTGCCTCCCCCACAAACATATGCTTCTTCCCAAACCGAGGGCATATGTGAGCTGAAAAGACTTTGCTGGCTCCCATTTTATGAAAGTTTCTCCACAGTGGAAAAATACAGAAGAAATAACAAAAAATGAAGAGGAGAAAAGGCTCAAAAGCAGTATCAGAAAATCTGCTCAACCACTAGAAGCAGAATCACAATAAATCCATGAGGACAAAGAGGTCTGGGGGCTGACTGGTACCTGAGAAAGTTACTAAATGTAAAAGCAAAGAAAAAATCTGCTACCATGTCTAGGGGAGGGCTGATGCAAACAGCCCCAGAAGATAATGCATTTGCTGGCTGGAGCACAACGTGACAGAGCTGTGGTTGTCAGCTCAAGTCAAAAAAGAGCAGGAGAACTCAGGGTCAGAGCTGGAACACAGTTCACAGGACTTTTCAGAGAGTAGGACTAAGCTGGAAATAGTGTGCAGAATGATAAAATCCCAGTAAAATTCATGGCACTGATGATGTCAAGGCCTAAGGGACTCATCTAGTCTGGCCAGAAGGGCAGAAAGTGTGAGTCCTTGCCTTCTGTCTTTGAACTACTCACCGTGGGTTTGCCCTCCTCTCTCAGGGGAGCAACCCTTCTGTGTGTGCACTCCCCAAAAACTGAAAAGGCACGCACTGTCTGCATTGCTACAGTGCCTTAGAAAAGTACCTTGGAAGCCAATATCCGACTTAAACACTTCCTCTATTCTCTGCTAATTTGAAGTTGACCCAGAGCAACTCAGTAACTGCATGCAGAAGATGTGTTTAAAGCCAAGTGCTGTGAGAAATTCGCTCCTCCCAGGCTGCCAGCAGCATGTGAAATCATTTTAAATTCTAAGTGGGCAGTAAGAATAACAGTAATTTGTCAGTGTCATGCTGAGTGTTTTCCTTAGAAGCTCTGTAGGGCTTGGGAGAAAAGTTCCCATCATCTCCTGTGTTGGAATGAGGGAACCAGGACAGGCAAAGGACTGATGACAGTCATGGCACTGGGGAGCAGAAAATGTGGGACAGCAGCACCAGCATTGGTGCTCCATCTGCTGCATCTTGTTCCATTTATTCAAGGTCATGTGGTTGTGGGGTCCCCAAATCTCTGTCTAAGTTCCTGGCACCCTCTCCAACTCCTACCATGGTTATGATGACTGATAGCAGGAAATTTTGACCTTTGAACTCCATATCCCTTTTCTAAATTCCTGTGGTCACTACTGCTATCTCTTGTGTAGCAAATTCTTTCCTTGTCTCCCTCCAGAAGCCAAACAACATTCTGTAGCACCGATCTGAGCAGGGCATAAATCTCCAGACCCTCGTGCCTCTGGTAATCTTCCCAGTCCCGTGGCGGGACTCCAAACTTTTGCCCCCAGCCACTGGGGAGCCCCAGGTCAGTGGACGAGCTCTTTTGCCATCCTTGGAATGGCAGCGAGAATTCCCTGAAGCGTCCCGCAGGGCCCGGGACCGCAGTTCCCGGAACTGGCGCTGCTGACTCGGGCCGAGCTATTCTTAGAACCGCTGGGCCTGCGCTCCCCCCAGGAATGGGGGGGCTGGGGGGGCCAGGGCAGAGCAGGGCGAGGGAGGATGACAGAAGAGAGCCTACGCTGCACAGAACCTTCAGCCCTCCAGACATTCCCCTCTCCTTTTTCATGAGAACCCCAGGAGGGTTGTTTTGACCTCCTTTTCCCAGTGCTGGCAAGGATGAGCCCAGCTGCAGCCTGTCTGGACTGGCAGCTGGCAGAAGCAGCTCCCACCGTTCCCCAGCTCCCCTGCCCGGCGCTGCCTCCCTGCTCCTGCCCTGTCTCAGCTTTGCTTTCAGTAATTCCAGCTCCTGGATTTGAAAACGGCTCTGCCAGAGGCAGTAGCCACGCCTGGGTATCAGGCTCTCCAGGCATCTACACACGTTAGACCAGGAAACATCAGTGATGATAAATACCAGCGAGATGAAATCTGCCACACAGCACAGCAAGACTTAAACTAGGCTTAGCCTAACACAGGCAATCCAGGCTGGGCACGATCCCCATCACTGTTAAGGCACCAGTGAACAAAGACCACACACAAGGACACCCTCATTTTATAGGACAGCTTTTCTGCCCCAGGCTTTCTCAGGCATTCCCATGGAGCCACCTCAGCTCCCAGCTCTGCTCTGAGCAGCTGTGTGCACGGCCCAGCACATACCTACCCAGCTATACAACCTATTTCTAGGGAATAGATGTCTGCAGCATGAGCCAGACACGGCTCAGACCAAGTTCTTTTCTTAGCTAATGCCATACAATCTCTCTGGTTCAAGAAAACTGTGCTACAGTGGTAGATAAAGAACACCTGGCCCACAGTCCAGCTTCTCCCAGCACAGCCTTTAACTGCAGACAGATTTAGGGTTTTCAGAAGGAAGCTCTCCAAGCACCTGGCTGACAAGTAGCAGCCAGAAAAACCCAGAAGACGGTGGGTGAAAATTACGAGCTGAAAGTAAATAAATAAATAGGTTTCCCTGCTCTGACAGCACACACTTCATTCATCTGCACTTCCATGGAAGGTGATGATATTGCTCCATTTACTGCGTTTTTCCTGGCCTGTCCTCAAGGCCACAATACTGTGTGTTTATTTGGTTTTCATAAGAGCAAAGAAGAGTATTTGGGTAACGCAGAAAGTTTACTATGGACTTTCACCTTCCCAATCTTAAACCAAGTGTGACAACTGCAATGAAAAATATTTACTGCTGTTTACACATGTTGGGGGGGAGCTTTTGGAAGGGAGAAGCCCTTCAAGTTTCATTCCACACCCTTCTCAACAGCTTCCTTACAAATTATTTATTACATACAAGAGGAAAAAAAAGAAAATGTCAAGATCTAGGCTGTACAAGGATCCCAGAACACACTGCTGAACCTCTGGAGACACTGACCACAGACAAGTCAGGCACGGCCAGGGAGTTATTCCCGCTGGCCTGTGTGGAAGAATTCTAGCAATAAGCACTGTTGTTGCCAATCACATACCTGGGGCCACTGTGTTCACCTTCTAGTAAGCAAGTGACATGCAACACTGCCTTTCCTTGGCATCCCAAACCACGCTGGCTTGGCTTATCAGCTTACTTTACCTGGAAAACCTCAAGAGGCTGGGACGTCTCGTTCTTACACACCCTGCGGTGCAGTTTGTAAAATCAAGCCATGGAGCACACACACAGTCCCAAAGGCACTCTGGCCTACCTTCCACATCTCCCAACTCCACTGCCTATTTGGTGACAGTGCTTTTTCTGCTTGTAGTACCCAAGGAAGCAGCCAGACATCAAGAGGACAGTGAGCCTGACACCGGCCCATGACTTGGTCTCACTTTTCCAGAAAGAACAACTGCAAAGGAAACAATCCTTTGGTACCCAAGTGGAGAACAAACAGCCAAAATCCACATTCCTGAGACACCTCCAGAGGTCAGAACATTCCAGATCAGGAAGGACATGAGCTCTTGCTGAAAACCTACCCACACTGTCTCTGGACAAACCTGCACTGGCTTTGACCCAGCAGCACAATGTCTGCTGTGACCACATGGGAATGCAGAGCCTGACTTCCCTCAGATCCAAGCCCTTTTCTGACACAGAAAGGGAAAAGACATGATAAAATAGACACCAGCAGCACCAGAGGCACCGTCAGGCTGTCTTACAGCAGTGGTTTTCTAGCTGCAGTCCTCAGAACAAGTGGGTTTCCATGGATTATTGCTGCCATCCACAGAAGATGACTAATTAGAGGACGCCTGCTGTCAGGAGGACTTTCGGATGGCAAGTTTTGAGTTGCTCATGTTGAACGTGTTGACAACCAGTCCCCTGGGTGATAAGTTGCAAACAGTTCCCCTGAGTCTTTGAATGCCTTGGGGGAGGGCTGACAGGGGATGCTCTTCTTCCTCCACCTACATACTGAGTTCTTTCCACTCCTTCCTAACTTAGCTTCTCCTGTTAAATTCCAGGCAGCTTCCTTGAGCAACCGTCTCTAAAACCGAGACTACAATAGAGCAGGTCCTAAACTCAGCCCAGATGTGTGAGAAGGTTAACCATGTTCTGAACCCCTTCAGACTGCACCAACTTCACGTAAGCAGAGCCCCCTTTTTGAACGGCAAGAGAACAGCATCAGCTGAACGGATGAACTGGGCAACACCCTTTAGGACAATTCTTTGCACAGGCCTCACCAGCTCTACTGTGATGGGCCAGGAGAAAACTATCTACTGGGTATTAATGTATGGGATAAACATGTAATAAATAGTTACACAGAAAATGTCTTACCTCTATTTAAGTTACAGCTGCTGTAACTCAGACTGCTCTTAAGCTACAGACAATACAGCTAATTTAACTCACTCAGGAAGAGTAAGTTGGGTGATTTTACTGATATGGGAGAAGAAAGATGGTGGGAATGCTCAAAAAAAACCCCCAAACCTCCTTTTTCCTTTCTATTTAGAAAGCCAGCTATTATTTTTCCTCACTCTTCACTCCGATTCTGCTAGCCAAACCAGTGAAGTTTTGAATCCCAGAAAAACAATCCCAGATGTGATTCAACCCTTCAGGCAATGCAAAACTGCACAGAGTACGTAACCCTGCCTTCACATATTGACCTCCTGATACAGAGTGTACCATCGCTGCTGCCAATTTGCACACACAGTGTACTCAAAGCCTGATAAATGGTTGTCCTTAATTCCTTCTCCACAACTTTAATTATGCTGCTGCTTTGTCTTGCCTTTGACAGGACCTCAGAGCTTCCACCTTTTCTCAGAAAACATCTGAATCAGCTGAACGAGACGTTCCATTCCTTCTTCCCTCCTTCCTTCTGGACATACTGTTTCTGCAGCCACCAAGGCCCAACTGCACAGCTACAAATATTTTCACCCTTTTCACTCCCTGCATTGTTTCCACTCTTCCTTCTTAAAAGAAAGTAGCTTCTCAGTTGATTTACAGACTTCAGATTCCCTCAGCATCTCAACAGTTGTCATACATTCCCTCTACACCTTACCTATTTACCACAGGGGACTTCCAATATCCTTTATTTTTCCAACTATTTGCTCCCATTTTCTTCTGGCCCCAACATAAGCACACAAACACGTTCTAAACTCAAAGGACCAGCCACTGCAAATGCAGTCAGTCATCTGTCCAACCTCACTCCATGGCATGGTTATAAAAATTGAAAAAAAAAACCAACAACAAAAAGTCCATTTCCCTTTCCTGCTGTTCTCTGTGTCCCTCCCTATTCCTTCTGCATTCTCAGAGTTTAAGCACGACATCCACTCCAGGTCTGTCCCAACAGCCATAGCCCATTTATTTCCCAATGAACTTCTGCAGTCATCATGAAGGTAACTGCTGCATTTTTCCAGCAAACCACTTGTGTCCCAGGCTCACCTCCCAGGGCTCAATTCCCTACACATCTCCAGCAAGTCTTTCTGCCCAGATAACATAAAATTCCGGGTTTGCATTGCCAGGATTTGACTTTATCGATACTCAGAAATCCTCCACTTGCCTGTTCTCATCCCCTGCCTGGGCAGCCATGGGATTTAGCACACCAGTTTCCCCTCTACTGTGACAAACTGCAGTTCACTGGTGGGGTTGCTAGGACTGGGACTTGGGCAAGAAACCTTGAAAGCCTGATCTGAGCAAACTGCATCAATGCTTGGTGATGGCAGCATGCCAGGGTTAATTACTTCACTGCCAATCAGTTTATCAGAAGCACCCAGCCCATGTACTCATCTTTCCAGTCCTCTCCTGTGTTTCCAAGTGCCCCACCTCTCCTTCCTGCCCTGCTGAAACATCTGGGCAGCACCTTCTCCTCTCACAGTGCATTCTTAAGACACAACGAGTAACAGGCTGTAATTAAAACGCAGTGGAAAACAGAATGAGAAACCATGGTGTGAGTGCTAAGGTGCTTTAGGTCCAACTGGAGCATCTTCTCTTTTGCTCGACATGGAAACACTGAGCTAGTTCCTAAATGGAAGGGTAGGAGGCAGCTGGAACAGTGCAGTGTTGGAGAGATGCATTCATTCTCCTCCCTTTCCTAGGAAGGCTGGGGAAATTAAACTAGGTCCAAGAACTCTTTCTTCTCCATTAACACACATCTATCACCAGCTCTTTTGCAAGGCAGTCCCTCCCAGTCCTCCTTCCTGCAGTCACTTCAGCCAGGCTCTTCTAGGAAATCAGACAAGAGTGGAATCCCTCATCTGCCAACCACCCAATCATACAACGGGGGCAGGAGGCTGTGAGAGGAAACTCATTTTTTAAAAAAAGAAGCTTTTTACTGTTTCTTGGGATCTGGCTTCTGCGTAGAGTGACACACAGAGAAACTCTTACAACACACACAGTGAGGAATTTAGATTAGGGAAGTACAGAGAGAAGCGGAGACAGCTCTGAACCAAGCTTGAAAACTTGCAGATCCTCCAGTGCCTGTTGCAAGATGAGAGCAACAGGCTTGTACTGGGAACTGTAAGGAAAAACAACCCCTGGTAAATGTTCCAGTTTGAAGAGATGCTGAAAACTTGGCTAAAACTTTCTTTTTTTTGACACAGACAATCTCCATGACTGAATTTGAGGTGGGAGGAGGAAGCAAATGGCTGCCAACGTAACAAAGCAAGTCAGATCTCACCAGGGACAGTCTTGAGTAACTGATCCCAAATGGAAAAAATGAACTCATGGATTTTAAAGGGGTGACTTTAATTAAAAAAAAAAAAAATCTCAAAACCAAACAGAGCTTTAAACTCTTACTCTAAGCTCTAATATCTCATAGGCTTATTTTCAATGCTTCTCATTCATATGTATGTGCTTGAGTAGGTAAAAGAGGGGCAACACACTTTCATGAGCTTAAATCTTGTAAGGGTTAGACAAGAACGGGCAAAAAAGTCTATAATTCTAGTCTGAGCAGCAGTACTGCTCGTGCAGTGGTGGGAATGTTTATTTACAGGTTGCTGCCTGCACCCAACCTAAAGAACAAGTGATCAGGGATTATAACTCACAGGACTCTTTGCATTTGATTTATTGAGTGAAGCTTTCCAAAGCTGGTCATAAAGTTTCCTTTCATCTGCTCCTGGATCATACATAGCCAAACACAGCTGCACCCAAGAGTGCCTTTGCCATCCTGTCCAGAGTCTGGGACTCAGCTCCTAAACTTTCAAAGGTCCTGTGTGCACAGGGGGCAAACACGGACTGACCTCAACTGCAGGGGCAGGAGAGATGAATAAAACACCAATCATGGAACAGTTTACTAAAGGTTTGATTTGTGACTCAACAGTTTGTACAGTCTGCCCAGGAAAGGCTGGCAATCTGAAACTGATGTAAAAATAGTGCCTTTTTTAATAATTCCAGAGCCAATGAAACCCATTTAACGAATCCACTGAACCTCAGGTTGTTACCGCGGTGCGTTGTGGCATTTTGGAACTTCCCAGAACAAAGCTTTTGTCCCCGGGACAGAGCCTTCTGTGCAAACCAGAAACACCCACTGGTGTTACACGGTGAGTTCTGTGTACACACACACAGCTGCACCACCACTGCTCCTCAGCTGGAGTGGCACTTCCTCCAGCACCTACACGTGGGTGCAGCCACACACAGACACAGCAAACTGCACAGGCAGGTGTCTGTGAGACTGGACCAGCAAAAGCTTCAGTAAGAGAAAGCTGCAGTCATGACCTCATCAAAGCAAAGAAACAAAACAAACATGCAGAGTAGCTCTTTGGGGAAGAGGGTCTGGACAGTGAGTCTGCGGATTCAGTTTTCCCTGGGCTCTGATGACTTTGTGCTAGAGCAGGTGAAGTGAAACCTGACTAGGGTAACTCTAGCCAGAGAAAGAGAGATAGAAATAAACAATATTATTCCTGGAAAGAAGGGATAGTAGCTGTCCCTCTGCCAAAGTGCACTCCAGTCCAGAGCCTATTAGCTGCAGATTCCTTTCCGTGCTCCACCTCCCAGTGTCAGGGCAACGGTCCCAGGCCTTGACGTCAAAGCTGCCTTTTGTTTGCTGCACAGACTTTCCCCTTGTGCAGGTTTAGCAGACCGAGGCACGGGAGCAGATGGGCAGAGCTCTGTTATGACCAGCTCTGCAAACTCAACACAAGGCTCCAAGGAAAGTCCCCTCCCCCCATTACCAATGTCAACCTTTCCAGGGAAGAAAAAAATGAAATAGTTCAGTGTGTCTAAACTGTTTTACGTCTGAAGTGCCCTCTTGCTCACCTTTCCTTCGATTTGTGCCCTGTGTTTTATCTGCTGTGGTTTTATCTTGCATTATTTAGGCTGCAAGCGCTGCCAAGCAAGGGCTCTTACCGTAAGTGCAAGACAAGGCTGCAAAACTGCTTCTTTAGCTATCAGATAGATTAGGAGAAAATCCTTGCAGAGATGAAGGATAAACTCACAGTGTTCCAGGATAGTCCTCAGGGATGTGAGAGGGGGAGGAAAGAATGAGACCAGGCCCTATTACAAAATCCTCCCACTGCTCCCAACCTGGGACAGGCAGAGCCAAACTGGTTGTTTCACAAAGTGGGCAGAGGATCCTGTCCTCCAGTACTCATGGTGACCTGGGCACACACAAGCCATTCCTTGCCCTTCTCATCCACCTCACTCCCTGGCCCCAAACACAAGCTACCAGGGAAAGAGGGACCTGCAGAAAACTCAGTGTTCAGCCAGGCTTTTCCTGCTAAAGAGGCCCTTTAAGATACAGTTGTAGCAGCCACAGTAAGATTACACCACTCCTATATAAATTTTACAGTCTATTACAACCTACAGCTTTTCTGTTTAGAGGTCAATAAACAGGAGGCAAAAAGGAAAAGAGCAGTCACATTATACATACAGAAACTGGCACAGGAATCACCTGCTATGGATTTCCAGGAGGAGATGCTCAGAGTTAGTCTGGCCACATTTGTAATCCCTCCTTTCAACAGCAATAAACCTGACACCCGCTGGGATATTTCACAACACAGCTCTCCTACTCCCCTGCCACTCAGCCTCTCCAGACCATCTCCCTCCACCTAAGGCAGAGGCCAAACCTCTAACTCCTGTTCTCCAAACACAGGTCAGCTGCAGGTTCTCCTTCTTGCCCTTTCTGAAAGCCGGGGAAACTTTGGCATCTTTCCTTTTCATAAGACACTCTAAACAGTACTTGATGTGTGATTCCTGCAGGAGTATTGGTGATGGCTTTGTACACCTGTAACTGAGTGGAAAAACTTGACTATTATCTCCTGGCTCAGGCAGAAGGCCAGCACTGCCGGATGCAGCATTCCCAGGCCATTGGTAACCAACCAGATGAGCAGCAAATGCTCCTGCTAATGAAAAAAAAAAAAAAAAAAAAGAAAAAAAGGGAAAGAAAGAAAAAAGAACAAAAGACCTTCCCATCGTCTCTGCTGTTAGAGTAACAAAAAACTCTATGCTCAGCCCAGGCCAAGGTGTTTCATCCCTTGTAAAATGTGGATTTGGGAGGGCGAATGCAAGCTGCCTGCATCTCAGTGGAGTCTGGTTGTGCCATGTCGTCCTTCTCACTTGCACAAAAAACCAGACTTCCCAAAGAACTCACCCACATCCAGTTCCCTGGGACAACCTTTTCACTATCTAGTGTGAGTGTTCATTCAACAAGACACATCCTGGGTGGGAGGGAGGAAGGAGTCCCCCGCGGAGCCTCATACAGTCACACTTCCCTCCTGTCTCTCAGCCAAACTACAGGCACACAAATAAACATGGGAACTGTGTCACATTTACTCTCTTTTCAGCTCCTTCCAGTGTTTTCAGAGAAGTCATCCAGCCCAGAATGGAAAGGCCTGTTCCTTGCTCTCTACCAGCAGGGAGACACAGGCCAGCGGGTCTGGAGGAGCTCATACCACTGACACATGGGCGGTATCAGGGGCAGACGTCAGGAAGTCCAGCAGCTGCTATGGCCTGATCTGGAGCTGTGCAGGGCAGTGCTGCACCAAACCAGGCCCTGACTTTCTATCATCGTGTCCTGGAAACACACACTGCCCGTCAGGTCACCGGGGAGATAAGCAGGACCTCTTGGACCTCATATGGATCCTTTCTCTAATAGAAAGGCTCGACACAATTGAGCCCTGGGGATGACCAGCAACCTCAGCTTAATTCATGTCACACTCTAGAACGAGGCTGTGATGCAGAGAGAAAGAATATTTCCAGGTATTGAAGAGAGAGCTATTCCAGTAGCACTCCCACTCCACTGGAGTAGGTGAGCAAGTGGCATGAGGTTTATTCCAAGCGCTCTGAACCCAGGAGTCAGCTCTCAAGAAAACAATAGAACTAATGCTAATAGTAGGGGTGTCAGGGTGGAATGTCTGCATGTCACTGGTTATGGGCCTTTGGGCTGTTGATCCTTTACAGAGTCATATTGTCCAGGCTCTCCCTGTCACTACCAGGGCTGAGACTCTTTAAAAAAAAAATTAAAAAAAAGGAAAAGAAAAAAGAAATCATATCCTAGACTACCTCATCATATGAAAAACACTTATGATGCTTGAAGAAAAACAGCAAGTATGCAGAGAGATGCTGGAGACTGAGAGGTGGCACCAGCCTAACCTAGGAGCCAGCAGCAAGGCAAGGCCACCATAGTTTCCTAGAATATCTGGTTTTAGCAATTAGCTGGCTCCTGAGGCAGGAGGAGTGCCACAGCAGCTCTGCCCACTCCCAGCTCCTACCCCTTCTCTCCATTCCAGACTCAGATGATGCAGGAACAAGCTGCCTGTCACAGGAGGGTGATCCCTTGTGTGCATTTAATTTGTAGGTGAATGATGGGGTGTTTCAGAGTTAAAAAAATACAAACCAGCCATGTAACTGAAAGTGCTGAGGTCAGTCCCAGCTGCCTGAGGGAGCCACACAAAACCCTTACCACCTCCTGAGCAGTGAGTGGTTCTCTGTGCTGAGCAGCACTGCCTTCCCACCCCAGCTCAGAACAGACAAGGAGCACGGCGCAGGCACCACCATGGCCCAGAGGCCACCCTGACTTCCCTGTCTCTGTCACATTATTTTGCTTGTGATGCTGGGGGAGAGACCTAAGGAAACAAAAGTCCTGGGAGGAAGTGAGTCAGGAAACCTGCATGGTGTGGCAGGGGAAGTGTGACTCAGAGCTCCCGGGGCTCGCCGCTCCCTGCTGCCCTGGAGGAGGTGATAAGATTGTGTAATCCCCAAGATAACTTGCTGCACATCCTAATTCTGCTGATCCTCCCAGGGGAGGGGTGCTTCTGCCGAGTACTGCACATTAGCTGATTTCTTAGAATAAACTGTGGCAGCTCCCTGTGAGCTCACTGCATGGGAGGGGGATGCTGGGCTCCCTGCCTCTGCTCTCACAACAACCGGGAGCTGCAGAAGCACCGAACTTACCAAGAGCAGAGACCTGGCAAACCTTCGCTCTGTTTTTGAGTTAAACTTGCCAAGTGTTTTATAAGAAAACAATATCAGAATCAGGTACTCTTTAGGAACAAATTGTTCAAATTTGTGCAAACAAGTGTGGTTCTGCCCTCAGGAAAAAGTTATCTTCTTTCACAGACAGAGGGTAGGGACCTGAATACTTGAAAGCCACAGAGAAGCCAGATATAAAGCAGAGGGAAGGATAAGAAAGAGAATTTGAGAAAGAAGAGAAGGACAACTGTGGCGGCAATAGGGGGGGAGAAGGCAGCCTGTGTGCTCAGGACTGTGAGGAGACAGGCAGGGAGAGAGGAACATGAGATGCCAGGAGGAGAGAAGCCAAGAGTGCAGGCCAGGCAAGGGAAGTGAGGAGGGCAAAGAGGATGGAGATAAGATCATAGAGAGAGTCACTTAGGAGTGATGAGGAAAATACAGTGAAAACAAAATGCTCCTGGGATTGAGAGAGCAGAGAAACATTACACTGAGAGAAAGAGGCCTCCATCCCTTCTGAGTTCTCAGTACACACCAGAACCAGAGTTCACATTTCTGGATCTCTGTTCATCTAAGTGCCATTCCTTAAAAACAACCAGAGCCCTAAAGCAGGAGGGTGAAACAAGATACAAAAAAATCCCCCTTTTCCATCCACACAGCATTGTCCTTGTTTCTTTCCCATGACTGCAGGCACAAGCAGTGCCAGCACTCACAAGCTCAGCCCTTTGCCTGTGCCAGGACAGCACCTGGTGCAAAGGATGTAGGACACAAGTAGGCTTCTGGAAATTTCTGCAGCACAAGCAAAGCTCCCAGGCACCTTGGGGAGCTTGATGCCAGCTGACCTTCCAAACTCCAACCCTCTGCTTCGTGGACACCCTACCAAATTGTTTTTGCAAACAAACTGATGAACATGAGTGCTGAGAAAAGGAAGTGCTCACTGTTGCAGCAAGGACACGGCTGGAACGCGCACGCTGAATACACACGGGCTGTCACAGGCAAAAAAGCCCCATCCTGTCCCACCTCACCAGTATCAAATATCCACTGAACAATCACAAGGCACAACAAGAGCTCAAGAAATCCAGGCCTGGCCATACAGAAAGCTCACTCTCAAGAAGCACTGTTTCCAGAAGGGACCATCCTGTGCTTCCCGGGAGAGTGTCACGCTCCAGCACGCAGGGCACGCTCTGGGGCTGCAGCTGCGCAGCCTCTGTGCCCCTGCAGCAGATCCCAACTGCACCTCAAGCACTGTTTCAGAGTCCTCTCCGTGCCCAAGGTGGCACTAGAAAAACCCACCCTCAGAACTGCGAATTTGTGATGCTGTTTGAGTCAGGAGCCAGCAGTGATCAGACCTGCAGTCCCAGAGAATGTTACCCCCAAGCTGAGGGGGCAAAGCTGTTGGCTGAGACTCAGAAGACCTAAAGCCTATTTCCCTTTCTGCACCAACCTGTCAGCTATCCTGAGACAAACCACTGTGCATCCTCAGGTTTCAGGCCTCTTTTCCCCTTTGATTTGCCTTGCTGGTATCAAATACAAGCTTCCTGGGCTTTAGCTTCTGGACAGGAATATTAGATACATCCTAGACTGCAAAACGCTGAATGGGTCTGTAATGGAAATAATAATGAGTATTTTAGGTTTCAAGCTTTTGTTTCTAGGTCAAATGTTCCTTTAGGCCTGTATGACCTAATATCCCTGGACTTGCAAGACTGGGAACAGCTGTGTAAAGGACATGCACACAGGGGAGCAACTGACCCTACAACTGCTGGCAACAAAAAAAAAGTATCATTTTTATCACAAAATTCGAATCGAAGGAAATTCTTATTCTTCACCCATGAAAACCCAAAGCTGCTGGAAAACAAATTTGTTGGAAATTTGTGATTGTTATCATGGGTTCAGTGGGATCCTGCACTGTAGTTCTTTATTTCACTGTGAGCAGCCTGTTACTAGAAACAGGATGACTGTATTTTACTCCTGTGGGTGGGATCTGCAAGGCCACGGTGCCAGGACCAAAACCACCAGTGTCATGCTCTGTAAGTGTGTGTTAGTTATTCTGCCCCCTGCAAGCACTCACCCACCTTGTTGGCACAGCACAGGGATGCAGCTGCATGCAGCTGAGCAGATACTCTCAGATTTCTGTTTAAATGATGTTTTGTGAGCCTGACTCAGCTGCTGACACCTCCTCACCACACAGGATGCCTGCACTCTCTCGCAGCTCTGTTTTTCCCTCTGAATCTGTGCTAAAAAGGAAAGCATCAGGTGGAAGATATTTTTCTAGTTAATGTTTTTTGAGATGCTGCTTGGCCTAGATCAATTCCAAGAACTGAGGCAGCCAAACAAAGAAACTTTTATATAGGCTGATCAGCAGCATGAGCATCACTGCTCTGGCAACTTCCCACGCTGTAACAAGAATTAGCACGAACCAAAATAAGACCACACGCACGAGAAGGGCTGAGCAAGGCACTGAGGAGCTGCCAGTGACAGCACCCCTAGCCTCTCTGAGGACACCCGAAGCAGGGGCAGCCTCCAGCACTTCCCTGGAATACTCACTCCAGTAGAAAACCCTCCCCAGCACTGTTTTTCCAGGCAGCTGACCAAGCCTCAGCGGCGATGGGGGGAAGGCTGGAGATGGGGTTGTTTCCTCAGCTCCCTCCCACGAGGCCGTACCCTCAGACAGGGCTAACACCCCACAGCTCTTCCCTGCCTCACAATACTATGGGTTGCTGACTCTGAAGCCTGACACTTGGATAGCAGTAAACCCCTTTAGGGGACAGGATGGGACAAGGCAGAGTCCTGTAGAACCCAAGTGCTTCAGACCCTCTTCCTTCACCCCCCACAGAAAAAAAAATTACTTCCATGAACCCTGCAAGGGCACAAAAATCATCTCAAAAAGTCATTTTGTCACATGAAGCCACCAGTGCTAGCTTAGAAAGAGTGGTTTTGACATTCCAGGTTACCCAAACCCTTCTTCTCTCCTTTGTGTGCACTGTGACAGATGCCCACGCTGGCATCCAGGGAGAGTTTGTTTTCTTTCCCAGATTACTGCCATGAGAAGCTGACATCGGGGGCTGCCCCTCATCAGAGCTTGACTGAGAAAGTAAAGTGTCAACAATGACCCGTGTCAGTTGAGAACTCCAAACCAATTTTATGCACAGAGGGAAAGAGGGATTTTCTTTCTTCCCTGAATAAAGAAAACCAAAAACATTGAAAGAGGAAAAACCTTTGGACTTGTCTTTGAATAACTGCATCCATAGAAATAGCAACAGACATGCCTTCCTCTGCTGTGTTCTGCTCCCTTTAAGCTGTTTCCTGATCTCATCAGATTCATCACAGCCATCAGTCTCAGCTAAATTTGGCACTGGGGCCATGGCTGTGGCACTCACAGCTGGGGAGTAACAAGCTTTGAGCCAGTCTGAGTAAAGAAGCAAATGAGCCTTTCCAGTGGTCCAGTAACAGTTCGTGTTTTCAGAGATCTCTTGCCTGGGGACCCCACAGGCATTAATAAACCCTCACAATCCCCAGCTGAACCCCACAGCATCAGCATATCCTACACTACACTGGAAAACTGAGGCACTGGACAACAGTGCTTGACTCCCAACATGCAGCAAGAAACAGAATCCAAATTACAAGGTTATAAACTACAAACTCATCCTCCCTAACCCTCACATAAAAGTAATTTCATTTAACTGACTGGAATTTACCCTATGGCAAGCACAGGCTTTGCATGGCTCTGAAAGCACATAAACATTCTGTGCATCAGTGCACAGCATCACGCTGTAATTGCCCTCTCAAGGTTTATCTTAACTAGGGCAATTCTGTGCGAGTCTGTGGCTGAGGAGCTCTTTGCACTGCAAAAGGCACTTTCCCTGAGGAAGGGAGGACATGGCCACTAGCACAGCCTGGCTGAACAGCTGCTCTGCTGGGCAAGGAAAACCAGATAAGTGGATCCCAGCAGAAACCTCCACAGTCTGAGTTACAGCAGGGACACTTTTGCTGATGATGTGGTGCGACATTTCAGAGTAGCTTCCAGACACGGCCCCTTTCTAAAAAGGGACATTCTGTCACCTCCAAAGCCTCTCTCGGTGCAGTGAGGGTTAATCCAGGCTAGTGAACAAGCAGGATCAAGATCAGCTCATCTTTTCCATTCAAGCAGAGACTGCTACAGAAAACGCTGGTTGCTTGATGTCTCAGTGACTTCCAGGAACAGTGAGCTAAACTCAGCTGCTCTTCCCAGCACCAGCTGAGGGGGCGGCAGGGGATGGAACACAGCCCTGTTCTTGGAAGGCAGGAAAAAATAAGGCTCTGGCAGAGCTATGCAAACTGTCCTTTCACCCTCCTCCTCTCCCCAAAAGATTCTTTTCAGCATCCCTTAATTCCTCAAAGTACAGCTGGGTTGGTTTTTCCTTTTGTCATCTAACAAACAGAAGGGCAATGCAAGAAAATGGCAGGCAATTCTCAAGCAGAGAGGTTAAGTTAATCAGATAAATAATGATAAGCCCATTTCCATGAGCTCCCACATGCCCCATGATTTTGCTTAGTTTAGTGCATGACCTACTGTACTTCTTAACATTTTCCTGTTAGATAAACACAGAAAGCTATAGAGCCATCCAGCTCGTGGAAGCTATTTTTGGCTGCTTTATCTTCAAGCAATACGAATTCCAAGGGATGATTGGATATTTGGACTTCTCCCAGCCTGGCTGACTGTGAAGGGGGCAGACAGTAACCTCATTGCTATTCTCCTGTGGAAACAAACATCTTTTAGAGATGACAAGTATCTGGCTTGTAGGTACAGCACTCTGAATGAGATTCAGGGAAATGGAGCAGTCACCAGCTGTGAGGAATGCGGGGACAGCCTTGAGGCACACAAAAGAGAAAACAGGAACCAGAATGAGTTTGTTTCAGGGTTCCCCATAAGCTGCCCTTGAAATACAAGGCAGCAGCACTGAGCTGTGAACAGAGGGAGAAATCCTGCTGCAAGGCTTGCAGTCAGCAGTGCAGACGGATGAGGATTTGCAGCAGCTTTTATACAGACTCAAGCCTGGCCCTGATGGGAAATAAAAGGACACCTGTGCTGGCAGGGGTGGCAGCCCTGTGACACTGTGTGCAGACTGCAGCGGGCACCCGGCAGGGCCAGCAAGGAACGGCGCCGGGAGCAGCTCGGGAGGCAGCCGGTCATGCCGGGACAGGGCTCTGGCACTGCGGGAGGAGCTGTCCCCGACACACACGGGAGCTGCTCGGCCGATAAGGGTCTGTCTCCAGCCCCACCGGTCTCTCACCTACTGCAAGTGCTAACGCTGTGCTTTTGTGGTGTTGGGCGTTTCCTTCAGCTGCTGGACAGAAGGAAAATGCAAATCTGCCTGGTTACACGGGAGCTGGAGGTCCCTGCCGTGCCAAGGCCATACATCCATGTCTGGGAGATGACTTCATCACTATCTTTCATGGATTTTAGGGATGTTAAAACCCCACACCCAGGGAATTGTACAGAAAGCAACGTAGAGTCAGCAGCAAACCACAAGACCAGTTTACAGGTTGCTGAACATTTTGCCCTTGCTGGTTTCCAGGTTCTCAGGCACCAGCAAAGAGACTGAAGCACTCTGCTGCCCCTCTAGGAATTCTGAACTCCACAGCATAATGCACCATTTATCTCTGCTCCCTTCAATTAGGAACAGGAAGCTCAGAGTTGGGCACTGGGCTCATTTTTAGCTGTGCCAAACGGATGACCCAGCTCCTTGCCTATAAATCAATGTAGATGTGCTCATTTACACTCTGTGAGAAACTGGTTCATTAGCTAGAATTAAACAGAGGCCCAAACCACACCATTTAAACTTGAACAGTGCTCTTGAACACCATGTTCTGTCCTGGATCTGGGATCTGCTTCGTGCCCTCCTATATTTAGCATACAGTAATGTAATTGAGGCAATAAAATAAGGCCCATAAATAGACTGGTTTCTCAGTACTTAATCAGGGACCTTTTCCTAGAACTGCAGAGGGCTGAAATTAAAAGAAAGGAATGTGTGGTAATCAGCCCCACAGAGGCAGGAGGAAACCACCACGAATTTAAACTCCAAACACACAGTGGCCAGCTGAATGTACCCTTGTTTGAATTAAATGTGGCTTTACAGTGACCCAGGCCAGGGTCACATGGCATGAAACACTTGAGAATGCACAGCCCACGTACAGGGAACTGTTGAGCAGATACAACTCCTGTCACTGTACAGTAAGAGTGTCCTCAGACCCCATATCCATAACGGATGAAGGAAATGGCAGCTCTGAGGTACCTCTGCAATAGTGCTCATCTGCTCCTGCCAGTTTGTGAACAGCAACAGGTACAGAAAGAAGTGACTGAAAGATAAATCCAGTGTGCAAACTGCACAAACCAGGCAGCTCTCACACTGCAGCAGGAAAGCAGGCAGGGACCTGCAGCACCGTGCTCCTTCAGGTTCACTAATAATAGGTCTTAGAAGATAAATTAGAAGACTTCATTTTCTTCTTAATAATCTAATTTTTATTGGGGGGCTGAATAGGAGAATTATGTTTTAAAAAAAAATTTCTGTCACCAGTTTTCACATTACCATTAGGAAAATCTCCTCTTTGCATTCAACCCAACAACTGCCAGAAGAATAAGACAAAGAAAATATTCTGTAAGCAGAAACACAGTCAGACATTTAAGAAGTGCTGAAATGCTTCAGAAACTGCAAAGCTTGTTTTGTCTGGAGCTTCATTTTAATGTATTTCTGCAGTATCAGCACAACAAGCCCCCAAGTGCCAGCTGGGACATGCAAGGACACTGATGCAGAGCTAAGACCTAAAAAAGTCTTTTAAAATAGATTTTGGAGCTGTGTTTTCTAGCTCTGGCAGTACCCTTGAAGAGGACAGTTGTACCTCCCCATCTCTTCTGCAGCTGTTCTGCAAACAGATGGAACAGCCTGTTACGCTCAGTGTGCCCCCAGAAACACCCTCCAAACAGCTTCTGCCAAAGAGGTTTTAGGATTGAAGTCACTTCCCACGTGTAGAAGCTACTGACTTCTCCTAGAAAACTGTTCCTGCATAACAAGGGATCTCTCCTGGATCACACAGACGAGACAGAAAGATTAAGATTTCCCCTGCTCTGGTTTCATACATTTCATTCCCAGCCCAGAAGGTAAGGGCAGAGCAGGGAAAGAGAAAAGGAGAGAAAGAGAATATGGGAACAAGACAACACAGTATAAAACTAAATCAGCTGTTGGGTCTTTGATTCACCACGAGGATTCACCAGAACAGATGAGAAGGAGAGCCCAGCTCACTCCCTTCCCTGCCATCATCCTGCAGAGGAAAAGCAGTGCTGGGCTCTAAAGCTGCATCTAAAAATCCCTCACTGAAAGCTCCAGATACTGAGAACCGGTTATGTAAAGCTGCATCAGGGAAAACATTCCTTGTATGGTGCAGAGCTTTTTCAATACAGGTCTACAAAACACCATAGCATAATTAAGCTGCCATAAATATTAATTGCAAAGGGCCCGAGTGCAGACACTGACTCCCCACTGTCCAAGCTAACTCAGCACACAAAGGTCTCTGTATGATATTCACAGTACTGGCATTTCCTAGAAAAACACTGAGAAGAAATCATTTACCCTTAAATTATGAAACACTCACTGGAGATCTAAGTACATCTGAAAAATACACGTCAAATGCGATTCATGGAAATGCACTGCAGCGTTTCAGGAAAGACCAAGTTACCTTCCTAGCAGGGCAACATTAAGGAAATAGAGGTGGAATTACCACTTCTGCCATTGTGGTGAACTCATTCAAGCCAGGAGAGCAGAGCTGTAACAGAGGGTATGTGAGAAGCTGTGAGGCAAAGCTGATGGGCAGGTGGGGGACTGGGCAGACATATATATACATATATATATATATATATAAAAATAAATAATCACCCAGTTCAGAGCAGAATCAGCATGTGAACTAGTGCAATGCTTCACCCTCAGCCTTGCCTCCTTTTCCTCCCCAAAGACCTGCTGTTCCTTTGGTCAGGCTTCCCCTTCCCATTGCACACCTTTGCAGCGTGGAGCTCAATGGCCCTCAGAAACACCTGTATTGTGTCTTCCAAGAGCTTCCCTGGGCAGCATCTCACACTGTTATGCTCCAATTTGTTATGCAGGAGCAATCTGGACTTCCAGATCTCACCAAGGCCTTGAGCCCATAGCAGACAAGCCTGGCAGTGCTCCAGGGGAGAGAGCACACAGAACAACCTTCCTGCCTTAGCTAATCCTAGAAATCCTTGCAGAGGTGGGCAAATTCCATCAGCTCACAGGCACGTTCTCTACAGAGCATCCAAGCCCTGCAGCTGGACAGGCTCACGGCAAGCACAAAAGCTCACCTGTGAGCACACGTTTTCCTCAGCTGGGAGGCTCAAAGCTCTATAGACTCTGTGCTCCCTTCCTTGCCCAGCAGAAGGGGAATTACTGTTCCATCACCTGCATCAGTGTTCAGAACATTTCCAAAGGAAGTTAATTCCTAAGTAAGCAGGAGCTGAACTCCCCATTGGACAGTATATCCAAGAACAAGCAGGATGCTACCACCCCCACTGACAGAGAATCCCAAATCAATATTGCTTTGGGGGATGGTGCATTTCAATCTCAGCCAGCCCACTTCTCTGTCAAGTCAGCAGCACTTTGGGGCCTTTTTTGATCCACAGCCTTTTCTTTTTTATTTGATTCAATGCCTCCAAACAACCTGCTCCCAAAGAAGCTGAGGTGTCATTCTGTCCTGTAAGTCATGAGAGGCCTTAAATCCAGCAAAGGGATCATCTCCCTCAGTCCTTCACTCCAAACTGCCCACGATTGTTCTGCTTGGCTAATCCACTTTCCCTTTTGACACATTGAAACCCCAGCCAAAAATCCAGTGTCCTGGATTTCCCCAATACTGAAAACTGCCACGTGCACCATCTCACCCCTCAGCACCTCCACTGGGGTCTTGCCTGCAGCTTATCTGAACGTGTACTTTCTAAAAGGCTTATTACTACTTAGTATTTTTATAATACTTTTTTTCCTGGTGCGTAATAATTGAGAAATGAATTCATTATCCTCCTGTGAGCCCAGTGTATTATTCTGCTGTCATCCAAACACAGATCAGAAATACTAAGTGCTTCTACTTATTTTCATCTTCACTGACAATTGCACTATTTCCATTTCAAAGAGGCCTTACACAATCCCTTTTCAGTTCCAAGCAGAGTGTTTAAATTCTTTAGCGTCCTTGAAGAGATAGCAGCCAAGGATAATTTCACATTTTCCTTTTCATTTCCAGTTTTCTGCACTTCATTTCTAATTTATATTAACTGTGCCCTGCTCTGCCTCCCCTTCCACACTGCTTTAACTTTTTTTGTTCCTAATGCTGTCTTCACCACTGAACAATGATCAGCTTCTATGAAGATTACTCTTTCCTGAAGGCAGGATCACACTTCTTTGCACTGTTCTTGAAGAATACCTAATTCTAATAAGTGTTTTCTTATAAAACACTTGCCAAGTTTAACTCAAAAAGTCTTTTAACTTTGGGTAAGTTATATGTTACAGTATTATCTGGCAAAGCCTCCTTTTTATTTAGATTTACCTTTAACAAGGCCACAGTTGTGCAGCTGCTCCCAGCTTCCAATCCAGCTCTGGAACCCTCTGCTCCCAGATGTGCTGGGTCTGATAAAACACTGTTCAGTGTTTCTTTGCAGGGCCACATGGCACATCAATCCTTCTACCCTGAGAAGCTTCACCTGCTGATTTGTGTAACCATCACACACTTATCTTTGGATGCAGGTTCCTGGACTCCAGTGGTCCAGTTGTCACCGAGTCAATGTGGCAGCAGGGCCTAACGAGCACCCCCAGCATCAAGTGAGAACATTTCTGCAATCCTTGCCATGCAGAGCATCCTCCTGCTGCTTTCACTGGTGCTGGGCTTACAGCTAGACCCCAAAAATGTGCTCCCAAAATGAGCGGGAAGGAAAGGAAGAAAAACATCATGGATGGAAAATAGCAGAGAGGGACAAAGTAAGAGCCTGAATTCTGCGCAGTGCTGATGATGATGCAGGTTGGCAGCTGGGGACTGAGACCCCACTGCCCTGGGGGGACTCCAGCAAGAACAAATGTGAAGAGATCACCAGTGAAAGGAGCAGAAATATCTTACTGGGTCTCTCATTTGGGGCAAAAGCCTCCTAGGCAGAGCCTAGAGGAGAAAATAAGACTGGAAAAAGGCCACATGAACAACAGCATACTCTGAAAAGCTTTGAACTCCCAGGACCATGGATATCTCATGCCACCCAATAAGAAACTATTGCTTTCAGCATCTGATGAAGTGTTTGGTCAAACTGGTTCCTCCTGGTCCCCATCACTGAACCATCCTGTGCAAGGACAAACCCTCTGGGAGTGGCCAGTCCCACTGCACCAGATACCTCCAGGCTGACGTCAGGGCCACCGAGGATTAGCAAAGCACATGATGGGAGGAAGCAAATTACACCAGAGGCACATGAAGGGGGCATGGAACAGCCCCTTCCCAGCAGCTGCTGTCTGATGCTCTGCCCTCGACTCCAGTGCTGCTGATGACGGCCGTCCCCAGCACCTATGGTTGCTGCTGCCTGTGCACGCAGAGCAACACAGCTTGGGGAACCCCTGGCACAGGATACAGCCACAGGCAGAATTCCTCTTTGATACCACTTAAGCCAGAATGAGTTCTGAGAAACTGCTGCCACATGTTCCCTCCATGACGTGGGGCTCAGTGAGCAGCCCTGCCTCGGTGCTATGGTCACACACTCAGCACGTCACAGAGCAGAGACCAGAGCTGAGCAACCGTGCCAATGCCCATGGTTGTGAAGACAGCCACGTGTTCTTCCAGGTACAAATGAAGAGCAGCAGTAGCACTCAGGACTGTCCCTGTCTATGGGAAACTTTCACCTACACACCAGAAAGTCCCTGAGGAATGTGTAGGTCATTTGGGTCTCACTCGGCCTCTCCTATCTGAGACAAGTCTGGCCCAAAGCCTTAAAAAACACCAACCCCCTCACCTCTGAGACTCTGGTGATAGCCTTGCTTAAGCAAGAAGCCTCCAGTGAGGTCAGGTTGGGTGTCCTGACACCTTACCCCTGGTACTTCCTTACTTGCAGTGCTGTCACTCTGCAGAGAGTGACCAGTCACCACTGGTCAGATTCACCACAAAATCACAAGGCCCCTTCCCTTCCCCTCACCAGCCATGGCTAAGTAGAGGTCTCCATGAGTGACTCCCTATTGATGGTGATCAGGGGATTCTGTGCTGTCACCCAGAATTAAAAAAGTCTTCATGGATAAATTTTTCAGCACCCTGACCTTCCCTCCAGGAGAAAGGCAACTACATTCCATGCTCTGGTCAGTTCCCCTCCCTGCAGAGGGAAGTCTGAGGAGGAGGTGGTGTGAGAATGCTTGGAACAATGAGAAACCTGGTCCTCCTTACTGGAACCTGTCTTGTTCTCTTCTGATTAACCAGGTCTGAGGAACCTGAGGATGTGCTGCATAGTCTCCCCCTTACCCAAGCTTTCAGGAAGGAGTTAGGGAAGAAAAATTCATTTATGAGAAAAGATTGGGTTTGTGGGAGCTTGCTGAGCCACAGCATGAAGTCTTTAGGGTATGTGACTATTTACTTCTGCTGAAAGCTAAAAGTACAGCCAGAGCAATGACAGCTACAGTTTTGTTGTTTATTTTCATTTAAAATTACTCACCATTAACTGAAATAAGTTTTAACTTGAAATGTTAACTGAATACCAAGAGGAGGAAGATACTTTAAGCAGCAGCCATTAACCAACCCTGAGAAGTCAGGCTAAAGCCAAAAGGCCCCTTTCTCCAGCTTGTCACACTTCGATCCCCCTGTTCACAGGGAGCTCTGCAGACCTGGGAGCTGCAGCTGCTTCCGAAAGTTCTTCTCACGAACCTTTGTTCATGAGGTACTTACATCACTGTTAACAAAAGATGCAGTGGTATTGCAGCTTAAATATATCAACTCCATCCTCAAATGAACATTATTATCTTTTCATGTTTTACCTATACACAAAAACACAGAATTTGTTAAAAATTAAGAGCTTTTGAGAAACTGGAATAGGAAATGGGTTTGTTAACTGTAAAGTGATTTTTTTCCAGCCAAAAAAATGCCCCCAGATAATCACACTGAAGTGCTCTTAAATTTTTGTTTAAAAGAAGTCAGCTTTCAGTTGGATTGGCTTTTACCACTTTCTGCAAACTCCTGGCTCCCCAGCCAACCACTCACAACCAAAAACTGCTGTTCAACTGGTGTTCTAACACAGCATCAGTATCTTGTGGGGTTTGTGATGCTTTGCTGCTGCCTTGAATTTTCCTGTGCTCAGAAAGAGTGCTTTGGAAGGAATGCCTGTGTTTTTTTCCAAGTGTCTTTACTTCACTGTCATACTGACAGGAAAAATCTCTGAGGGAAGTGAATTCACTGAAGCCATTAGAAAAAACACAGCCACAGAATAAAGCAAGAGGCAACAGCCTGAGACAACTCCTCTGGCACACAGCATAAGGGAAGAGAGAGTCTTGGGCACTCCCCCTCTTTCCTTGCATGACATTCCATTATTTTTAAGGCACTCCTAAGGAGTTTCCTTCCAGCAAGCCCCAGCTCAGAGGGCAGATGTAGGGCAGGAGCCATGCACCCACCAGACATCACATTTGAAACAGCCTCAGCCATTTCCAGTTGCCAGAGCTCACCCCAATCACTGTGTCTCATTTAGTTGCTACCCAAAGGTATCTTGGGCCTGCTGGGCCCATCAGGATAGAAAAGGCATAAAGCAGTGACATCCTCTGTCCCAGCACTGCAGGTTTTACACTGTTACCAGAGGGCACAAAGCAGGACACTGAACATATTAACAATCTGTGAGCAGGAGAGTGACTTACCCTGGGGGAAATTCACAGCCAACAAAGGATTCTGCCCAGACTTGTGCACCACTTTGGCTCCATTCACGGCACTGAAACTGTTTTAAAGAAAACAAAAAATAGGTAATTTCACTCTCTGAGAATACCTTCTTCCAGGAAAAAGCAATTTACTAAACAACACAGCAAGCTTTTTTTTTCCTAAACTAATTTAGCACAATCCCAGCACAGGCCCTTGCTGCCTATTGACCCAGCTAAATGCAGACAGCTACTGAAATTCCTAGAACAGGAGCTCCTTCGAGGCTCAGTGCTGACAGAAAGACATCTTCCACCTGAATTTGTCAGTGCCCAGATTGCTCTGCCGGAGGATCCAGCATTTCTCAGGTTTGTAGGCTCATAGCCTATGACTCTACCAAGTTTATTCCATTGTCCCTTCAAGGATCAGATCCTTTTAACCCTCCTTCTGCTCCTTTCTGCATGGCAGCTGAGCACATTTTCAGCCGCTCCTTGTTTTCTGCACTTTCTAGAGATCATAAATTCCCCTGGACTGGGAGGAAGGTGGGGACTTGGTGGGGCCACAGTATTTAATCTGAACTGAGACATGAAATAAGCAGTTCACAGATCCTCATTTTATAACTTTTTACACCCCAGTGGCACTATTCAAAGAGAAGAAATGGCTGTCCATGGTGCGATTCCATGGCTACTCAAGGGAAGTTGGTAACTTTGTCATACAATCCCAAAGCTTTTGGCAGAGCCCACGTTCCTACTGTAACCTGGATCACTGTGTCCCTTGGGTAATTTTTGTTACAGAAAAGCTGCACTGAGCATATTATTATTTTACACATTATCCTTTCTCTTCTGTACCTCTTATCAGATCACAAAGAATAAAGAGTTGATCTCAGCTATCAAATAACCACAAATGCCTGCTGCAAGTCCAAACCAGGCAGAGGTACAGATATTACATACAGATGAGCAGAGCTCTCAGTAATCTCAGCTACAATAATCACCTTACAGTTAAATGTATTGCATAATGTGCTGTTCAGACCATAAATTAGCAATAATAGGGAATCAATTCAAGTAAAAAAGTAAATCAGAACTTTGCCATAAAGAATGACCTTTTTAAATCAAATCCAAAGCTTTAAATTCCATGAAAAATAATTTTCTGTCCCAGCATTTTTAAGGACTATGGTAATTTTTCCATTTCTTGTCCAGACCTACAAAAAATCCTTTCTTTTTTACACATATTAAGAGCCAAATATTTCAGTTTTCACAGGCTATTAGGTTTGGTCTGACTCTTCTTTCTGAAGAGAAAAGCCTCATCTTATTTGCCATCATATTTAAGTCTCACCATATTTAACCCTCACCTTTCAGGCACACAATTAAGGCTGGATTTGTTTCCTTTTAATACACACAAAACTATGTGACAAGCCAAAAACGACCTTGTGCTGATACAGTTTTCTTGGGAAGCCAATGCTTACACCTTTAGGGTAACAGAGGGAGGAACACCAGGAAAGGAAATATATTCACTTTTCAGAGAACTCTACAACAGTGAAAATTAGTATCAAGCACAATTCTCCACTTCTTCCTGCGCTGCTCACACATAAAAAAGCAGAGCATTTGGAATAAAACAACACCAAGTCAGCGCAGCCCCAGCCCACCGCTGTGCTGGGCAAAACCAACCACACCACAGTGCCTCTCCATTCTTTCAGGGAGGAAAGGTCAAAGAGATGAAAAATTAATCAATACCTACTCTGAGAGACATTTACTCTGTAAATGAGATGTAGAGAAGCACTGCTGCAAAGCAGAGCTGTGCCCAAGCTGCTCCACACACTTTCTGCAGGGACACGCTTGATTTACACCCAGCACCTGCCTGGTGTGAGTGACACCTGCATGAAGGGCAAGCCCTCAACAGCCAGACAAAGGACCCTTTGTCACAGGTGTCCCCACTCACCAAATCAATCTCATAAATACTTCACAGACCTCACGGACCAAGCTCAGCACAGAGCAGTGGCAGAACCCAACAATAAATAAACCAAACCTCAAAGAATCTGGTCATTGTTTCTGTTGTCCCTTGAAAGGGCATGAAAAAAACCACCAAACTCTTTGATGCTCCTCCACCTATGACACAGTGTGTTACATCATGAATACAGCTCTTGGGTAACCTGCCAAAGTCACTGGAAAGCCCATGAGCTTGGTGTGAGCTGTCAGCTCCAAACCAGGTGCCTGCCAGCAGAGACAGGGGTGTGGAGACAAGCACCCACATGAGCTGGTATGATCAGAGCAAGTGATGCTCCAAACCTTCCTGCAGAGATCTTATCAGAGCTGGGCAGGCAACAGGCAGGCCGTGAGTCACCTGGCAGGAGTCACTCTGCCACTAACCCCTCCCAGCAGTATCAGGACTGAAGGTGGAAAATTACAGGTGTTGTAGATCAGGGCCCTGTAACAGGTCAGTCTGCGTGGTTGTGTTGCAGACACTTCCAACAGGTGCCAATGGGAACAGCTCAAGCACAAAAAAGGTGTAAGAACTTCAGAGAAGTGGTTAAAACAAGCACTACACCTTCACAGTGACAGGTTAGAAGCACCTCACACAAATATCACTGTGATGTTCCAGAACATTTGCAGATGAACTTAACTTATAGCAGACGATGTCCTGTCTCTGTGATAGCCCTTGCCAGTGACATGAGGAGCAAATGCCTCATCAGTGCAGGGACTGTCCAGCACTGCTGCTGGAGCAGAGGGGTCAGACCAGAAGGCACAGCACTGAGGCTGGGGCAGTTCCTGATTTGTACAGCTCTTTTCAGAGTATCACATCAGGTTAGTTCGCTTCCTCCAGTGGGCTTCCTCTCCAGGGCCTGGCACTACTGCCTTGAACACAGATTAGTGTCCTAAATTGCACTGATGTCTTAATGAGACACAAGTGGGGGATGTAACTTCTAGGATCAAGACCTTTCACTATTCACTTGCAGGGATTTTATGTCTTTACTGGAAAAATCTTGACAATCACGAATGGAAGCATTCAGATGACAAGACAACTGTGGCTGGGTTTTTCAAGACATCTTGTGCAACACTCTCCAAACTCAGTTTGTTTTGACTGAATAAACTAACTGTTCTGAGTTTCTTCAATGGGACTTACGAACAGACTCTTTGGGATTCATGTACTCCACCCTGCATTATTTACTGTCCAAGTGAAGCTGATGCAACAAGAGCTGGCCAGGTTTGAGAAGAACCTCATTGCAGTGACCCTCACCACTGGCACAAGGGGAAGGACTGAAACTCAGCTTGAGGGAGGAGCTGAGCAGGTCATCCAGGCAGGATAAGCAGGAACTGCATTGGTGTGTGGAAAAATGACTCCTTCCTTGGAAAATACACTTCTAAATTTCTTTCAACCCAGTTATCACTGCTAACTAGCAAATACCATTCACCTTCCTTTTCTTACAGGAGAAGCCTGCTTGGGTTGCTCCATGGCTGGCTGCCTTTCCATCCAGCTGAGGGTGGGTCTGACACCCACTGCTTGCTTTCACAAGCCCTCGGGTCTGTAGGGCAGTCCTGTGGTTGGGTAAACCGGGCTAGGCAGGATTTTGTGGCTAAATGGAATGGCAGGAGAGAGGAGGTGGGGCAGTGACACAAGGAAAAGAGACAGGCAAACATTTTCCATTATTCTGAGGGCACTGCCATTCTGGAATGTCCATAGCTGAGAGATTCTCTACACAGTTTCCAGGAATACACGAGCTTTGAGGATCCACTATTCTAAGCTCAAACACCTTGCAAAAAAAATTTTGAAAGTTTCAAAACTGAGTGTTCACTTGGGGCAAAACTCCAAGTTTACAACTTCTCATTTTTCAGAATTATTTCAGTCCTTTTACATCCACTGCAATTACATCCACTGCTCTGGTTTGGAGTAAACAGTAACAAAAAGGGACGACAAATGAGATTTGAGCCCTTTGTTTCTGTTATTGCTGTTTGCTGGAACTAATATAATAAAAAATAGCTCACCAATGTGTTTTCTTAAATTTCTCTCTTAACTAAGAGAGTTACAATGAAAAGGAATGAAACCAGTACAACACTTACTAAGCACCTTTCCTGGTTTCATTTAAGCTGTGAAGAAGAGAAAGAATGGAATGGCAAAGGAAGAGAAGAAAACATGGTAAGACAGAAATTTGTGTTGACTATCCCCTGTGCAGACTATTCTCTATGTTAAATTGACAGAAAGCACAAAACAATTTGGGGCAAATCTCAGAAGGAGATAGATTCATCTTAGTCAGGGTTTCTTGTGGCTTTCAACTTCTTAGTGAGCAGCATTTGTTGTATTCACCTCTTCTATTTGCCAGGACTGTCTCTAGGCAGGCTCCTTCCAAACACCTCTGTGATGCTACCACAGCTTAGAACAAACACATTCTTGTCATATCTGATCAGCCATTGTTTGGACAACTGGAGGACAAAACAGGTACTTGCTCTGCTGCCTTGCTATTCCTTATTTCATTCCAAATGCACCTTGTCTTTGTTGCTTGGTTCTTGGGTTCTTCATCCCAATTCCAAAGAACTGCCATTCCTGGCAGTACCTTTCTACACACCACCACCAAGGGCTGAAGTTCTTGTTTTACCTGGCTGTTTTTTTGCTCATCTGTTCACAATTTGTCTCATTTTCTTGCCTGAAAAGTTCAGACTTGTCCTTATAGGTGAGAGTTCCTCAAAACAGGTACTAAGACACGTCCTAATCTTTTATGAGGAATTAGGGGCATGGAGACAAAGTCACCCTACTACAGTCTCACTGCAGATCCGTGCCTGAATGGAGCAGGAAATGGCAGCAGCTGGGAAGTGGGAGGGAAGAGTTAGAACAGAATCCTACTGTGCAAGTTTTAATTCTAAAACATGGTGTGAAAAGGCTCTACACTCAGTAAATTTGGCCAAGTCTGTTTTTAAACACGAGATACAGACAAAGGTGGATATTTGCACAGCTCAGCTACCCCGAAACTCCCCATCTCCTGTAGCTGATTTGTACCTTGGCTATTGATTTTCCATTCCAGCTGCTCACTGCTGCTTCCCCTGCTCCTGCCTGGGCTGTTGGGTCAGGCTGTCAATGGCCTTTCCACGCATAAAAGGAAATGAGACTGTGTCAGATTTAACTTGCTACTGCAAACTTCTCGGGCTTCTTTACAAAGCTCCTTTGGTTTTCATTTCTCCCTTTAAGACACTGCTCCAGAATCTCACTCCAGTGGTTGAAAATCTGATTTCCAGGCTAAGTTTATTAATAGCAAATTTGCACCACTTTGTCCTTGTGCCAGCACTGATCTTTACTATAAAGAACTTTTCTTCCCTTCTAGTACTTACTTGCCAATGAAGTGTTTACAGAGAGACACTACATTCCCTCCCAGGCTCTGTTTTGCGGGGCAGAACAAACTCATCTCTTTTGGTTTCCCCTCACCTGCCAAGCTTTCTGTCCCTTTTCACCCTCCCAGCCCCATTCTGGGCCTGCCCCTGCACAAGTACATTTTTTGGGCTGAACCATGCACAGAGTTCTTGGCAAACTCTTGTGTCTTGCTTTCAAACCTCCCTGTTTGTTGCAGGACTGTCTCCCTGAAACCATCCTGCAACCATGTCAGCCCTGACACGCCTTCACCACACATTCCTATGGCAGTCAAAGTCCCTCTGATGCCTCCAGCAGCTGCCTCAGCACTCAGCTTGTCCCCTCCGCCCACCTGCCAGCTCCTCATGCACAGCATTCCCAGGCTGGCTGGGGACACACAGAGAGCTGGGTGAGAGCTGGTGCCAGCACTCAGTCCCACACACTGCAGGGACCAGTCACGCTGCTCTGCTCCTCAGCCTTTGAAATAAACAAACTCCCACAGACCCTGATCCTCCTCATCCTGGGCCTCCTTCCCTTGATGGCAGACTCTTCCAAACACCACAGACTCTGCCTCTCAACCCTGGATCTTCCCTGGCTCTGGCAGTGGTGACAGAAGGACAGAGCCTCCCTCAGGCCCGCAAACCTTAACCCTGCCCTGCTCGGAAGTGCACAGTCCTTAATCAGAATCCACAAGCTCTAAAATGCAGCCAAACAGCCCCTTCAGATACATCCACTGAACCTCCTCTGCTATCATGAACATCCTTCTCCTAACAGAGGTCAGTTCCCATCAGGCTTCCCTAATGAAACACCGGTTCCCTGCTCATGGGAAAAAATCCTGCTGATTTCCTTCCACTGGTGTTTCCCTGTGGCCCCAAATGCTGTATACAGGCTGTCTTCCAGATCCCAGCCTCTGCCTTGCCCTTCAGAGATCCTCCTTCAGTATAAACCCAGACTGGGAACAATGGCACACAGAACACCACTTAAGAACAAGCAAAGGCATTTCCATACTTGCATAAAGAATCGATTTGGACATAGCTAAATCCAGATCTTAGCCTAGGGAATAAAGAATTCTTCTGTTCTTCTGTTCCTTAATCTAATTCTGTGAACTGGGGTGAGTGGGGACATTTCTTATCTCTAAGAAATAAAATTCAGAGGAGCACACCCATGGGAACTTGTCCAGTGCTATTCCAGTGGCATGGTTCCAGAAACTGCCCTCATACCCTGTCTGCACTGCTCCCAGATCCTTGCAGTAATACTGGCATTAACGTCACCCAGCACAAACCAATCCATAAACCTGCTTGTTCTACACCCTCAAAACCTGTCCCTCACCTTCAGCAAAGCTGCCAGCACCTTCATTTCTGACTTCTTGGGAGCTCAGCCCTGCCTGTTAGGTGCGAGTTCCTGTCACTGACACTATTAAGGACAAAGGAAGGCTCAGTGGAGTGGGGTGAACACACAACAGCTGTGCCTTGCTAAGGGCAGAGCAGTTCCAGCAGCACCCTGCTGCTCCATGCTCTCTGCTGGGGTACTTCACAGCTTAGAACTGTTGGTGCCTGGATTGTGTATTGACTCCCAAGAAAATAAAGCCCACTGTCACTGCAGCCCTTTGCCATGTCACGCCCAGATCTGCTCCTCCACTGGGAAGCCATTCCCAAACTGAACGTGTTTGCTTATAACAAGCAAACTGCTTCTGTACTACCAGTCCTTTTTTCCTATTAACTATATGGTGTAAGAGCTGCATGGGTTTAATTTAAGACTGGTAAATTCTTCATCTGTGCTGTGATCCACACTGGAATTTGATTGCCCAGACTGTGGATTCCCAGCAGTGTCTGCAGTGGTGAATGCTGAGAGGTAACCACAGGAACACCTTCCTCCACGAGAGTAGCCAAGGCCCACCCACCAGACATCCCATTTCAGTGCAAAGCAGGACAGGAAAGGAAGCTTTGGCTCCGTAGATTTTGTGCCCTCACAGGCATTCAAGGACATCCTGGGCGGTTTTTTTGGAACTTGTTTGTGTTGGTTGTTTGGACAACACCTTGGAGAAGAGAAACAAGACACACCAACATCTGGCATTCCCTCCATGTGGAGAGAGGCTCTGTGGAAGAGATCCAACAGGGAGAGCACGCTGTCCTTTCCCTGCGAGGGGCAGCAGGGACAGCAGCTGCCTGAACAGCAGGAGAGGAGGGATTACCTCACCCCTGACATGATGTGCTACAAGCAGCACAAAAGCAGTGCAGAGCCAGGGAAGGGCAGCTGGGGCAACAAAGGGATTTTGAGGACTTGCACTGTGGAGACTTGGGCTTCAGTCCTGGGGAGAACATCCAGGTCTTCTCTACCAGAACACTCGGGAGCATAACGAAGAGTACCTTTGCTGGGACAGAAGAACAGCCAGCAGAAAAGCACCAGCAAAACAAAACAGCCTCTAGGGAAGAACTTCTTTTAAGAACAGACCTTTTTTTTAATTTGTTTTTGAAAGAGAATTGGTTTTGATAAAAGTTCCTGCCAAAGCTCCTTGGAACAGCTTTGCTTCTGGCACTTCAGAAGCTCTGTTCCAGAACATGCAAATTTTATCACAAGAGGTTTTTATCCCACATGTGTGGTTATTGCCTTGCCCTAACATGGAAAGAGCAGTGAAATATTTTATTACTTTTCAGATCATTAAGACAAATCAGTCACATTAGTTACTCCACAACAAAATGTTACCCAGTTTTCCAGACTGAGGCATTGCCCAGTGCTGGAATGGCAGTGCCAGACTCGCATTACATTGCAAACAAGGGAGTTCTTGTTCTAGCAAATAAGATATGATGTTTCACTGATAATAAGCAGCAGTTGTTCCTACTGATTAAAAAAAAAAAGGTACCTAGCTACCATTTTCTTATATAATATACATACTGTAACCTGCTCCTAGGTTTCACTTAGCAGATCAGCAGGAAACATAAGCAGTACAACTTAAAATGACTATCACTCAAAGCAAAAATTCAGAAATCCCAGAACAGAACATTTCTATAACTCAAAATCTGGGACACAGTGTCCTCGTAGGAAATTTTGAAAATTATTTCATTCTGATTAAAGGGAAAAAAAAAATCACAGAACAAGCTTTAGAGTGTCAGAACTTCCCAGGAAACAGCAATTCTGAGCTGGGCTGTATCTTAATTCCAAGAAGCCCGAGCAGGATTTTTTTTCTAGGAACAAAGTCCAAGATGATCTGGATGGAGGGAATTCTGCAGGGATGCACAGCACAAAGAGAGAGGTTAGAGGAGGTCAGGCACAGCTGGCTCCAGGCTGAGCAGAGCCTTGCTGGGCAAGCAGGTAGGGGGTTCCCTTCACTCCTCTGCCCACTGTCTGCAGAAAGCAGCAGGTCAGCCTTGAGAGGGAGCAGTGTCACACTCCTTGTGGGATGTACACCAATATCCATGCTCAAGGCTCCACTGGCCAGTGCCCACACGTTCCGGAAGGGCTCAGGAAAAAGCAGCACCATCAGAGAGGGATGAGGGCTCCCCTCCTGCCTTTCCAGACACTGCACCAGCAGGGGAAGGTTCCAGCAAGAACCAGGCGTGCCAAAGATGGGATTCCAAGCAGTTATTTTGTGATCAGGACACCAACAGGTTATGGGGCATTCCTCTGGATGCCTTCATCCCCTAATTTTTGTGTTGGTGACCTACCCTGGCCTTAATCCCAGCCCTACTTAGTAACAAAATTACTTAATTACTATGTTCAATAATATATTTAATACTTAACCAATGTTATTAGATTATCCAGCTTTCACAAGTTACACAGATCACCTCTCCAGAGACAAGTTTTTACTCTCAAAGTAGTTATGGCCTTCTTCTGCCCACCAGGCAGTGATGGATGGAAAAGCCAAATGAAACAAATAAGTAACTACCTCCATAGTCTTGGCTTTATTGCTGGTCAGTAGGGCACACAGTCAAGTCCTGAAGCAGAACAGACAATAGTTTTGTCAGGCTTATGGAACTTACCCTGGAGTTTATTGCACTACTCAGGACCTGCATCACGTGTGTGTGTGTGTGTGTGTGTGTTGCTGAGGTGGAAAAAGTTGTGCTGCTGAACAAAGGGTTACTGTCTGCTGACACAGACAAGACAAAAAACTCACTGACCTAGAAGCTGAAGTACAGAATCTACTTTCAGCCTGAGTGCCCACTGCTCATACACATTAAATGAAGCCTTGTCTGAGTGAAGTATGATCTTAATCTGCTCTTCTCAAGCACAGAGAGCACATGGCAGCACCAGGACTCCACCCAGCAAATCCCATCAGCTGCAACAGCGCACAAAGGACAATGCAAGACTAAACTGCCTTTTGGAGTAGAATTTTTTCTGTCACAAGCTCACTCTAAATTATCTACCATAAATAAATTTATCCATGCAAGCCAACAAGATTGGCAAGGGGAGAGTTACACAACAAGATACTGGCAGGGGAATAGAGTAGTAAAAATTTAGAGATGGAGCAACCTGCGAGGAGTTTCTAAGCTCTATGGCAATATAAACACACACAGACTGCAAAGGCTCAGAGGAGGACTCCAGAGGAGCAGCAAGCTCAAAGTCAAAGCATGGCAAGCAGGTCAGTCCCAGGTAAGTGGCAGAGCAATAAAGGAGAGGAGAAAAGATTTATCAGCTTAACAGCCTCCAGTCCCTGGAAAGGCTTAAATCAATGACTGGATGCTTGCTCCACAGAATACAAATACCACACAGCACCAGGTGTGCCAACTGGAATGACTGGGATGACTCCACTGAGGTCAACAGAGCTGTAACAGCTTGCTCTGGATTTACAGCTGGAACATCAAAGCACTACACAAACTTAAGTAATTAATCATCAGACAAATTCCAGGCCAGGAATTTTATAATAATTCAAACCTTTTTCAACAACCCAAGCAACTGTGTTCACATTCCAGACAGTCTTAGATGTGTATTCCAGTTACAACAGTGAGGATGTTGACGGCAGAAGCCACTCTCCTGCCAGCACTGCTGGGCACTGCAGCTCTTGCAGCAGCTCAGGCTGCCAGGTGAGGCCTCCATGGCACTGGGCACTGTGCTGCCAAGCTGAGGGGCATGTTGTGTGTGCCCCAAACACAGAGACAAGCTAACTACCAAGAGAGGAAGAAGAAACAGGTGGGTAGCTAAAACTATAGACAGCAGCTGGCATAAACTGGAAATTGAAATCCTCCACATAGGAACTGCTGAAGACATCCCACTAGAAGCAGAGTTCTGCCTCCCCTGTACTCACAACTTTTACAGAAACTGGGTTTATAGAAGCTCAGGGGCACCTTTGTGACACACCCTGAGCACTGCTCTGCTCTCAGTCAGTAAAGCTTCTCAGCCCTGTGCTCTGTCCACTGTCCCTTGCCCAGAATCTGTGGTCCACGAGGAAAACATCCACATCAGAGAAGGGGCTTTACTCACTCGCTGAAGTGCAGACATTGAGCAAAAATACTCAGAGTTTGCCTCCTATATACAGCTTGCACCTTACAGAGACTCAGCCCCACGCCTGTACTGTGATTTCAGAGTGCCAGGGCAGGAATGTGGCAGCACAGGCCATCCCTGCTAAAACCTTGGCTTCACTTTAACACACCCTTTCTCAAGGATCATCTTCTCTAGCTGAGCTTCATGTGCTGGTTTCTTCACCACTCCCTTCCTCCAAACAATCTGCCACTTGTGTGCCACAGGTCCTGCAGCAATGGCTGTGCCAGGAACACCAACTGTGAAAATTACCCTCCTGGCATATCCCAACACTGAAGCTCTCAAAACGAACATCTCTCCGGTCACGCTCTCTACCAAGGAATAACAACCACTACTTCCTGCTCTTGAGGCACTATCATCCTTCCAAGGAACAGCTGGGATGTACACTATTTAAAGGACCAGTCAAGGGAGGAACCAGTACAGCTACAGCTCAGTTGCCAGATCTGCCACTGAGAGCATCTGAGCTCTTCCTGTGCCTCAGTTTCTCACCACACCCGTTGGATGTTTATATGGCAAACTCTTCTTTGCCACACTGCAAATTCCAGCTTGGGAGCTGAGAATTCCTGCCATGTGTCCTGATGCTCCCTGTCATGGACAGGATGATCTCAGAACATCCCAGCTGGCACAAAAGGAAGGATGCAGTGTGAGACTACTTATGCGGCCCTTTAAAGCAAGCTGAACCCAGAGTAAATATTTAATGTGCCAAGGCCTCTTCCTCCCCAGGCAGTGGTTCTAGGGCCCTCCATTCTGTGGTGGCCTTGCTCCTGGAGCCCTGGTTATCTGTAATGGGGCAGCTGCCACTGAAATGACATGTTGATGCCCACTCTGCCCAAAATGCTGGATGAGCACACAAAGCACAGGAGAGTGACCACTCGGGCGTGGTGGTGAAGGGAGAAGATGAAGCAGACACCAACCACACTAAGGAGACAAACCATGGAGACCACAACATGTGGCAGCATTTCTCTGCACCTGCCTGCAAGGCAGCACATTTGACTCGTGCACTGTCAGAGCACCAGCTGCTGCTGTGAACAGGATGCACGTTCTCAGCAGCAGCCTCTGTCACGCTCTCATTGTGCTCAGAGATGCTCTTGCTGCAGAAAAACTAGTGCTAGTTCTCTGGCTCCCTCCCACATCCTCTGGGTTTGCACTGGAAAGCAGCAAAGCCAGTCTGGTTTACCAGGCTGCAGAAGGGTGGTGAGCCCTGTCACCAAGCAGCAGAGGAGATGCATTTCATACAAGTTGGCTTGTTCTTTGCTCTCTCTGGGTGTAACTGAAGAAAAGCCACAGGACAGTCACAATCCTTCTGTAAGTCATGGGGTACCCACACGCTCTGTATCAGTTACTCTCACAATGGTTTGTAAGACAGCAAAGGAATAACATTCCAACCACAACAGCAGGGAACAGAGTAAGCAGAAATACACCCAGGTCAGGCCTGCAGTTTGTCACACAGCAGGGATCTGCATCCAGAGCTGGTGAATCCCAGTATAGGATGGAACCACTGGAACCATTCTAGCAAATGCAGCATTACACTTCCCAAAGGAAGCAAAATGGAATGACAGCTTATTTGCCTCTGACCCAGAAATACAGATGGAGAAGAGTGCAGGTCACACCTGCTTTTGGGCACTGCTGCAGTTCCTTAGGCCTTGCTGTGGGCAGGAACTACTGCAAACAAACTCCCCCTTCCTTGTCATCCTTACCCACTCTGTCCCCACAGTGAAATCCAAAGGCATGTGGATTTCTTTCCTAAGACACAAGAGAAAGAAATCTAAGGCACTTTGCTCAAGAGAAAATCCCTTGAAAAACAGTTAATTTTGTAAAGCCTCCAGTGGATCTGCACACACCATACTCCCCAAAGGCCTGATCCCAAGATCCAGCCCAGAAGGCAAAATCATTGTGGTGTTCAGCTCAGTGCAGCACACACGGGTCAGCATCATCACACCTTGTACTACCAGAGTGTTCCCTGTCTGCTCCACTCCGTCTGTTCAGAGGGTAACATGAGCCTTACAGACCTTCTCTGGAGGTGACCAAAAACCCCAACTAACATGAGAAGGCAATTCAGCAAACAACTGGTACTTTTATTCTACCCTCAGAGGCCCTCTGTGGCTGTGACAGGCAAGTCCAAACAGTTCAGTACAGGTCAGTATCCCACAGGATCCCACCTCCTGCTCACAGGCACACTTAGCAAAGAGTATGCCAGGCTGGAGGACAAATCTTGGGAACAGCTGAGATGCAGACTCTGATCCCCAGGCCTGTCAGCCTAAGCCTGTCTGGCACAATCAGACAGGTGATTGCAAGGCAGGAGAGAGCTGGGCGCAGGCCTGATTCTGCAGCGAGGGCACGTTTCAGAACACCCTTGAGGCCACAGTACCTTTGCTCCTGTCCCACTCACAAGAGCTGCATGCAGGGCATGCCTTGGCCATGACCCAGGGCTGCAGGAGGGCAGCACTAAATAGCCTCCTGCACTCACACAGACTGGATGGACCACGCTGAGATTTGCCAGCAGCTGCCAGGCAAAAGAAACAGAGAAAGACTGTGACATGACCCTCCATAGGAGGAAACATCTGAAACTTCTGACACTGAACAGAAAGCATATCAAAACATCTATGGAAAAGGAAATAGTCTGGAAACTGGATTAAAGTCTCTCTTGCTATCTCATTATCTTCCTGACTGTGAGAGAGAAGTCTTGTTTCACTGGGTATTTGTCCCTCTGGATTCAAACTGGAGTGGAAATTGTAATTTATTAAAACTTAACTATACTTTTTGATAACTTTCCCAGACAAGCAAAATGTTAATGCAAGTTTTGGCTTAGTCTTCACTTGGGAAATGACTCCTCCCCTGTAACAGGATGAACTTTAGCAGCTTTGTTATTCCCCTCACCAGAGGCCCAAGTATCACCTGCGACACGTGGCCCCCACACATTTCATGAGCAGGGAGGGAAGGATGTGCTGGCATCAACAGAAACAATACAGTGTTGGAATTCTTCCCCTCAGAAATGAAGACTGAGGAAACATGGGAACAGACAGGGAAGGTGCTCTAAGGAGAGAGGCAGCTGTTCACCTCAGGAGAGGAGAAGTGCTGGCCTTTAATCACACAGAGCTGCCATTACAGGGGATAACTTTTCAGCAGATAGAACAACAAAGCACCAAAACAGATTGTACGCAGAAGTCCTTATCAGCACTTCTGATAAGCGAGCATTTTAGATGAGGCTGGGCAAACATTTGTCAGGAATGATGTAAGGCAAGTGGATGCTTACTTGGACAGGGAAATTGGGCTAGCTGACTGTCAAGCTCTCTTCCAGGCCATTTTGATCTATGCCCCTATATCAAGGAACATCGAGTGTTGGCCGGTAAGCCACACACATGAGGTTATCTGGTCCCCAGAGATGTTCTGTGTTCCCCCAGTGGAGTCACCCTGTCAGTCAGTGCCTCACAGGGGCAGCAGTCTCATTCCTACAAGACCACAGGTAGTTTACCCTCTATGAGGATGAACATATTTCTTTATCTCTCTAAGGTCCCTGGGAAAGTCTGTCTCACCCCATATCTTGGGTGGACACTGAAAGCACAGGTGACACCTCAGGGTGCTCATGTGGACATTACACCAGAACAAGAATGGCACTCTGTCTCTGACCTCCAGCCCTAGGGGAGCTTCAGGCCCAACCCCAGTCCTGCACCACGCTGTGAGTCCCCTCCCAGTTTGCCGACACCAGCGCAGTGTCAAAGTTGTCTCACAGCACAGGAATCGAGGGTAAAGACCCATTGTGCAGCTGCACCGACACTGCACCCTCTGCTGATCCCAGTTCCCTCTCTAGCGGGGTCTGCAGCTCCCCACGCAGCGGGCAGGCTGGGGCAGGAGTCTCTCCCGCACGGACACAGCTAAACTGGGCCCGCAGCTCCATCTGCAGGGCTCTGCCAAACCGCGAGCCTTTCCCGTCTCGGCCGGGGCACACCTGGTAACCCCAAAACACTGATGGGAGCACGCACGGCCACACTCCTCAGGGGCCTGACAGCAGACGAAGCCCCTCTCTGAAAGCACCGCCTCAGGAATCAAATCACCCTTTCGATACGGTTCCAAAGGCCCAGTAAATTCCCAGAAAATTCAGTGTACATCAGCCACTGGATTTCGCAGGACGCCAAGTGGAGCGTCAGCCTTCCGCGGCTCCAGGGAGCTCTGCAGCGCTCACATGTCAGGGAGCTGGAGGCAGCTCAGCCTCCTGCTCACACACAGCACAGGGCTCCAGCAAGGGGCCTGGGGCTCCCTGAAACCACCACCTCCAAAGAGCTGTTCTGTCCCAAAATGAGCCCAGGCCAAGCCCTGCAGCACACACTGTACAACACCAGCACATTCCCTGGGATGAACCTGACCAGACCATCCAGCCTCTTGGGAGGAACAGCAATTTTTCTCCACTCTTGTCTTTATGAAAAGGTCAGCAGCACCATGTGATTTTCCAAGACATATAACCCCTATGCAATGCAAATCCATGGAAATGCAAGCATTTTCACCATTGCTTTACTATAAATACAGGAATTTAACACTTGCCCTACTGGATTAGACCAGCAGTCTGTCTCACAGGGGATTTGTTCTGCTCAGAGCTTGGACAAGTGACTGATTGATGCTTCCAAGAAAAAGCACACTGCTTTCCCCAGCCCAGCCACCAGCACCCTAGGAGGGTCAGCTAACTGCAGCCTGCTGCAGGGAAACAGCCAACTCCTGAAGAATGAAGCATGATGCTGAAACACTCCCATGACCCAGCTGCTAAGGCACCCTGTAAAAGCAAGCTGTGCACGTTGCTCTGTTTCATACATGGACACTGCTAACGCCCAGGAGAAATCTGTGAACCCGTTTCTTTAAATTTAATTTCCAAACAGAGTCTGAGAAACTGAATTTTAAAAATACCCACGAATTACTATTAAAAACAAATCCACAACCAAACAACACCTCTTTGACTACAATTTGTACTCATGGCTCTAGCAAAACTCTAGCAAAACAGAAATCAGCTGTGCTGAGGCTTCATGTCCAAACCTAGGCTCAAGTGCACTTTAACTTACCTCTTTTAGTTCTCTCCTCCCCCAGATTTCCTCTGTTGTGTTTGATCAGGGCAGGTACTACAGGGCAGAGAAGACTCACAGTTTCAAATAAAGAGTGTAGAGGACACAGCTATCTCCTGGGGGGGATAAATGCAGTGTGAGAGGTACAATGGGGGAAAGGCCAGTGTGTGCACAGAGCTGTAAGAGCCCAGAGGGTGGGAAGGATCCAGCTGGAGACCCAAGCACTGGGGCTCTGGGGGAAAGCAGGGCCAGTGTTCAGGAGTTAAGGGGGAATGAAAGAGCAGGGAGAGTGGGAGAGGTAGAGGGGAAAAGGAGATGTATTAGTGCTCATGTAATGCCTCTGAATCTGCTGCAGCCTTCCCAACAGACTCATTTTGCTGATGCATCTCCTGCTTGATGTTTCTGGCTGTGCAGTCCCAGTCCAGCCTGGACAGGGCCTGACAGCACATCCCTGGCACACACACACTGCAGGGTCACTGTCTGCACACTTCCACCACCACTGAGTGCTCACCTCCACTGGCCCAGCAACTGCTTCCATTGGGACTGGCAGAGCAGATCCTTTGCTTGCTTTCCTTCCTTCTCTCACTAGCTATGGTCAGGAAAGGAACTTACAACACTGGAAACAGCAGCAAGCAGCAGCTTGAATTTAATCCTGCCATTATTTATCATGACAGATGTTCACTGTCCATTTCAGGGACTTCTCTCAGTGCTGTTTCAGGCAACCCTGCCCTGAGTCATCCTTCCCAAAGAGACAGACCTCAGCTATTCCCACGGCTGTCAAGAGACTGAGTCCTACTCCAAACTTAGCTTCCTGTCAAATTTTGTACAAGTCATTTCACCTCCTGTTTTCCAGCTTCTCCATCTGCAAAATGGGAGGAGCAACTCTGGCTTTCTGTGTAAAGTCTTGCTAGTAACTGCCTCACATGGAAGCTGGGCATTTGTATTACTATCAGAGCAATGTGTGGGTGCCAGGTGTTTTGTCAGGTCTGAATAATTGTAGGGCAATTCCTGTAAAGACACTGATCTGAAGCACTGTATTTATTACAATGTTTTGACCGATTCTGGCAGCATCCACCAAGTGTCAAGGGCTGTAGATCAGGTGCATTGATCCTTCAATGGCATGTCACTCAGCAGGAGTGGGAAACAAAGGCTGATTTACTGTAGGAGCATCAGGATCCTGGAACAGAACCGAATTTCAAATGTGCAGGCCAGTCACGTCCCGTTATACCTGCAAATCCATGTGCCAATATAAGCCAGAATTTGAATCTATCATCCAATCTGGTCACATTCTATATAAAGAAATCTCAAGACCAAAAAAGAATGGAATCCTTTCTCTAGGTCAAATGGGTGATCAGGCATGTCAAGAAGTTGTATTTTTAATGAAACATCTGGAGCTGTGAACTCTGTCTTGGCTTCTGAGATTAATGAGTCACTTTAGCAGAGCAGACTAAAAAGTTTCCTGAGGAAGGTGAAACACTTCCACATGCTCAGTTGAACTTCTGCATCCCTGGGTGAAGTCTGTATTGGGAAATGAAGGGGTCTGTCACTGCATGAAGAGTCCAACACAGTGGAGTGAAGTGGACTTGGCAAAAGGAGTTTTCCACAAGCTGTTCAGCCAGGCTCAGGAGCACAAAGCATCCTGCAAGGAGAGTTATGTCTGCTGCAGTTGTCATCTGCTTTGTTTCTGGATGTGCAGAAACCTCGGCCTGTGGGAAGGAGAATGACCAGAACTGTAAGTCTCACTCAGGGACAGTGTGCCTCTACATCTGTCCTATAAAAGCAGCAATTTTCCAACGGCAATAATCCCACCAGAACCTGTCACTCCATCAGAAACGCTCACCTGTGTCAGAATTTATGACCCAGAAACACTTGCCAGGCTGTCTCAGGATATCAGAAGGCTGAGCCCCTCTTTTGTCAAAGACTGGCTTCAGCTGTGGCCCTTCTCTGGCTGAGCTCACTCAGCTCATCAGGGTGCAGGGGCATATTCCACAAAGGACACAAACCTACACCCAAAGCAAAAATGTGATGGTAAAAAAAGACATACTTGCCACAGAAGTCCTTGTGAATGGCACGGAGGGTGAGTGGTAAGTTTGGGTGTGCCTGTAGCCAGTGCTCCACCATATCTGGGTGTCTGGGATCAACTTCCAGAAACACACTCCTGAAAAGACATGTTCAGGTGTAGAAAGCATGGAGATGCACATGTTTAGGTTGTTAAACTGATAAAAATTAAGGTCTTTCCTTCTGGCTGGCCCTACCGGTGGGAAACGAAAAGGTCAGTAAACACACTGCAATCCAGTAATCCTAAAACAGATCATAGTTGTCTGTTTTAGATACAGATCCCAACTGCCTCCTTCAGGGGAGAAAGTGTTGAACCTGGGGGGGCATTCTCATGGTACTTAAATCTTTGTATTAAGATGTATAGAGCCCTTTTGAAGCCCATGCAGAGATACCACCAGCAACGTCTTCCTGAAGCCCCAAAGGTTTAAGGCCAGAATGCAGTTTTATGCTGCACCTGCACAGACACTGAGCACTGGCCTGGCAGCAGGAATTCCCTCTGCGTGGAAGCAGCAGAGCCATGAAGCACAAGTCAGCACACACATCCTCCCACAGTGAATGTCTCCATAACCCCGTCATGAAAACACCACCAGCATTCAGGCCTACACAAAACTCATCAGCCAGCCTCAGTCAGGGCACCAGGACTAGGCCTGGGCACTGCAGGGCTACTTCCATTTCTGCCAGGCTTTACACCAGCCCACTTCCCATCTCCCCTCCCGTGATGGGGCAGAACCAGCCCAGCTCAGAGGAACGTGGAGATGGAGCTGGCCTGGGCCAGCACAGCAAGATACAACTTCAACAGGCAAAGGACAGAGGTCAAGCCCATTCCTACACTCTCCTGAGAACTCCTAAAACATCCCACACTGCATACTCCCAACAAATTCACCAAGCTGGGTATGGATCTCACTTCTGACCCTAAAAAACTTCCACTGCTCAATGGGGGCTCCACCTTTTAAAATAAGCAAAAAGGGAAGGAAAATAAATAATCCTAACAAACAAGCCCACAGGACGAGTCTCTGTTGCTGGGAAGTTCTGAGGAGCATCTTCTGCTCCTGTGGTCATGCAAAGCATGAGGAATGGATTCTGCATGGAGGATGCCTCTCAATATTCCCATTCTTCTTCTCAGGACAGCAGATTTTCAATGACTTCTCTTATGCTGGCCAAATGTCAGGAATGTTCAGCAGGATGTGTGAATGTCCTAGCACATGAACAATCCATTCAGACTTCTGGTTATCAGCATGATGATCTTCAAAATGGATCCCACATGACAGAGGACAGGAACAATCAGTCTTGAATACTAATTGTGGAGAAATTTAACATCTAAGAAACTATCCCTGGCTGATCTACTTTCTCCTGGGATATTCAGCATTGTAAACTGGCACAATAAACAAGTTTCCCGTAAATAAAGGGTGGGAGGGAATAGAGGTCTGCATCCATCCTCCCAGTGTTCTACAGTGCTTCTCTCCTTCCATCAGTTATTCACCTTAGAAAGTTTCCCTGCTTTTTCCACTCTCTTCCATGTTCTTTTTGTTCATGTTTTGACCTTTAAAGGTTCTCCCTTCACTAATGACCATGAAACCATCACCAGTCAAGGAAGGCCTGTATCCCTTTATTAACTAATTTCAAGCTAATTGTGCTCATACACATGACATTTTTTAAAGTGCTATTACTAAATGGGGCAATGGGGGGATAGTTTTGCAACTATTTTCCCTCTGTTGTGCTTTCATATAGGAAGGTATAGAAGTTATAGAACTGAATGGATAAAGGACATGAAATTCAAAGAGAGAGCAGCGCTTACCCAGAATCCTTCAGAAGAGAAGGAGCCAAAGCCAGAATTGTTTTGATGACTCTCATCCCATCATCTCCTCCATCCAGAGCATCAAGGTCCTCATAGCTGGAGTGTGGGAAAAAGAAGAGATTTAACAGCAATTAATGTGCCCCTTGAGAATGGATCACCCCAGGCTCCATGGAGAAAGGTGCACCAAATACACCTGAGCTCCAGTGTGGGGAAGAACCAGCACACACAAAGTAGTTCCACATCCCAAAAGGGCCTAGTCTTTTTTTATTCCACATCCCAAAAGGGCTTAGTCTTTTTTTATTTTGCTTAAGACATGTATTGGGATGAGAATGGGTAGCAGCATCTCCACCCATCACAGAAAGCTGCTCAGATTACTCTTTCTTTCATAATCTCACACCAATTATTTAAAAAAAAAAGTCTAACAGGAAAAATGCTCTGAAACAATTTTGGATTGAGAACTTGTTTGTTTCAAAGTGTGTGTGTTTTCCATTTTAATGAGTATTTAAAATACTTTGATACTGCTTCAGGCCTGTAAGCAGTATCAAAGTAACACTGAATTATTATATACCATATAAACACACCCACACTTTGCACATGTATTCTGCATTTGCATGTTCTGTGGGCAGTTGTGTGTAGCACAAGGAAGCAGACAGAAAACCTTGCTCTGAGGAACAGGAGAGGACAAATCTATTTGTCTGATTACCGGAGGATTTCTGCATCCAAGGAAGCCATGTCTTCGTGGAAAACATATGGGGGGTTACTGACTAGGACATCTATGGGGCCCCAGAGCAGCAGCTCTTTGGCAGAACCTAGAAAAGAAGAACCACAACCAGCTCTGAACTGTGGCATCTTCCCTATCTGCTCAGTGGCAACATCCTCCCCAGGGCACAGCCCAGCATGGACTCACTGCATAAGCCTCAGCAAATGTCAGTTTTAACTGGTTTCAGCCAGGTCTGGGTAAGACAAGTTTCCTTCCCTGGTTCAACTCACCTGATTTCAGGTGAATAAGGCTGGGCATTTAATCTAAGCTAAATATATGGGCTCCCTCTAACATCAGTGGAGAGACAGGCACGTACATGTTTATCTAAAGCATCCATGTCAGCATGGAATGAATTATAACCTGTATATATTTGTCTCTCCCCAGTAACAGTAAAGAGCACCTGTACTACCAGCTCAGACACAACCTTTGGACACCTAAACCCAGGAACCATTCACCTTCTGATGTAGGGGGGACTGCTCTCAGCTGTTCATACGGCCTGGAACTCTCTGAAGGGAAAAGCTTCACTGGCTGACTTCTTACTGACCTTTTTTCTCTCTTAACTTCAACACCCTCCTGCCACCCACATCCTAGAGGGCTCCCTTGGGTGTGCGTCACACCTGCCTCCCCATCAAATCAAAAAGGGAGAAAGACAAAGGGGAAAAAGTTACTGTGTGAGACATCTTGGTGGATGATGTGAATCCTCTCCTGAAGCTGCAGCCTGTAAAATTCCAGATGCGAGAACAGAGAGATCAGGAGGCGTATTTGTGTGGATTCACAAACAGTACATTCTAGAAACAGATTATTAAGTATTGGACCTCTGATACACTTACATCCCACCCCACTGACTGCAGCTGGATTCCCCTCAAGGGAAATTTAGGAACTGCTCTTTGCCTGAGGAACAAAATTCAAAGCAAAGAGCACACTGTGCACCCATGGTGATTCCAGGGTGTGGCTCCTCTATATTCTCCTTGCCAGGGGAAATTAGTTGAGACAGTGATCCCCTTAAATCTTAGGAATCCTGAACAAAGCTCCCTTGATGCTCGTGGGACAGGAAAGAGAGGCCAGTCTGAAAGTAGCCTTGGGCTTGGTGACAGCCTGATACTACAAGAGAGGTCACAGAAACAGAGAGAGTGACATAGCAAGGAAGGAACGGAACCTCTAGTTCCTCAGCCACGTGGTCCACCCATCAAAATACCTCTCTTTGCTCTCCAGTTTTGCCTCTGGCCCTTGTGAAGGCATTTGAACAATGTCAGAGGAAGCACTTTGCAAAGGCAGAAAGACCAGGCTGGTCAGGATCTACTGTTGGAGCAAGACTCCAAGCCTCCCACAGAACATGCCATTCCCAGACCAGCAGCAGCTTCCCTGTCAGCATACACAGGTGTCAGGAAAAGGAGGGATTCCTGCACTGCGTGCCATGGGCCCAGATGGACCATCTGGCACCAGGATTGATTCAGTGACAGTAAGACTCACCTAAGCATAGAGAACACAGTTGGGATAAGGGAGCTCTGGAAAGCAGGCAGGATCCAAGCTGGGTTCAGTCAAACAGTAACACAGCTGATCCTGCTGGCTCCTTTCCCAAGACCTACAGGGCACCACGCCATGGACAAGATCTTAAGGATGCAGTGAAAATATCCATGGAGAAATATGAGGTTCTCTGACATGGTATTTACACTCCCTCGTGCACTCTTAGGCCAATAAGCAATGTTAATAAGCAAGACAATTTTTCCCAGATGACAGAGTAATAATCCACCAAGGAGGCAAAGATTTGGCCAGCTTTTATTATATCTATGAAAAATTGCAACAGAACTTGGTTTGATGCTGACATATTAGAAGGAAACCTCTGCTCCCAATTCTGTGTAACTGGGCTAGGAGGCAAAGGGTGACAGTGAGGTGACAAGTCTGGGAAGAGCTTGTTCCTACACATCTCTTCAGGCTCACTGTGAGCTGGGACTGGTTGAAAAAAGTAAAGAAACACAGCTCAGTGCAGCCAGAACCAGAAGTATCCTGTCTCTGTAGCCCCAGTGCTGGCAGCAGCTTGGGAAAAAAGGGTATGTGGGCCCTGTGGACAGAAATTCCAGGTAATGAGCACCTCTTGAGAGTCATGGACTCCATAAGCAATAGGAATTCTTTGTGACATGGCTCTAATTAATGCCAAGGGCCCAGCAGTTTTACTGAGGACATGGATGCAGTCTGGGGCTCTGTACCTTTCACAATGTCTACAGAGACTGAAATCCAGGACTTGAAAGCATTCTGGGATTCCAGCTCTGGAGCTCCCTGTGGTAGTGACAGTCCACAACAGCCTGACAGAAGAACCAGATGAGGAAGTGGAGCCACTAGGAAGGACAAGGCCAACCTGACAGACATCAGTCCTGATTTCAGGCACAGGGGTTTGATTCAGTAGCTCTGAACATCCAGCCACAGCACAGGTGCCCAAACAGCAAGGGGCCCAGCAGCACCATCCCCACCAAACCAAGACTGCAGGGAGGATCCTGAGGGAGGCCACACTCAGAGCACAGCAGAGGAAAAGTGCTACTGGAGTGTGCAAGCTTATTTCTAGAGGAGCAAGGACAGACACAAGCACAGCAATAATGACCTAGGGAGCCAGAGGGAGAGAGGTTCAGGCTACACTTGTCCTTCACTCCTAAGTGACATAAATGTTCCTCCTGCTGCCCTGAGCTTCCCGAGTTCACAGAAAGGAATAAGAGGAGTTACCAAGAAACACTTTGAAAACCCTTGACAACAAACAGTGTGTAAGTACTGTTGCTTTACTGAGGCTGCTGCTTTTACACATGTTCACAAGTCAAAGAAAAAATACTCCAGTATACATAAGCATTTTTTCCTGAGTTATTACACACTTTAGGAGCTCAACCAAACATTCTCTGATTTCCAGTGGTGATAAAAATGAACTACATATACAAATACTGAGGACTCTTGGTCTTTCTCGAACAACAGTTTACAAAAAATGAGTAATTGGTGTTCTTGTACCTGTGTGCGTTCTCCCTGGTGAGATCCACAGCAGCCTTCTCTTTATCCATGGCTATGACCTGGCTCTGGGACAGAAAAAAACCCAACAAACCCCACCAAGCACGTGTTACAACATCAAGGTTCCCAAGCCCTGCCAAACATGCAAGATCAAAACTGACAACTGACAGCTCATCTTGGCTCCTGAAAGGAACAGCTCATGAGGAATGTATCTGGGGCACTGCTGGGACTGTGAGTCATGTTCAGTAAGGCACTAAAGTGACCAAAGGCACTCTGCACCACAGCCAGGAGCCACCAAAACAGACAGGCCTCTGAGCTGACAACAGTCACACTGACTCACACTACCTGACGTGCTCACAGCTCCTGGTAGCGTGAGACTCAGCACTGGCTAGTCTGGGGCAGTCACAGGCTGAAGGAAGATCGCCTTGAAGGTTTCTCCTCTCCAACAGCCAGAATCCCTCCCAGCATCAACACAACCACTTGGACAGAGGCTCTGGAATTTTCCATCTGTCAGGCAGACACCTTTCACCTAGTTGCTCCACTGCAGTCGTTACACCACGTTCACTGCCTGTATTGACTGCATGTACTTGACTGTGTGTCAAGTATTTGAGAGTTCTCCAGCAAAAGGTTAAAGAGGCAGGGCTACACAGCTGAGAGCTTTGTTTGACCTTCCATTCCACCTTGGGAAAACCACAGGCAAAGGCTTAACTTGGTTTTGCTTTGCTTAATGCTTTTTAAGCATAGATACTGGCAAGAATTTACACAGAGAACACACACTTGAAGAAACTTGAAAGAAACACCATGGTTTGCAGATGATGATGTGATTTGCCATCATTCCTGAGGGAATTAATTTCACAGCCCCAGGATAGAACCCACACATCTGAAGCTGACCCTGAAGGTAAAGGACACAGCTGAGTCCATAAATGAAAAGTTGCTGCTGTTTTCTCAATACCCTAGTGCCATATTCTGCCCCAAACACTATAGAGATCACAGTGTTAACTCCTCTTAGCTGTCAGTGTGGGTACCACTAATTCTAATCAGTCAAGGCTCCTTATTTCTCTGGGCACAGTTGTTTGTGCTGGGAAAGGACTGTTATCAGTCACAGGGACAGACAGACACAGCTCTTTAACTTAACAAGCAAGGAAAAGAGCATGAAGCTCTTCTCCTAGTTCAGGAAATCAGACCAATTACACTCTGAAGTCATGAAGCTCAAGAATTAACGTTCTCAGGTCACTGGGAGGAGGGAACACTCCTCCCATACAGGCATCAACCTCTAGTTTTTACACAGCCAGGTTTAGACTTCTACAGAAGGTTGGCCACAGCAATTCTTGTTCATGAGAAGGAACTGACTGGTCTGCAGTTCTGAGGAAAGGGGAATACTTTCCCCTTAAGCACATGCAGTAAGATCTTGGACTCACTTCTTGTTTTCTTTACCAGGAGTGTCTCAGTAAACATGTCACATGCCACAAGAATCAGGGGCAAGAAGGGCTTTGGTCACCCAGACTTCAGTCCCCTTCCTGCTCTTTTCACTCTGTTCAGAAGCTGTGGGTTGTTACCAGGGAACAAAACACTTATAAAAGGTGGTTTGGCAGTGGGGGCAGTGACATATGCTTGTCATGTTGATTGCAAGTACTGACACTCTGGTAAGCCCTTCCCTGGATTCATTCAGTCTCCAGTCTCCTAGAGACAAGATCTTTTGGTTCACAGCAAGGTGATTTTTAGAGATGACTGCCCCATAAATTCAACTAATGAGAGTGTGCCCATGTCTCAGTGCCTCCTGTCCTCAGCCCAGGTTATCAGCTTAAACCAACACCCACCAGTGCTCCAAGCCAAGTGAGCTGTGACAGCTGAAGAATGAGCACATTCACCTCTTCTGTTCTGATTATGCCTCTGCTACTCCTGCAGACAGCTGGGGAGAGCAATTCCCAAACATCCCTCCTCTCCCTAGTATGAACTCACAGAGCCTGACTGGCACAGACCTGAGCTGCCCCAATCCCACCAGAGAAGTCGGTGCCATCTCAGTGGCGATGAGCAGGGGGGGCTGTCTTCCAGCACAGCCATCTGCTGGGCCAGCAGCACTGAGAGAGCTCACCTGTGGCAGTTTGCACAGCAGACTCAGAGCAATCGCTCCGGAGCCACAGCCAACCTCCAGGATCACAGGATGAGGAACAGGAACCGGGAAGCAGGGGCCTGAATTCGCACATTTCTGAGATTCTTCCTCCACGACTAAAGAGACGAGATCCTAACAAAAACAAACAAATAAAATTACTGAGGGAGCTGTTTTGATTCACACCTTTGTGATCTGAGGACTGAAGTTTAAATTTCTCGACTGTGTACCCCGTGAAATGTATTTTTGTTGCTAATTTTAAAAATACAGATGGTAGCAATGGAACTGACGTGCCAGAAGTCACTTCAGCTCCATCTGCCCCACAGGGTGCTTTGATTAGTAACCAAATCCTCAGGATACAATTTCCCACAGATCCTCTGAAATCTTCTCGCACTGTTGGGAACAGCAATAACCAAACAGCTGGAGCACATTATCTTCTGCAACACCATTTTATTTACTTCAAAATTTCGGCTTTCAGAATTTGCAAGCATCAAAAGTTAAGATTTCTACACTGTCTCAGTAGGGTGTGTGATCTGGAGGAGCTGCTAATAGCATCTAAACCAATAATCCAACCTGCAGATGAAAAAAAGGCAGTGGGTTACTAAATGATCCAAATGAGCAGCTCCCTGCATGGATTTCAGATTGTGGACTCCTACTACATTTTACTGGTATAGAGTCACATGGAAAAGATTTCCACCCATGCTCCTGTATCTGCATGCAGCTCTGTCACTGCTGCCTCCTCCCTCCCATCACTCTCTTCTTTTTTAAATCCCTTCCCAATGTCATGTAAAATCCAACACAGCAGGAAGGGTCTCCAGTATTTCCATGTTTTTAAAAATAAGTGATTACACAGAAGAGAAAACACACATGGGCCTCCCTCAGACTGCAGCATGAACTTCTTGTTATTCAGTGGAGAAAACTCTGAGACAGAAACCTCATGAACACCCTGAGTTCATCATCAGCTCAGCAGTGCTCAGAGCTCCCTGCAATCCCACAGCAACACACAAACAAGGCCCTGCTGCCCAAGGCACTCCCACCACAGCTGGGATACTCCACCTGAGAGATCTGCTTTGGATCTCTCCTCTCACCCCAGAAAGTTTAACAAAATCAACAAAAAACAATTGGCTCAATTTTGCCAACAGGTAAAAATGAAATCCATTAGAGGAAAATAACCTGCCTCCCATTTTAAAAAGGAATCTCGCACAGTCTTGGCACAAGCACTTTACAGTGGCCTTTGTCAGGAGCCTGAACTGGGCAGGCTTGTACATAAGGGCACAAGCCCTTCCCTGAATCTATCACCCAACACGGGTGCAGCACAGCAGATGCCTTGTGCAAAGCTGCAGTACTGATGAAGACATTTGTTGCTGCTGGTCATCCTTCATGGCAGGCCAGGGCACACCTGCCTTGTCTTTCTTTGGGCTCCTTTTCGCAGCCACGGCCATGTGGAGCCTTCAGGGGCTTTCTAGCAACGAGCACTTTGACTATTTTCATTGTTTTCTCTCACATCTTCATTTGCTGAGCAGGAGAGAGTCAGTCTGCAAAGGTGAGTTTGGTGACTGACACCTAAATAGCCCCAGCCAGGGATGAGGAGTCACACATGACGCCCTGCCCTGGTCACTGTGTCATTACTGGCATTGCTCCCACACAGCATTTTCCTCACAGCCTCCAAAATCACATCTTGCTCACTGCTGTTCTTGGCATTTCTTTCCTAGACAGCAACGGATGAAAACATTCTCACAGGCCCCCAACCTGTAGGAAACTATTAGAGGACTATCAGACGACTACAGGGAAAAATAAAAGACCTTATCTACCCACTTTTGTGTAAAAATGGCTTTGGCCATTCAGCCAACAGCTCCACATGAATCAGTCTGAGAACACTGGCAGTGGAGACAGCCAGAGATGGGAACCACAGCTGGTTTGGCAGAGCAGGTGCTGATGATTCTAAGAGGCACCCAAAAAGTTCTGCTTGGCCATTAAATCACCCTTTGAAATACCAGCCATTTCTGGACACTTACAAATATTTCCAGGAAATCTCCACAGTAACTCAGAACCATCTGTTCCCAGAGAAGCACAAGTTACTGATTACAAATGTCCAAATGTGACTTCCATACACTAGAACTATTCTCAGCATTTATTAACTTCCTTAAGGTTTGTCATTAGCAATTTCAAGCTTGATGGTTTTTAATGGAATGTCTACTTTACACATTCCACAGTGAAAGTATTTTACAGTGCTTGCCAAAGTTCCTATTTAAATATGGCCCATTTCAGTCTTTACCACATGTGCAAATGAAATGATATGTTGGTATTCCTTAGGCTTTGTATCCTGCTTCCTGACCCTCCTGTGTCTCATTGTCCTGGTTATTTCATTATATGAATATTATATATTATTATGCCCTTACCAAGGCAAAGGCTGGTTCTCTCATAATATGCATGTCAACCATAATAGTACCAAATTAAAAGATATTAAAAATAACGTGACAACCTAAAGAAACGACATCTTTTTCCAGACATTAGCATCTCACTACAATAAAAACTTGAATAATTATGGAAATAATTATTCAACTTGATTGACAAGAAAAGACGAAGGTGTTTTCTAACTGGCAAAGAATCAGGAAAATCCAGAAACCATGACAAGAGCATGTCCAGCCACCCCACTGCCATTGCCACTAGGTTTCCTTCTCAGAAAACAGGAATTATTAAATTATCCTAAATTGTTTTGAAACCATTTTCTTCAGATTCTTCTCAGTATTTTTCATCTTCTAACAAATGATTCAGAGAAAATCTGTGCTTTTCCAAGCACACCACCATCTCCAAAATATCACCACTGGAAACTGATAAATTACAGCACTTTGCAGAACCCCTTTCAAATCTCATCTTGGGAGATGATGTATTTCTGGCCAAGCATTACAGTGTTCACACAGAGACTACAAAATACCCTACAGGTCAGACATTCCCGACTTCTGCACTGGAATCCAACTGGAACCACACCAGGGAAGAGCAACAGAGGGGTTGATGGTGCTGAAAAGAGATGCCAGTCCCAGACAGAAACACTGGGGCAACAGCAGCTGGCCAAAGGCTGGGCAGGATACCCCACGTCCTCCCAACTGAACAGATTCAGAGCACAACCATCTAATACATAAAAGCCATTTTAACTATCAGTTTGATCCCCAGCTTTAAAGGCTGGAGATGAAATGACAAAAATTCCACTGGGATAGAAGAGATAACAATTTGCCAGATGTGGTGATTAACCCTTGGAATGTGTTAGGTAAATTCTGCAGGACCTGGCACCCTAAACCGAACTGGCAGGCTGTTCAGTAGGGCTTATTGTCACTCACACCATTTACAGGGTTCAATACACAGTCAATACATCCTGGAGAGAAATGTCCCTCACTACAGAAAAATGCTAATTTTGGAGAAAACAGACTTGACAATGAGCCTTTTACTGTTAGAGATAAAAAAAAATGTAAGCACAATTAAAAAAAATAACCAAAGAGCTCTATTAAGGAGCAAGTAAAATCATAAATTAAAAAGTATCTTAGAAATGTGACCCCATTCCATATTCGCCCACAGATTCCAGCCACTGGGTAGGATCAATGCTCAATTGTGGAGTCATTAGAACTCAAATTATTGCTTACAGTGTGAGTCATTATTGTCAATAACAACACAGTGTACACTAAAAATCCTCCTGGCCAGTGGTACAGGTACTGGCAGAGCTACTTTTAACCTGGAGCCTGGTGTACACACATGGGTGTAAGTCCCAGCCACCTCTGAAACCTGTGCGTTCGTGAGGGTGGCAAGTGAGGTGCAAGGCAAAGGATCTGGAAGGGTTTTCAGACTGCACTGGGCTGAAGGTGACACAGGCATCAAGTGGTGGGTTTTCATGACACTCTGTTACTTAGCACAAAACAGAGTGGGGAAAAGTTTCAGACCCCCTGTGTCTTTGCCAGAAGAGAATTTAAAAATCTACAGTGGAAAATGCAGGACATCCTTGGGAGGGAGAAGGATATTCAGTCCTGACTAGCAAAGGAAGAGCTTGAAAAGACTAGAAGAGATCTATTAGTGTATTTAGTCTAGAAAAGTGAAGATAGAGGGGATCTCATTAATAAAAATAGCAGGTGCCAAGAGGATGGTGCCAGACTCTTCAGTGGTGCCCAACAACAGAATGAGGAGCAATGGCCATAAACTAAACCACAGAAAGTTTCACCTCAACATGAGGAAGAAATTCTGTCTGTTGCATGTGGCAGAGCCCCTGGAACAGTGAGGTTGTGTTGCCTCCCTCCAAACCAACTTGGACACGTTACTGTGTCACCTGCTCTAGGTGGCCCTGCCTTGGCAAAGGGGCTAGACAGGGTGATTTCCAGAAGTCCCTTCCAGCCCTAACCATTCAGGGACTCCGTGATTACCTGCAGTTCCACATACAGGGGACACAAATATTTGCTTCCCATGCTACTTCATTTCCAGCACTCAAGAGGCTCTCAAGCTTTTGTCTCTCAGCCAAGCCACTCTCACCTCACGATTCCAGGAAGTCTTGCTTCACTGCCAGATTCGCCCTGAGTTCACACTGTCATTTATTTGGGGTTTCTCTTCCCCCCGCTTCTTCTCCATTGAGCGAAACAAACGCAAACCCTTGTGCACACCTCCAGCTTCCCCTGGGCCTCACCCTCCCTCCACAGCTGCGGTTCCCCAGGCCCCCCAGCACCAGTGGTGTTCTCACAGGTTCTTGGTATCACCTCTCCCCTGTGGCCACATCTCCAGTGCACTGTATTTCTTGGAACCACAGCTGCGCAGAGCAAGTGCGAGCCCAGGGGCTGCCAGCACCCAAACCACAAGCCCCACAGCTGCAGGCCCAGCCAGCAGCCAGCGCAGGCTCAGGCTGTGTCCAGCCCCAGCAGAGATTCCTGTGCTCCAGAGGGCAGCCGTGTGCAGGGCTGGAGGGAGGGAATCCTGTGCTGCAGCCCAGCAACGGGGAACGGCCCATCGGGGATGCTTCAGCAATTAAAGCACAAGGCTGAGAAAAACCTGGGGAGGCACTGGAAAGGCAAGGCTGGAGGTCACAAACTCACACGGCGTTCCCTACAAGCACCTTTTTTGGTGCCCCACGTGCTCCAGGGAAAGCAGGGAAAACAAGGTTCCAGGGGTGCGAGCCAGGGTGGCAGGGAGCTCTCAATTCCCAGGCTGGCAAACAGGACAAGGAAAGCAAAAGACCCAGGAAAACCACCTTCTCTCTGCTCTCGCAGACTTCCTGGGATTGTTTTCCTTTTGTGTGCTTTCCAGAAACTTCTGTTCTCAGAATCCAGGACTTTCCATGGAGCCTGATCTGATATTAACCAAATCACCCTTCCCCTCCTATTTGTCCACTTGGCTGCAAATCAGCACATGACAAAACACTAGGAAGCCAAGCTGGAAACCTAACTCCATGGCAGTGGCCTTAGGAGATCCCTGCCACGGACCCCACTTCCAAAGCCAAGCCACCAATGCAGTGCAGTGCTTTGTGGGCAGGCAGGGGCCTTGTCCTGGGCTCTTCTGCCTGGCACTGGAGTAGGAAAGAAAAAATGTTGCACCAAGCCCAGGAAACCCCCCCTATAAAAGCAAAGCACCAGAATAACTGCAGAGAGAGCCGCTGATTTTAGAATAAAAGGTGGCTTTATCAGGCATTAGCAACGACAGACAAACAGGTCAAAGCGTGTCTAATACTGAGGAAGGGGTTCGGCTTCTCTGTAACACGTGTCAGGGCACACGCCAAGTGCTGCCTCATCTGTTGGAGCAGAGGCTGTGACAGCACCCAGACATGATTTTACCAGTAGGCAGCAAACTTTGCAACCCATATGTGCCCATGCCCAAGAGAAATTACCACAGCTGCCATGCCTAAATTTAGCCACAGCCGAGGGGCAAGAGTGGCTCCAAGTCACGGCACTCTGGCCATCCCTCAGCCTCCAGCACAAAGCTCTGTCTATCTATATACATCTATATCTAGCAAGGTATTTTCTTTCTCTGCAGATCCTGCTATTGACCACTGCCAGACACAGCATCTGGACAGACACATTGGTCCAGCTCACTAATCCCTAGCTCTGAAATGCCAGTTACTTGGATATCTGAAAAAAGGTGGGGAGAGGAAATGTTGTTTTTGTTTTGGTTGTTGTTTTCTTTTTTTTCCCCACTCACGTGGGAATCTCCTTTAGTTCCATCTGTTCCAGCCATTCTATAGCTTTTTTTTCTCCATTCTAGTTCTACATCCTGCTTTAACTGCTGATGAGCTTCACTACCCTGCTGAAATGCACAGAAATACAGACCCTCTTTCAATCAGAACAGGGAGATTAAAAAGCTAAAGACACCAGAGTTCTTTTAGGGCCAAAAAAATAGCGGCATTAACAACACAGAGATCTGTGGGAGCATATTAGGTAAGTCTGTATATGTTAACCTGGGGAACAGGTTTGTGCATGACTTAAAAGAATATCTGTTGCTTTCTCTGCCTTCAGCACAGATTTTAGCTTTAAATTTACATTTTTTAGTCTGTCCTGAAAATCACCAACTTAGAAGTAATTCTCTGCAATAGCAGAGCCTTTTTTTCTTGCGTAGAAGAAACTACCACCATAGTTCATCAAGGCCAGTTAGCCAGGAACAACCCTGTTTCTTCCATCATTTCCTTTTGAACAAGAAGAAATCTGTCCAGGGAAAACATTCTGTCCTGATTTTCAAGTGGCCAGCAACAGACTCCTGCTAAGCTGTTTCAACATTTAATTATACTCTCTGGTAAAGATGTGCACCTTTTCTTCTAGCCTGCATTTCTAGTGCTTATTATACACTTGTCCGTGAAACAGAGAAATTTCAGTTATCAAATTCCTGCTCCCTGTGCCAGCTAATTAACCCTTAAGCTTGTCTTTGATGAGCTAAACAGCCTGTAACAACAAGGCACAATTTTTCCAGCTATTAATCCACATACTGGTCTTTCTCCAAACCCAGTTTTCCATTTCTCTCACAACCAGTCAGTAACATAACTGGACATAACAGTTCTGCAGCTACTGCACTACTGCAGTACCAATTCTTTAATCCTGCTGCTGGTACTTGGCAATCCCCTGCCCCACACACAGGGATCCCGTGAGCCCAGTGGGCAGCCCTGAACGTGGGTGCTCGTGGTGTCAGCCAGCAGCCCTAAGATACTGGAGATCCCAAACGTTCCTCCAAGCACTCCTGGCAGCAGCAACGCCTCGGCCACGAGGCACAGGCTGCGCTATTTGTCTCTATATGTGATCCTATCAAACACTTGTGCCCTGCTCTGAGGGCAATTCCAATTGCTCTGCAGTAACAACAGGCTCCCTTCACAACTGCCATTCCCCAGCCTCTGTGCCACAACCCGCTGGCAGAAAATATTGCCCTCCTCCAACACACTGATAAAACACCGCGTATCGTATGGGCAGAATGTGACCTGTGTGGGGCCACACAGCAATGCTCCATCTTTAGCACGTTTGTTTACAGCTCCATTTTGATAGAGAGTAGTTAACATTTGATTTATTAAACAATGCCCTACTGCATTTATGTTCAATATATCTTATACAAGTTCAAGAAAGGACCTTAAGCTACACCAAGACAGGACACCATGACCCTTTTCATTTCCCAAACTGAGAGGCCAGTGACGCAGAAAGGACAAGCAGCCTTCCTTTGAAGGGACAAATGGTCAGAGCCAATACCAGGAAAAAAAGCCAATCTCCTGACTCCTGACCAATCTGTACTCACTAAACAGTGTGACCTTCAGACCTTTCCAAAAAGTAACCATCTGTGGTAATGAAATTAGGGAAATGAAAGGACATTTCTGCATCAAAGGCTTCCTTTCAGCACTGATTAAACCAGAAAATGTGTCATTGCTTTGACATAAAGCACTGGCAAAAGGCCCCACCTTGCAACCTGTGTATTTGCATATGCAGGTCAGGAAGGGAAAATCCTCCCTTCTCTGTGTGCTGGACCTTCTTGAAAGGTTAATGATTATGTTTAGCTAGAAGTAAAGTTAACCTTTATGAAAGGTTTCTCTGAGCAAATCTTTGACTCAAGTGCCTTCACAGAACACCCCACACAATGACTGCCATTCCAGAGGCAGATGCACGTAAACAGCAATGACTTCAGGCCTTTGAGCACATTTTCATGGGAAAGAAATGACCTATTTTGGGAAACAAGAAAAAAGCTTAAAAATCATAGGTGGAAAAAATTGATTAGACAGCGACATAACTAAAAATTACACATGCTGTGGACACTTAAGTGAATGACTGAAGCGTTATACAGTAAAAAGTAAAGGTTTTCCTTCATGGTTAAATGAGCAGGCAGCACCACAAGCAAAGAACACACTTTTCCCACTTACAACACAAAATTAGAAAGATTCGCTGCCAGATGATGTCAGGGAGGTTAGACACAGACTGACTCCAAAGAGGATTAAACAAATCAATGGAGGACAGATCCATTAGTGATTATGAGGCAGGATGGCCCCAAATCCAGCTTTGGCTAAGACCAGTCCTTAACTGCTGACTGTCAAAAGAAAAGGGGACCCTTCCACACCCATCTTTTCCCTTGTGATTTTGCCCCCACCATCTGCTACGAGCCCAGATGAGCCCCAGGGCACTGCACTAGACACACCAGTATAGTCTGACACACTGAGCCGCCTTCTTTCTCTCACAGGAGATTGTAGCCACAATCTTTTTTGCATCACTCCTAAACGTTCACATGCCACAGATTTGTAGTTTCTTTCCCTAAGATGTCTCCCAGGCTTAACACACACCCTCACCCTTACAGGAAGGTGAACTGTTCCCGTGTCACAGCCACCACAACCAAGGCCACAACAGAAAAATTATGTAGGATGTGAGTTTGTGCTGAGATCACAGCAGGTGAAGGAGGTGACTCCAGGAGACTCCTGGGTGACCTGAGCTTTTGCTTTTGCTGCTGGGAGGAGATCTCCAGAGCTACCTGGGAGGACTGCTACAGTCCCACAGCCCCAGGAGCTTTCCTTAAGGAAAAGCAAAAGCTCGGTGTCTGAGAACCTGCCTGTACCAACGCAATATTTACAAGGGATAAAAGATGGCCATTTTTGTTTCCACTGAGCAAATAAACCTTTTTAGAAACACCAGAAATCCTGGGATAAGTGATAGGAAACAGAACCATCAGTAACTCCGCGAGCCTGGAGCGCCCTCTAGGGGTAAGGGACGGGAGGGCCACGCACCCCAAACTACTCAGAGAAGTCCTGGACCAAACCAAACCTTCCCTTAAGGAAGCCATGGAGGCCTATACTTGCCTGGACAAAAATGGAATGATGTAGCCATGGTTGGCTGCACTCTCCTCCTCTCTGTCCTCATTTTAAGAGGCCTTGCTTTGGGAAAAGCTTTTTCTCCTCCATTAATACAGTGACCAAGGAGTGTTGAGACAGGGATGCCTTGACATTACAAGAATAATTGCATAAAAAACATAATATGAAACTGAGCCACCCTGAACGCTGGTCCAGACATCCCCAGTGCAGAATGCAGAGCTCCACAGGCCCTCACAAACCCACTCAGCCCTTGCAGCAGTGAGTCCAAAGCTTTGCTCACAGCAGGCCAGAGCTTAAACAGGACCTGCTAGTTCCCTAATTTTGTTCCTGGTTTCCCACGGAACAGAATTACAAAGCCACATGTGCTGAAAAATATTCCCGGAGGGAGCAAACAGGAGAGGGCTCAGCTACCAGAGAGAACTAAACAGTCTGCACAGGGCAAATTTCACAGGGCACTATTGAGCAGGCAAGGGAGCTTCTCTCTCTGCATGTGTCCCTGTCCCCAGGCCCAAAACAATGCTTGTGGTTTGTGTCCTGCTGTGTTCAACTTCATGCCATTACCAAGGGTGCTGGGAGCAGGAGTCACAACCCTTCTGTTGCAGCCAGAGGACAAAACATGTCAGAAATACAGCTCCCCTTCTTCTCAGACTTGAATCAACATACAGCAGCACTTGATGAAGGCACATAAATACAATTAGGAAGCCAATTTTGCAGCTGCTTGTGTATCTGCACCAAAAAGTCAGTTTAGGGATTCCCATTTGCTCAGCCAAGGACAAGACATGGGGCTTGTGTGTTCAGTTGCAGATGAGCAACTTGAACCTGGGATAACAACGTTGATAGTGAACTGCTTCCTAAAGAACAAGGATTGTTGACAGATACTACTGGGTGAAAAGTTTCAGCACTACTGGATTTGAGAAGGCTGCAGACAAATCCTAAACAGAAAGAAAGCAACAGATGCAATGAACTTCAGCATTTCTGAAGTGAGGTATTTCCACTGCAGTCCTAAAGTCCAGTAAAGGCTGAAAAAGTTACTCTGATGAAACAAAACGTAGGCAAACCCCAGCCCAAACACACCACACGAAGCTCCCAGTCTGAGATGACCAACCTTTCCTTCCAGCAGAAGGAAAGGATCTGGACATCAACCTGCTTTGTGCAACAGGTTACGCACAGGACACGGTTCCTGGGAGCAGCACATGTCTGAAGCCATGCCCTGCCAGGTGCTGCCAAACAGCTGGATCTTGTCCCCAAGGCTCTTCAAGTCACAGTAACGTCCCCAGAACATCACAAGGAAACTCTGAATTGCCCTCAGAACTCCATTCCTGAGCTATTTAGCATAAACTTCTGGTCTTAAGTAATAAATGTGCTAAAAATGTTCCTTCAGAGTAAGTAAAGTGACACATCAAATCAAGTTTTCCCAGGGACGAGGCTTGGGTTAAGCTGTTGATGCTACATCTTTGCACCAGGGTATGTTTAGTGGTTTCAAACACAGCGTGTTGCACAGCACTGCACTCCAGTTTGGGCAAGAGGAGGTGATTTTAGCAAACCCAGGCATGTGGGCTCAATCAACAACGTTCTCAGGCATCAACAGCCACTCCACACAATAGGCCTTTGTTTGGGGCCTGGCACTGCATGGGGAGCACCAGAGCACAGCCCCAGAGGAAGCCTTGCCGGCAGATACTTTGCCTTGCAGAACAGGAGTTTTCTCTGGTTTTAATGATCCGAGAACTCATGGGGATTAGAGGTTGGAAACACTCTCTTCAATCAACCAGAGCAGAAATGCTGTTGACAATAACAAAGCCAACCATTGCTGGCTCCAACTGGCAAAACGATTCCAGACCTCCAGAGAGCTCTATCTCCAAACTTAAGCACCACAGAGTGATCAACCCAGACACAGCAGAGAGCTCCCAAGTTCTCTGGACACAAGTGCCATCGCTATGACTTAGGGCCCAGCAGGCTCTCCATGAGATGCTGCTGATGGCCCACACCAAACCAAGGCTCTGGTTCTGAATATTCTTCTACAGGCTGAGATGAGAGGATGTGTAAGTGGTAGTTGTGCTGATTCCCACTAAATGGTCTGGAACCTCTCATGGATTTCAGTTGCAACCTGTTCCTCAAAGGGCACAACAGAAGCACAGGCTGTCTTTGCCTGTTAGCTTTTGTTTCATTTTTGAACACTACAGTAGTCACCACACAGCAGGCAAACAACTGAAGAAATGACTACTAGACTGAAACTAAGTTTCTGGGACTCATAAATGGACAAGCTATGGAGACCACTTCATCTCCAAAAGTTAATTCGAGCTCCAGAAGAAAATAAACCAATCCAAAACACAGAAAAAAAACCCCCACCCTTGCAAATGTTAAACCCTCCTGAGGGCTAGTAAAGGGTTTCCTTGCTAGAATGGTCCATGTGCTGAAAGCTACGCTACTATCAGGGAAATTGTCACCATGTAGCTCTTAGGCTTTTCTGTAGCAGCAGGAACACTGAGGAAAATGAAGTTTTAACTTGGTCATGTATGTCTGTCCTTCACATTCTTATGACTGACAGTCATGTTTAATTCCAGCTCAGGTCAGAACTTGCCTTTCAGTTTCCTGTGTTTGTCCAGAAACCACCGTGGAGCCATTGGACAGGTGGTAGGTGCCATTTCCTACCAGCCTGCACTGTCTCAGTCTGCCCATGGACAAACAAGCTCTCTGGAATCCATTACTATTTTCCAATAGCAGCTTCCTACTACTGCAGGGTTTTGCTGTCAGCCTCTGGACAACGTTTCTATTCTTATCCTTGTATCAATATTCTAAGCCACTGGGATATCAGTATAGATTTTGAACTTCTACAGCAGAACGAAGGAAAGCAAAGCCAAGTCCTTCCATCAATGGTGATGGATCTCAGCGTAATTAAGTGAACATCAGCTTGCAACATCTCTTGCTCTGAGCCAGGAGGCAAAGGTCACCAGCATCAGTTCCAGATCACAAGATTAGAATCCCCTCCTTGTTCTAAAAGAAGTGGAATGACCTGACCTCATCACTACAACCTCAGGACACACAGGGCACCTCCACAGCAATGCTCCCATTGTGCTGTGCCCATAACTCACACACCCAACCCACCCCCCAGCCCCCACATCCATACCTCTGTTTCAGGCCGTGGAATGAATACCGGGGGTCTCATCTTCAGGGTCAGGTCCTGGAAGTCCCACTCACCAAGCACATACTGCACTGGCATCCTGTGGTGGGCAAGAAGAGCAGTGTGAAGGCCTTGGGACCACATTCCGTGAGCCAGAGGAGATCTCATGCCACGCTTACTTCACTTCCCACCACACACCTCGTACAGCACCTGATGAAGTACATACCAGATAAACGAGGTGGACTGAAAACAGACTGAACTGTGAGGGCTGAGTTCAGCAGAGCAAGGCTCAGCTGAAAGCTTATCACTAGTGGAGCACCCCAGGATCAACAGGAGGGCCAATACTGCAGAACACCTTCGTTAGGGACCTGAATGCAGGGACACAGAGCACCCTTGGCATGTCTGCAGGTGACAGAAAACTGGGAGGAGTGCTTAAGAGACCAGATGGATGTGTTACTTTCCAGAGGGACCTCTGGAGAAATGGGCTGACAGGAACCTCAAGAAATTCAGCAGAGTAATATGAAGCTCTACAAACTGGGAAGGAATAACCCCATGCACCAGTACAAAATGAGGGCTGACCAGCTGCACAGCAGCCTTGCAGAAAGGGCCCTGGGGATCAGATGGACAAGTTTTGCCCACTTTAATCACCACGAGAGACTAACACAGCACTGTTACCTGACATCTGAGCTGCTGCTGCCTGCTACCATTCTTCTGGCTGATTCAAGGCTGAAGGAAAACACTCTAAATGAACAACTACAAGAGGATGCTCTTACCTCTCTAGTCGCTTGTTGCTCAGCTGCTGGATTTGCTCCTGCTGCATTGCTGTAAGTGGAGTGTGGAGGCTTCTGGAATTCAGGCTCTGAAACTGAAGACAAAGTCACTTTAAAACCTGCCCACTTGTGCCACTGGGGTGTCCTCTGCCACCCTGCCAAGGGCACCCTCCAGGGAAATGCAGGGCACTGACAATCACATATATCTGGGACTGCTGGAAAGCCCAGGTGATGAACAGAACCTATCACAACCAAACCCATACCACTGTTCTGCTACTTCTTGGGGCTCACAAGAATAAGTAAAATTAAGAATCACTTCATCAGGCAAATCAGGGTAAGTGTGTATGTTACAGGTTACACTTCAGTCCCTGCAAAGGACAGCATTTAAGAGGCTCCAAGTGTTGTACTGGCAATAATAAACTATGGCTCCCCCTCTCTGCCATTTAAGGAAAGATAAGTTGTTCTATTCCCTACAAGTGAGATAAAAAGGAAGGTAAGGGATTCAATCAAAATGACAAAGTGAGAGGCAAGCACAGACGTTATTCTTTTCCTATTACTTAACTGTTTTTGCTCCCAGGACAAATGACACAATGTATTGACTGGATTCCCGTGCTTCAGGGATCCCATTTGTCTCAAACACCTTCTGCCAGTAGTTGACCACATTAGTGGCAGTCAGGAGCCCAGGTCCTGCACTGCAGCTCTGCCTCAGAGACAGCTGCTTTGGACTGAGGACACCACCTTCACTTGGACTCAATCTCCCTGGCACGTGCTGAGGTGAGAGGCTCAAAAACCTCCTGAGCAGTGGATGGCTGAGGCATCTCATTGTTGTGCAGTTTCTGGTTTCCACACGTGTTCCTCTTTGCCATCTGCTGATCCAGTCAGTGCTGAGGCTCGTTGGACACCTGGTGCCAACACCAGCCACTGTGGCTGAGCACCAGCTGAGCACAGTCAGTGGGTTCTCCTCGGGGCAGCGTGAAAATGACACTGTTTTGCAGCTCTTCTGGTCTAGAAAACAAGGCAAGAGAACAGCCTGAATCCACCAAATCACAGCTTCCCCTCTAACAGAACACAGACTGCTTGCCCTAATCCCTGCCCCTAGGTATAAAACCAACTACTCACACCCTAAGATTACACCAAAAAAAGACTCAGGTGGCAGCCAAGCAGCTCTGTCACTGCAATCCATCTCTCCACAGGTCAGAGGCCAGTCCATGCCCACGGCAGGACAGAATGAGCTGCCTGCAGAGCCACAGCCCTCCTGCCTGTTCTTGCTCCCAGAAAGCCACTGACTCACCAACCTTCAGCTCCAGCCCTTGGCTTTCCACCCCACGGATCACCCTGGCTCCCTGCAGGAAGACCTTCAGTCTCTCCCAGATTCTTTCCTTCACTCCTCTCTCTGCTCATGAACCCCAAGTCCTAGGTTAGCAGGGGTGCTCACAGAAGACCTGGACTCAGGGGGTCAAGGGTCTTCCACACTGTCACCATCCCCAGAGGGCAAACAAAGGAGTCACAGGGCCAGAGCTGAGCTGATAAGGGCAGAGAAAGGAAAAAAACTGACAATGTAACAGAGAGAAGAGAAACACTTGGAAGATGGAAAGGCCAGAAACTGCAAACCGTGCCTCAGGGAAGTCGGTCTCTTAAAGGAGAGAAAACAGAGTCAAAGAGAGAAAAGAGAGTCAAACAGAGAGGGGAAAAAAAACAAACAAGATGACTGCAGGAGACAAAGGAAATTAAACTTTACAAAACAGCTGCTGCATATCACACTTGGAACAGTGGTAAACAAACAGAACAACAACCACATTTTCCTGCTGTGACCCATTTGAAATGAGGGGCCCCCTCCCTTCTGACTCACAGCCCCTGGAGCAACTGTGGGTTTCCCTGAGAGCCCATTTTCATTCCTCTGTTGATGGCTGCTTTTCAACACTGTCTCAGAGAGGCCACAACCTCCTCTACTCCAGTTCAGAAAGCCACCACACAGCTAAATCCCTCTCCTGAGCAGCTGGCAGCACCCAGAGCAGCTCTCTGCCCCACAGGAGTGCTGCTGCAGGGACAGCTGGGGATGCCAGCTCAGCTCCAGCCTGGCACCACAGCCCTGCTCCTGCTACACAGCAAAACCATGGGACAGTTAGGCTTCCATTGCCCTCCTCTATAATCAGAGCCCAGAAGGAAAACCCTGCATGAAAGATCTCCAGACTGGCTTACCTGCTACCTCCTGGCAAAGGGGTGGGCGCTGTAAGAGCCCAAGAATCCCCTTCTTACCCTCTGGATTACTCTCAGCAGAGAGACAAACAGTCCCTATGAAAACCTGCCTTTATGTGATGCATAAGCAGTCTCTCAGACACAATGTTTACCCAGGCAGCTTCCCACTCCAAGGCCCCATTTAGGGCATACTGACACAAGGGGAGCACTAAACGAATAAAACATTAACAACCATTAGTGTTGTTAGGGAGGCAAAGACCTTAATTGACCGTGCCTGGAACAATGCTGGCATTACTGGCATTTTTAATCACAGATTCACAGAATTGTGAGGGTTGGAAGGGAGCTCTGGAGAATATCGAGTCCAACGCCACGGCCAAGGCAGAGTCACCGGGAGCAGGTGACCCAGGGAGGCATCCAGCAGGGTCTGAAATGTCTCCAGACAGGGAGCCTCCACTACCTCCCTGTGCAGCCCATTCCAACATCCAATTATTTGCTCCATGTAGAACTTCTTAATGACCAACCTAAACCTCCCCTGGCGCAGCTTAAGACCGAGCCCTCTTGTCCCACTACTGGTTACCGGGGAGAACAGCCCGACCCCCGCCTGGCTACACCCTCCTGTCAGAGAGTCGTAGAGCGATAAGGCCGGCCCTGAGCCTCCTCTTCTCCAGGCTGAGCCCCCCCAGCTCCCTCAGCCGCTCCTCACAGCACTGATGCTCCACAGAGCCCCGCCGGGACCGGCACGGGGCTGCTCCTCCCGGCCTGCCCTGCACACGCACCGCCCCGACCAAGTCCGGGCGGGGTCCCTTGGCCTGAGGGGCGGCGGCGCGGGGGCTGCTCTGAGGCGAGCGCGCGAGCACAGCGGCGCCTCACCTCGCGGCCACCGTCACCGGCGGGGCCGGGGGCGCAGCCGCCTCCCTCTGGGAAGTCGGCCGGGCCGCGGGCAAGGTCGTGGGCAGGCGGGAGCCGACCCGGTGCCGGGGCAGGGCCGCGGGCAGGCGGGAGCCGACCCGGTGCCGGGGCAGGGCCGTGCAGGAGCGGCCCCGCGAGCGCCCCGCCCGCCGCGCGCCTGAGTGACGGCCCTCCTGGCCAATCGGGTGGCGAGGTGCGGCGCCGCGCGCCTGAGTGGCGGCCCGGACGGCCAATCAGACGGCGCGGCCTGAGCGGCGCTGGCCGGGGCGCGCGGCCCCTCAGGCAGGCCCGTGGCGGGCGGGGGGGCCCGTGTGCTGTGCCCGCACCGGCCCGGCCCGGCGCACGGATGAGGGGGGGCGGCGCGGGCGGAGCTGGGGGGACAAAGGGCGCCGAGTAACGGCCCTGGGGAGCGGTGGTCGTGCGGGGCCCCGGGAGAGGCGAAGGGAATGACGGGCCGACGAGCGCGGGGGCTGCTGGGACGGAGGGCGAGATGGCGGCCGGGCCCGGCGGGCCTGGGGTAGGTCTCGCAGGGTCTGGCCTGGCGGGTGAAGGATCTGCCTCCCTGGCCACTGTCACGAGTGAAGAATAAAATGTGAACGGGATACACACCTTGAGTATTATGTGCAGTTTTGGACACCATGTTATAAGAAGGATATAAAGCTTATTACCGTCCAGAGGAGGGCAGCGAAGATGGGGAAGGGACTGGAGAAGAAACCATACCAGGAGTGTCTGAGGTCACTTGGAGAAGAAGAGACTAAAGGGAGACCTCAGACAGGACTTCAGCTTCCTCATGAGGGGCAGACCTTGATCTCTGCTCTGTGGGGACCAATGGCAGGATCTGAGGGAATGGCCTGGAGTTGTGTCAGGGCAGGCTTAGGTTGGATGTTAGAAATAGGTTCTTCCTGCAGAGGGTGGTTGGGCACTGGAACAGGCTCCCAGGGACAGTGGTCACAGCACCAAGGCTGACAGAGCTCAAGAAGCGTTTGGACAACACTCGGGCACGCGGTGTGACTCTTGGCGATGGTCCTATGCAGAGCCAGGAGTTGGACTCGATCATCCTTGTGGATCCTTTCCCACTCAGGATATTCTCTGATGCTGTGAACTGTGGCTCTGCACAGGTCTGGCTGTGGTGTTTGTGCTGAAGGCCTGATCACCTCCCAGAGTGTGTGACACCAGACGAGCAGTGGTGGGCCCTCTGCAGTCCTGCTTTGTCCAACACACTAACAAGCTCTCCACATAGCACATACTGTTATTTTAGAATCAGAGAATCATTAAGGTTGGAAATGACCTCCAAGATCATAGAGTCCAACCTCTGGCTATGTTGAAACCCTCGCAGACACTTTAATGTGTGATACTCTGCATACAGTTCACTGCAGAATATGAGGGTGAATAAAGAGCTCCTGGATGATGGAACATTTACAACTGAAAGTACACTGGCACAAAAGCTGCTTGTTCAGCCTTACCTTAGACCTGCACAAACATTTACATGATCTTCCTATGTTTTTTTTTCCCCCTACTAATTACAAAGAAACAGAAGGAAAAAAACCCAACCTGTAATACCTTTATGCCCCAAAATCACAGTGTCTTACTATGGCTGTGATTTCTCTGAATATGTGTGTGATGTTTTCCTTACATGAGTCATGTGGTGAAATTCTGCACCTACTGATGAATTTTCAAAACCCTTGAAATCAGCAATGATTTCATCTTTCCTCTTGTTTTTTACATTACTGTGTTTCAAACCTTGAATATTAGTGTTTCTTAATATGCTGCGTTTTGCATTAAAGCTGTGAAAGGCTGTAGCCACAAAAACTTTTCCCTTCTGTTATGTTTTTAATGTATGAGAGACTGAGAGTTGTCTGTAGCAATCCCTATGTGCTGTGTTCACCCACTTGCTGTGATTTTTACTGTGTGCCTTCACAGTACTGAAGTAAATGTAAAGGTATGATTACTGTGCAATGTACCCTGAGGGGACAGTGTTTGATTCTCTTTTCATCAGGTTTACTCTTCTCAGCAAGTTCTTGAGTACCATGAGGGATCAGATCAGTCTGATGGTTCAGTTTGATATCCTGCTGTGCTCGTTAAACGGGCAGTCACAGGATGGACCTGCTTGGGGGTGGCACAGGGTCCAAGAGGGACCGAAGGAGGAAAAATTTAAAGATAAGGAGCAATGATAAAACCATACCGGACAGAGATTAGATCTTACAGACTCTCCATGAAGAAATTTAGGTGCAATAGACCGCTTTTGTGACTTGTTCACATTAGAAATACTTTCTTTTTAAAACTAGAAACCATATAAATGGTTCAACTCAGCATTTCAGCAGTCTGTCAGGAGAGATGATGGTGCCCTGCATTCATTTTTACATTCATTGTTTGTCATAATTATTTTATTTTTAAGCAAAAAGGTTGCTGTCATGCAGGCAGATTATCTCTGAGCAGACAGAAAATAAAGGTGTCTCATTTATCTCTGACTTCCAGTGATGATTTCACCACTCTTCGCAAGCTAAAAGCTGCTGCACTGTATAATCTTCCCTAATGCTTAACTTATTTTTTCCTTGCCATTGCTTAAATTCAACATTTTTTTATTTTGTCCTGACTAGGGGATGTTCTAATCCTTGTCTACTTAATGAAAGCATGTACATATCTCCACAGCACACTGTAGTTTTTCTACTGATTGACTCTTAATCTTTCCTCTTACTTTTCAAATTACGTATTGTTTTTCCAATTTTACTTTGAACTATCTTCAGACTGAATTGTCCATCCCTTCTGAAAAGTGTTCACAAATTAAGTAACTACTTCTTAGGTAGACTTACAGTAAACTAAATCTTAAATGTGTCTTTATTTCAAGTGAAGTGACACTGTAAAAATACATCTCAGTAATTCCAATAAAGTATTTTAATATCAAAGGTAAAATGTTATTTAATTCAAGTGTTAGACTTCTCTTATATATAACCATAGAATCACAGAATATTTAGTGTTGGAAGGGGACCTAAATGATCATCTGGTTCCAACACCTATGTGTGCAGTGGCTATTTGACTTTTATTCACTAATGGATTCACTCAAATGCTTTCTTAAAAATTTATAGAGAATATAAGAAAGAGTTGTCTTCCCATCTTATCCTGCTTAGGAAAGCTGGAGGACAGAAAGCTCAGGAAAATGGCACTCCTTGGGCATATCAGAGTCCTGCGTCCTTGATCATTGGTACCAGTTTATACTATTCCCCATGGATTTGTGTTTTAGATATTCCACTTGTCCACTGATCTTCCAGGAAATGCTAGTTTTGATTCCATCCATTGAAGGGGTCAGGAATTTAAAATGTAACCACCAGCGCCAGCCTTTCAGAACAACAGCAACAGCCTTCCCAGCATCCTGGTCTGTGAAGGACCCTTCCTATGGACACTGGGATAAGAGTGACAGGAACTACTGAGTGTTGTCCTCACCTTGGGATGTTACCTTTAAGGGTTGGTGAGGGACTGCAGGTAAGAGTTAGTCATGAAACATTCTTTCCAAAAGATGATATTCCGATTAACAAGCGAAGTTTCTTAATGGAATTTTATACAGTTCTTATTTACACACCCATTTTGGGCTTCAGCTTAGTCTTGCTGAGGTTTTTAGAGGTTTTAACCTTTCAAATTTCTATCTGCTGATCTTCCACGTGCATCACTTCACAAGGAAGTGCTTCCTAGCTGACTGCTTGTCCCCTTCGTTATGGTTTTCAGCCATACAGGTGATATTTAGAGCTCAGCATTTGCATCTAAGCCTGGTAGCCCAAATAAATGTATTTTGTTTCTGACACTGTGTTTGATAATGAGAAGAGGGGACTTTGATTACATGTGAAATACATAGGATTTTGATTTTTTTCAATTAGACTAAACAGCTCAGACTGTTGTCCTGTCAGTTTAAAGCTGTAGCCAAAAGTTTCAGAGGGCAGGACACTATCACACTCATTTAAACATGCTCTTTTCTTCTTGGTTTACATAGTAGTCTCAATAAAGGCCTTTCAGTAGTCTCACTGAAACGGTGATGCTATAGTAACCAGGTCAGCAATTGGAAGCAGCAGTTACAATCAATAGAGATATAAAGATGAAAAACTTCCTAGACATTGCTTTATGATTAATCAATAATAGCTGAAGGTTGACTATAACCAAAGTATTGCCGTTTTATTAGCCTGCCCTTGACTAAAGTGATACCCAGAAATGACAGATATCCAAATCATGGTGTAGAGCAGCGAGTATTCCTAGAACTTGTGAAAACAAGCTGAACTAAACCAGGGAAGATTTGCAAATGTTACTCTCTGTGTACAAGAAATCAGATTATGCTATGCCTGTTCGTTCAGGTCTTTGAATGGTTAATGTGAACCTAATCTGGGAGTGCCAATAAAATACTAGTGTAGAGAGGCAAGGAAAGTATAACAATTGAAAAAAGACAAACCTAATATTGCAAAATGATTAAAACTGAAAAAAACCCTCATTACATGTGTTAGACTGGTGGGTAATAGTCTTTAATCTTGTAAAAATATATTAGTGAGAGAAGCAAACTAATCTCTATTGATCTTGCATCTAATTTACTTAAGATGACCTTCAATGAAACTTAACTGTTACTCTGTTTCTTTTTTAAATCATTAGTTCACATTCTCTGCCTCCATATATATAGTTTTCTGTATAGTAAGCTGAGAATAGATGGGCATCCAAGGTTCATTTTGTCACAGATTCTACTTTACTGGAGATATATGTTTCCACTGGTGGTTTTCAGTTTCTACAGTATACTGTGTCTTCCTGACCTGAATATGGAAGGGAGCCTGAGGGATTTAAGACTCCTTTGTGCCTGCAGTACAGAAGCTTCCCAGCTTCAGAGAGAGGAGTCAAAGAAATACTGGGATCTAAACTTCACAACGTTATTAAAATTTGTAACTAGCAAAACTATAATTTTCTAAAAATATGTCTTTTTAAAATACTTCCTATTAACTATCCAGCTCTAGCTCAGTTTGGCCATTCAGAAAACAACACTGTCATTCAGTGCACCTGTGAAATAATTGTCTTGGTGGGTAATCTCTTTCTTATTTGCTCTATGTTATGGTATTTGTTGTAATAATGGGTCTCATTTAAAATTAATAGTAATTTTTGCATTTTTCTAGAACAATGTTGTTGGTCTACAACTCTCAGTAACTGATTTCCTTTTATCCTTTTGAATACCAGTAGTGTGTTTGAAAACATACCATGTAGCATTTTGCTGCTAAATTACTCAGTTTCATCTCCCACTCAGGAGCTTCCATCCACTTCTCCTGCAACCCCACAAATGCATTTATTAGTATGTTAAGCCTACATGTTGTTTCCTCTGCAGAAGCATATTGGTGCTGTCAACCATCTGTGTCAATAGACAACACTCACATTCATGTGTAAAACTGCATGTTAGTTTATTCAGCTATTTTTTTTCTTTTTTAATCACTAACCAACTAAAACATGAGATGAAAGTGAAAAGGTTCCCTGAACTAGGTGTATCTCTGGAAACTATAAACCTTAATATTCTATTATCATCATGAATATGGGCATTAATGTTGCCATTTAGAAAAGGAAAGCTTGGTGCATTAGGAATTAACCTACCAGGGATGGCTTTGGTTCATAGAATTAAGAACTGGATCCAAAAGTTACTGGCATCAAAATGGCTGTGATTTACTTGACTATCTTGAGAGGGAGGCAAGTACAGCCCTACATTTCAGTGGCCATAAGCAAAACCTTAGATAGCAATTCAGATGAAGACAGCTACACTGTGGGCAGCAATGCTTGGATAATTCTATGTGAGTCTTTACTGAGCTTTCAAATGCTCAAGTGCAGTTTATTAATCAAGGTATTTGGTTTGTGTGGCCAGGTTTTGGTAGAGTGTGTGGGGAGGGGAATACAGGGGTGGCTTCCGTGAGAAGTTTCTAGAAGCTTTCCCTATGTCCCACAGAGCCAATGCCAGCTGGCTCCTGGATGGACCTGCCACTGGCCAAGGCTGAGCCCGCCAGGAATGACAATAATCTCATGTGATAACATTGGAAGGGAAAAAAATTACTGGGCAGAAGTAATTGCAGCCAGAGAAGAGGGGAGTGAGAACACGTCAGAGAAACTACCCTGTGACACCCAGGTCAGTGCCAAAGAAGGGGCAGGAGGTGCTCCAGGCTCTGGTGCAGCTCAGGGTGAGGCAGCTGTGCCTCTGCAGCTCATGGTGGTTCACAGGGGAGCAGAAAACCCATCCCCCAGCACTCCACAGAAGATGCTGTGCTGGAGCAGGTGGATACCCTAAAGAACGTTGTGACCCTGTGGGGAGCCCCCTCTGGAACAGGCTCCTGGCAGGGAACTGTGGGCCCATGGAGAGAGGAGCCCACGCTGGAGCAGCTTGTTCCTGAAGGACTACATCCTGTGGGAGGAAGCAGTTCCTGAACAAGGAAGGACTGTGGGAAGGACTCACCTTGCAGAAGTTCGTGGAGGGCTGTCTCTCATGGGAGGGACTCCCCACTGGAGCGAGGAAAGGAGTTCTGCCTCTAAAGAAAGAGCAGCAGCAGAAACAAGAAGGCATGAACTGACCATAATCCCCATTCCCTGTACCACTGGGAGGGAGGAGGTGGAGATTTAAGAATAAAGTTAAGCCTGGGAAGGAGGGAGGGATGGGGCAAAGATGTTTTTAGGATTTGTTTGCTTCTCATTATACTGCTCTGATTTTGATTGGTAACACATTTAACTAATTTCCCGAAGTCAAGCCTGTTTTGCTGTGATGGTAATTGCTGAGTGATCTCTCCTTGTCCTTATCTCATCCTATATGCCTTTTGGTATATTTTCTCCCCCCTGTCCAGCTGAGGAGGGGAGAGATAGAGTGACTCTGGTGGGCCTGGAATGCTGTCAGGGTCAAACCACCACCAATCAGCATCAATGACAAAGATGGAACTCGTGAGTTTATTGTGTCTACATTTCTAGTCAATCTAAACCAGAAAGTTATTTGTACAATGGGTAGACATTTCTAGAATCCTCATCTAAGTCTGTAACACAGAACACAGGCATGTTTTTCTATCCCCCTTGGTGAATCAATCAAGTGACCATCAGGCAGTGATGCTGGCAGTGCTTTTGTTTTGTTGTGAGCACGAGCAGGACACCTCAGTCCTGAAGCTGGTACAGAGATTTATGAAGGTTGATCATGGCCTCTCTTGAACTTACTGCACTTTTAGCTGAGATTAATCTGAAAAGATCACATGACTCTTCCAAATCCATAGCAGAATTCCCAGTGATGTTGGGCAGCAATAGGTCTGTATTTCAAAGGCTGTATATGCCAGTGCATTTATATGGCCTTAACATTATTTGTATTGACCCTGATGGGGACTGCTATGGAAGTACTATATCAAGTGTCATTCTCCTGCCAGAGTGTGATATTTAACTTCCTATTAGAAGCATATATAGCTTAAATGATTTGTATTTTCTCCACTAAATTGTTATAGAAAACAAAGCTGCAGTCTTATGCTGTAGCAACAGGTGAAAAGTGTGGGAAAAAAAAAAGCAAAAGAGGCAATTAGTCTGTAATTATAGTCTTTTTATTCTGATTTCTGTTGTGTTGGGTTTTTTTTTCCCAGCTAACATAGCTGACATTTTTGTCCCAATAACCAAGATTTTATCCTTTACTAGTTTGAAACCCAGTCTTTGACATACCATTCATAGGTTTATATACTGGATATAGCTATGCTTTTACCTTTTTTTTCTCCGTGTCTTTAAAAAAAAAAAGTCAATTCATATTAACTTGCATTTTCTGTAGCTTCAAAACCTGCAGAAAATACAGTTTGAAGACAGCCCGGCACAGAGGTTGCCTGACCACACACCGATTTCAGACGCAGTAATAAAGTCTCAGCACAAGAGGGCCCCCAAAGACAACGTGTCCTGTGGTGCGGAACAGGCGATGATCCAGGTTTGGGTCGGGAATGCTGAGTGTGCCGTGTATTCAGTGATGCGTTAGGATGGCTCATGCATTTCACTGTAATTTGGAAAGAAGACATAATATTAGCTCCTTAAATGCTGACTCCAGACTGCATTAGGCCTCAAAATATTTCATACAACCCAGGAAACATACTTGAACCGAATGAAACACTAAGAACTTACAATTCCTTTAGTTTTTATTTCTATTAATAGTAAAGTTAGACTCTTATAAAGAATTATTTTTATTATTGCTTCATGTATTTTAACTTTGAGAACTGTCTTGTATACCGTGATCTAGAAAGTTCTTCCATTACTTTCATGCACTGAGAAGACTATCAAACTTTGTGCAGTACATGTGCTGAATCCTGAAGTTCCCTTATGAACCGTTTCACTGGACTATACTTCTTCTACTCTAATGGTTCCTTACAGCTTAGAGTTCTTTTTCATTTTCACAGCCTCTCAAAGAAAATCATATTTACTGAGAGTGGAGAGAGAGGTTGTGCTCTCTTGGGTTGTAATGAAAAGTCAACTAAATGTTCTCATTCTACAGGAAGGACTTTAGTGCTGTACTCTTTACTCTTTAAAAAGCTCCTCTTCAACATCATATTGCTGAACCAAATCAAATGAGATTTGCAGCAAAACTGTCACAATATTAAAAGGAAAGTTGCTAAAGGAACGTACCCTCTAATTAATACTAAAAAAAACCCCTAAAACAGGGAGTATCAAAGAAGGAATGGAAAATTATTAAAAACTTTTAAGCTTCTAATGACAAGTTAGAATAGCCTATCTTTACAAAACAAGAAAAAAATTAAGGTCATAACTTTAGAAATGTAGTGTTCAGAAAATTTTAAATCAGAATACTTAGATAAATAGATAAATGTGTAGAAAGTGAAATCAGTAACCCCTTAGAATGGTCTAATTTTGACTACTGAAGAGGTGAATCTCTATGATAAAACTCAAGTTATACAGTAAAAGTCAAGGCCCTGTCTTTATAGACAGACAACCTGGAAGTTTTCCCATGAATTATTAGAAAAAAACAAGTGCAAATAGTTTATGGTTCAACCAAATATTGTTCCACAGAAAGTAAGACACATATTGCTTCTATAGAAGATGACATTCTACTTACAATGGCAATTAATTGCCATAAATATTCCTACTATTCTGCATCAAGTTGTGCAATCACTTGTCATGTGACAAAAGCTCTAGGCCCGTGTCCAACAAAAACAACATTTGGGTTTTCTTAAAACCAGTAAAAACTAGTTTTACTGAAGTGCTCTAGCGAACATTTTCTTCAGATCTTTTAATCTGTATAAGAAAATATTTATCACATATCTTTGGGCTTAGACTTGAATAAGCTTGAGTTTAGTTTAATTATCGCTATTGTAATCAGTCTGCTTTTATTCACAAAGATACATCTGGATAGGTTATCCAGTACTAGTCAGTACTTTGTCAATAACAAAGCACCTGGAAGCTGAGCATAAATCTCATGCAGATGTGTCACCGTGGTATTAGGAAGCCAGGTTCTTTTATGTGTAAATGTCAATAAAGTATTTGACTCCATTGTCTTTTATTTGCCACTATGAAAATAGCAGACAGCCAGCAGAAACACTGCTGGACCTAATTTAATGTAATTAAAATTATTTCCTTTGTAAATGATAGTATTGTACCTGAAGAGAATTCATCCCCAATTTTATATGATATATTCACCGATAAGAACATATAAGTTAACTGCTAACTCATCTCTGTATTTACATATTCTACAGAGGTGAAAGCCTGCAAATGTTTTGTTCTGGTTTTGAAAATACACTTTGAAAGGCTCTTGCATGACAAATTCTGTGACAGGGATTCAATGCCACGGACACAACATGGTGTCTGTTCCCCCACCCACCTCCTATCCCCCCAAAAAAGAATTGAAAAATCATGAGACTAAATAGAAGATTTTGTGGTCTTTTAGCTTGTGATTACCATCACAAGTTTTAGCAGAGTTGTGGCAGAACTCATTTGTCTCCCCACTGTATACATCTTCTGCTTTTGTTAGCATTACTGTCAAAACATCTAGTCCTGTACCAGATGTTAGTAGAAGTTAGATTAGCAATTCACACCTTTACAAAAGATTTGGCAGAACTCCAATGTTTTGATGTCAGTTGTGATTATTGATTTTTATTTTGAAGAGGTGTCATTCACTAGACTCATCAGTTTTCCTTTTGTACATGTAACATTTTTCAGAAGAGGTGGAAAAAAGACAAGCATGTTTATTTTATGAGTGCTCTCTGAATCTCTTGGAATAACAGACATCACTGAACCTGGGAGATGGTGGAAGAAATGTTACAACTGTGGAAGGAGAAGTGCAGATTCCAGTGAGTGAAAGACACGGTTCTTGTTGCAGAGAAAAGCAGCTGCAGTGGCTGTTTTTCTGTTGGCTGCCCGAGAGCACAGACTGCTTGGCATCACCTGGTCTGCAAAACAACAGCCTGGGCTGGTGACATGCAAAAAGTCATCTGTAGGAGTCACAGGTTATCCCTCTGTGTCACCAACTAAACCAAACCACAAATGTTGAGGTTCTGTGATAAGATTCACTTTGGTGCAGTGCTCTGCTGAGCAGAAGTACCCCAGAGCTTTGCTGCTGTTCCAGTGAGGTCAAGATTCCTCCTGTCATCTACTGCTTCAGTCTTCAGGATCTGAGCTGCCCACCTATGAACAGAGTTGCACTGCATGACCTTCAGACATGCTTTCCAACATAAATTATTCTATGATTCTGTGATGGTGCAGTAATTCTGCATTTCAAGCATGTTCAGATATTCATGCTATTTGATGGAACAAGAAGTGATGTCCATGTCCAGTTTTCATTAAATATTAAAATGTCACATCTGTGGTTAAAAATAAACCTTAAGAGGCAGTATTTTTCTTCCTTATTAACTCTTTCATTGCCTTGTTAAAGCTCACCTGCTAAGGACATTGTAGCAGATGTCTGAGTTGAAAACTATACCACAGAAATGTTGGAATGTGGACACAGGTTCTGCTACACAGGATTTATAGGGATTTCAGGTATTGCCAAAAGGTAGCTGATCAACTTGGAAGGATGAAATAACAGAAGACACAGTTAACCAACAGCTGAGAAAAGCATCTCTGAACAGAAGAAAAATGTCTCTGAGATGGCTGTCTAACATTTCCCAGGAAGAGACACGCATTATCAGTCAATCACAAGAGACCAATTGTTCTTATATGACATTATGATGATAGGCATCTTAATCCCTGAAGGAATTTATCCTAATGAAGTAGTGTGGCAGTTCCATGTAAAGCAGGTTCTAAACAGTAAAAACACAAATTATTTTATCAACCCCTATGAACGGAAATCCTTCTATAGTAAATTCTTCCAATGATTTTAGTTATGTCACTCATAAAAGAGAAGAAAATGAAGGTAGTCAAAGCTTTTGGTCCATTGGAAACCCATTATGTGCTTTACAACAGCCCGAGGAAGAACAGCAGGACTGTGGTTCCTTGAGAGGATATGAAACAATATTGCTCATCAGGTAGTTTCTCAACTGTTTATTACTGATTGGACAAAGAATAAATAAATCTCAACCCCAGGGCTAAAGCACTAGG
>JAWWES010000150.1:13842442-13986578 GCA_035583135.1 Lophotriccus pileatus
GTCAGCATGATTCTCCAGGTTTCTAAAGTACTACAGCACTGCCACAGAAAGCTTCAGTGACAAGGTCAGCTGAGATTCCCCTGAGGGCAAGTCTCTGTCCTCCCCAGCTTTGGGAGAGATCAAGCAGCACAGTGCGAAGTCAGACAGCACAACCACCGAGGTGCAATGCTGGGGGTGGGTTTTATTGGTTATTACTGCTTATTACCAGACCAACTCATGCCAAATAATTGCTTAAACGAGTTCTTAAACCATGAGTTTTTGCTTTTAACAGTTGAAAACCAAGAACTTGATGTAGCCTGTTATTATTAGTGAACCTTTGAAAATTTCCAAACACAGGTAATCAACTGTTAAATCAGAAATAGCAGACAGGCTTTCACACAATAGCTTTCCCACAAGTTCCTTAGGGCTCCTAAAAGATGGGCTAATAAATTTTATTAACTTTCTCCATGATCACTGTCTCATCTTCCTGGTATGTGTGGGTGTATCAAAATTGAAATACTCTCAGATCAAGAGATTTGACTTGTCTACCTCTGTTGAAAGTCACCACTTCAGCAAAAGAACAAAGTAGAAAAGGAGGAGAGATTCTGTAAGTAGCAGCTATTATATGGCAAGCCTCAGACTGAAAAGCTATTTTTGCCCAGAGAAACAGAGCTCAATACAGCACTTACATTTTAAGTGCCACATATTCTATCAAGCATACATGATTTCTGAGTAGTTTCATAGGTAAAAAGATCAGGGTTCTTTTCTTTCTCTCCTGCCAATGCAGCTGGTGCATCTTTGAGCTTTAGTTCTGCAAACACATCCTTGACTTTACAACCCTGAGCAATTCCAAAAGAATGTTTCTTGAAACCATTCTCTTTTGCTCATCATACATCAACTGCACTTGGTTCTGCAACTGTCACCGAGGGTAAGACAACACCTTCCTTCCTACAAATGCTGTGTGTCCATGTCAGCCAGACTTCTCTTTGGGACTAAATCACATTTTCTTTTCTGCACTGACTCAGTTCATGTGCATACTGCAGTGCAAGTCCTCAGTGTTTTCATTGGAGTGAGGGGCACTGAGCTCATGATCCTCCACCTCTCATTCCTGCAGCAAGTTGTTTTCCAGTAAATAAGTAAGATGCCAAAGAACATAAATGGTATTTAAGGAGGAAGGAAAATGGAATTAAAATTCAGATCAACTTGAAAGACTTTTTGATGAAAACATTGTCAGATCAATAAAGTTTTCAGATTTTTATTTTGTTTAAAAAAGTTGATTCATACATGAAAGTTTAAAGAGGTGTTAAAACTCTCCAAAAAGGATCTGTCAAGTCAAACAGCTAATTTAATTTAACCAGAAACTCCTTCTTCATGCTGCAGGTCAGTTATTTGCATAGATCTGATTTCCTTATTTACATAGATTTGTATTCCTAGAGCTCCTTCAGCTTCTGTGTTATCTTAATTATATACATTATATAAATAATAAAAAAACCAGTCTATCTCTGTCTTGTCTGGCTTTATTTAACCAGCAATTTAGAAAAGGTTCAATATTAAGATATAATCAAGCTAACAGTCCCTGCTCATGCAAATAGTTCCTAATCTCTGGAGAAGAACTTGCTGACATGAAATCTGCATTTCTGTGTTTATATATTTAGTCTTCATAGGGGGAAAATCTTTTGCAGTGAAGCAGATGGTGGGAGATACTGTGAAATTTACCACCGAACAAAGTACATGAACATTTTATCATCAAACCTTTGAAGAGAAAATAGCTTTTAATAGAGTGGAAAGTTTTATCAAAAAAAACCCCAATGTCTGGGGTAAGAGGCTGACAAACAAGACAAAACAATCTTTCCCCTGTCTTTGGTGATAATTTTTTTTTTCCTGGAGGCACAGGAAAATTTGTTTTCTAGTAACTTGATAAAAACCTCCAAACATACTGGGAAGAGTTCAAATAACTGGAAAAAGAAGAAAAAAAAAAGAAAAAAAGAAGAGGCAAAACTAATTTGTTTTCAGAGCAAAAAGAACATCCAGGCTTTCCCAAATCAGTGCAACCTTATATATTAGGGTGTCCTTGGTTAGGAGAGAAGCTCTCTCAGAACCTGGGAAGGCTGCATGTTTGTGAGACTCAGGACAGCTTTTGGGGTGCAGCATGATCCAATTTTTTCCTGGGCTTTCCTATAAGGATTGCTAAATGCCCCACACATGTACAGCGTTACAAACAGCATCAAAACCCTGTAGAGCTGACTGTGAATAAACTGCAGAGCACGGATATAACAGGCTCCCCTTGGCTTGTCCTACCTCGTAACTGTCTGCCATCTCTCATCCCCATCAAAGCTGGTATGACTGAGCTTCTTACTCTGGCACAAATAAAGAAAAATAATCCAGGCAAGAGCTGTCACAAGCCTGAATGGCTGTAGCCAACTCACTGCAGGACAGCAAAGGGCAGCTTTACCAGTCACAGATTAACTAATGCGTTTTCTTCTCTAACAATTAGTTCACCTCCTTAAAGAGGGAGTTAAGAAGCAGATGACTTTGGATGTCCTTTTCATCCCCAAACTAGTGCTTTAGCTGCACCCCCAACTTGCACTTTGAGCTGGAAAAAGCTGGGATTTTGTACCAAAATTGGTGCAAAAGGTATGATTTCCATCCGTCCAAAGTGGACGTAATAAATGTGACCGTCCATGAGATAACACGGGGAAAAAAGCGAAACATCAGTCTTTTACTGTCATGAAGAAAACCAAACCATTTCAAAAAGGTGTCAGGGACAGCAAGGGCTGGCTGCTCTGTGCAGGATGGGGAGCTGAGTGGCAGGCAGGGGCTTCACCAGCATCAGCCCATGTACCAGCCAATGTCAGACTGCTGAGCAGGATGAAACCAGCAGGGAACTGCACTGTTTCTACTGGTGATAATCCTTGCAGGATCCAAGCAGCACCTCCACATCTCCTCCTTTCTGGGACTGAATCTTTTCTCCTGTGCAGCAGCCCCTCACTTACCAAGAAATGCAAATTGTATCATGCTACATCCCAGTTTACAGAAATGGCCCAGAACACAAGCTTGGAAAAACACAGCTTATATTCCTTCAGTGTCAGTGATAAAGGCTTCTCATCCCAGTTAAGTCAGAAGAGGTGCCAAAAAAGCTGCAACAGAACATAAAAAATACATGGGTAGCAAATCTTTTCAACATTAATGTAAAATGTTCTGACATGCCATAACCATTAGACCAGCTCAGCTCCTGCAGGTGTGCTCCCCAGCAGACTCATCTCAGGTGGTGTCTGTGCTGTTGGGAGAAAACACAATTTTATGAAGAGATTACAAAGTATATTAAGTTTAGCTTTCTATTTGTCCTCGTGTTTTAAAATTATTAAAGGACCAACAAGAAGCAGTGCTTTATAAAAAGCATTTATAATGTTTAAGCTTAACAATTCAGAGTGAATCCATTTAATTTACAAAAGTTGCTTCAACAGCATTAAGGAACCATTCCTAAAAAACAGGAAAATAAGAATTGCATGTTAAAAAGAATAGTAATATTATAGTATCATAGTAAATGATGAGGATTCAAGGTGTTTTTTTTAGTTATGTTTTAATATTTTTGGCCCTGTTACAACTACAGTAAAACTTGCTTGAAAATATCACATTTTTAAGCACAGCACGAAAGAGGTGCTGGGGAAGTGGTGAAACAGAAGCTGTATTTGATGGTGGTCTGTCTGAATATCACATTTAGCTTTGTGACTTTTGATGGCAATTCATTAATAAGAAGCTTTTATTATTTGTCAAAATACTCTGTGTGTGTGTGTATGTTGGTGCACGGTCATAAATTCCCAGTGTATGACGCAGAATTCCTTCATTTGAAGTGGCCAAAGCAAAATGTTTCAAAGGGTATGAGAGAGCTCCACTCTAAACCAGACAGAAGACAACATTTTAATTGTCACTTTATCCCTGTAAGCTCCAAGTTTGAAATCAGCCTTCAGATTCCCCTCGATCTGCATACACAGCTTTATTCACAATGCTCACATCAGCCAAGAAATGGCTAAAACAGAATACCTGAGACTGCTGGGGTCACTGAACAGCTATAAACTGCTGTCATTGGGTTTAAGAGATGGGGAAAGAGGCTGAAGAGGGAAAGACCAGAGTGACACCGACTATCAGCACTTTCTTTTGGATGACTGACGTCCTCACATCCCAATTAAGCAGAGCAGGAACTCACTGCTCTAAGATCCCCCCCAGCAGTAGATAATTTTGGCTCAGTTGCACTGTTGCACGGGGTGTTTGCTATGCATGCCAAGGCTGCCCTGATGAGCCCTGCAGACGTGCCCGTGCCAGAGGTGCTGAGGGCTGGGAAGGAGACGCGCTGCCAGAGCTGCGGCTCTCCGCATTCAGGGCACGTGCCTGTGTTATGCCTCCCTCCTGCCAGGGCACTTTGGTTTCCGTAAGTAAAGCAGCACATTCAGCTATCAAAGGGAAAGGGTGAAGGCAAAGAAAAGGCCAGGAAGTTCCGATGTTTAATGAACCTTTCATTCAGTATATACAGCTTCTCACGTAAACTGAGTATGTGGAGAAATCCCATGGAACTCAGACCAGGCAGTGTGTGGGCTAAATGGTTGAGCAAGAAAGTAAGCAAAGATAGAAAAGGTTATATTTGCCTTTATTTGATTATCAAATCCAGTCTTTGTCATTTTGGGCAGTCCTATTCTATAATTCAATTCAGGAAATGATGTGTGAGACACAATTTTGTTGAGAAAAAGAGGATAGGGGAGAATTAACCTGTCTAATTTTCTGTATGACCTTAGCATTTGGCACAAAGGATGAAAACGAGGATGATAAGCACCACTGTTCCTTTCTCCACAATAAACTTGCATGAAGTAGGAGGTAATTGCTTACCAGAGTAGACTCTTAAGAGTGAAGAATAATGATGGTCACTATGAAATAGTGTATTACTTACCCTGGATCTTAATTTTTCCCCTCTGCTGGGTAGAAGAACAGATATCTTCCGGAGCAAAAGTTAAAACCCTTGGGCTTTGAACTGCATAAGGATTCTTGGTTCCATGAAACTGAAATGCCAGTGTTCTCTATGTTTCCTTACTTCCAAGCTGAACAAGTAGAACTCTTGGCCCTTTGCAGTAAAAGAGTTAGTGAGAACTCAGAGTGACTGTGTTATTTGTACACTCTGTGAGTTCTCTCTAGCACAGCTGCAAGATGGCATCTAGATTACAGAAATTGTGTAATATTATTCAGACTATGTTGGATCACGTAACAGAAGCTCCTGCCATGAGCAGAGGATCTGATTCAAAGTGAGTGGGATATGGGCCAGTGCCTTGGTTTGTTGTTTCTTCTTGCAAGAACAAATGGGACACTTCACACATCAATATGCTCAAAAAGCTCCAACTTTATTAACAGTCAGATCTTCCTCTTATACAGTTGTTTCTTTTTCAAACACGACTATCTAATTCTTGATTGGTTACATGCATTGTGCACAAGCTGTTCACATGCCTTAAACTATATTCTTATTGGTTGGCTAACTTATCTTATTTCTAATAACATGTCTTATTTTTAAAACTTTCTTCCATCTTGCCTAACCATAACATTCCATTTATCTAGCTCTTGTTGTGTTATTGTGGCCTTGGGTTCTAAAACTTTCTCTAAACTTTTATCAGCCTGTGGCCAGGTAGAGCCATAGAATATCCTATGTCCAGCACAAGGACAGAGCACATTGCCAGAAGAGATGCAACCAAAGAGTTGATTGCAGCTCCCGTGTACGCTCCAGTGCAGCTCCTCTGGTGAGAGCCAAGCATCCAAGAGCCAGCAGCACAGCCTCTACCATCTGACAGAGCTGCCAGAATAAGTACCCTCTGCTGATCTACCTCATTTAGTTGGCACTGAAGCCACTGTTTCTATGACTTCATTGTCACACCGAGGGAGATGAGATGAGATGATGCCCAAATGTGCCTGTGCAGGCTGCAGCAAATGCTCTGTGGTGCTCACAGGTCCCTACAGCTACAGTCACCCTTAGCAGGGGCTCAATATAACACCCACTCCTAACTCCTGATTCCTGAAACTAGGTTTTATACAGGATTTGGGCAGCCCACACAAGGTTTTGCTGGTCCTTTTCTTAGAGAGCATTTTGCTTATACTGAATATATATAGGAGAGTTATTGACCCTGTTATTACTAACGTAAAACACTTCAGAAAACCAAAATTGGTCTTTATAAATATTCAACAGGAGATTTGCTTATGATTGATAGTTTTACTTTTACATATGACATATGTAGGTGTTTTTGCTTTATATTTTATAACAGCATAACCAGAATACTGCATGTACTACATGTTCTGTGTGAGTATGTAACTGGTGCAGCAAGCTCTGTACAAGAGCCAAATGCCATCCACAGACTAGATGTGACATACATTTATCAACACCAGGAAAGAGAAAACAAATTTCAGCATGTTGGGCAGACTGTACTTGCCTAAAATGTGAGATTTTCTATACCATGCTATCATACCTCCTTAGTAATTCAATGTAATAAAAGCTAATGATGAGACACATTATGATTAAATTAACTCGGCTGAACAAATGAAAATGATGAATTGCTTTGAATCCCAAAGAAAAAAATCCAGTGTGGGTGTCAGCAGGTGACACCCCACCCCCTGGACTGTGAGTGGGGAGTTGATCCTCAGGTCTGGGAAGAAGATTGGCCTTGTGCCTCCCCTTAGAACTGCAGTGGCTGGGCAAGACTGTGATTAAAACAAGACCATCACAGAACCTCAGAAAATTAGTTTGCCAGGCTGTTTCATCCTGTAGCCTGAAGGCTTAGATTAACAACCTGTGTCTAAGCGACAGACTTTGGATCTTCAAAGGCTGTGGAATCCTCCCCATAGGAGGCTCCAGAGCTCCACTACTTTTATCAGTCTGAGAAAATCACCCTGCTTTGACTGTGGGTTAGATTGAACTTTTATCCAGGAATGAACTGATTCAATCTGCAACATTTAAAATGAATAATGTAAATATCTACTTGGTTGAAAAAGAAAAGCAGTAGGTTTTGTTTCTCAGAAGTGCATACTATGCTGATCATTAGCTTCATCCTTCTCTGAGGTGTGCCAGCTCTGGGAGAGGAGATCCACAAGAATGCCTAATTACTTGCAGCTGATTTGTGGCTGAGGTTGCAGGCATATGTCAATAAAATACAAGGTCTGTTTTATAATACCAAGGCACTAATCCTACTCTCTTTATTAATTAAATGGAATTATAGATGTCAAAAAGTAAACAATATTTGGCTGTTGTAAGAAAGTTTTTCTTGCTGCCTACAGAAGAAGTCCCAGTGGGAGCCATATTCTGCTTTCATTGTACCTACAGTGTTGGGCTGAATTCTGTTATGGAATTGTGTACTCTATCTGTGTCTGGAGTGCTTTCCCATGTTGGAGTGGAGGCAGGTCTCATCTCTGATTACTGACATGATGTCTTGGATGTTCTATGTGAAGTAAAACCAAAGTAAACTGATGCAAGAGCTTAACAGCGACCTTTGACAACCTTTGGCTGTGCTGTTGTGAGTACCTGTTGCAGAACTGTTCAAGGAGGCAGCAATTCATTGTGCAGTCACTACAGAGGTCAGTGATGGCTTTGTTATGGCTTGACAGGGAAGAGAATAGAGTCCAACCTTGATCTGAACCTTTGCAAAAAATACTGCCAGAGCAAGTGGTTGCAAATTAGTAGGTAGTCCTGACAGGTGATCGGGTGTGGGGGGAGTCACCATGCTCAGAGCAGGACAGACATCTCCCTTTTCCCACTATTGTGTAGAACACCAGCCTCTGTTTGTTTAGGCACACTCTCAGTGCAGTCCCTCTGCTATGAGCACTTTCAGAGCTGTGAACAAGCTGGGAACAGGTATCAGCATGAGTGTTCGTGGTGTCCAGATGTTCCTCCCCTAGGCTGAAGCATTAGGGACTGGGTGAGCTGTACACGAGGTATAATAAGATTTCTCAATTTTAGATTTGGCAGCTTTCACTGTTTATTTCTCTCTTATATTCGCTTGTAGCATTTAAACTAAGCAGTGTTTTCAGGTAATTGAGGCACATGGGAAAACTGGCATTAACAGAGTCTATTTTTCTGCGTAAAGTATTTGGCAGAAAATGGCAAGCTTTCAAGTGCTTTTGCCTTTTTAAAATGCTTTTGGCTGTTATGAGTGAGGGTTAAAAAAATCTCTAGTGTGAACAATTGGCCGTTCACCCAGCATAGAATGGCTATGACTGTGTTAGCCTCTGCCCTTGGGGAGTGCTGTAAAGTCTTGGTAACAATATCAGAGGCATTTTGGCAAGTACAAATAAAATGAGAAGGCAAAAATTATAAAGAAGGCTTCTGCTCAAAGATAAGCTTGAAACTACTGTAACTGCTGTAGCATGAGCTACTCTTGAGCGCTTCCCCAGCCTCCTGACAGGAAGGATATGGAATCCCTGAGGACTTTATGCTATTGCTTTGCTGTGAGTCTGAGGACAATCCACCAAAGTTTCACTTCCATCTTCTTTTTTTTCCAGCTCAGTGCAATCTGAAAAATTTCTATCATATTTAGGATGCATTTGTGATTAGATGGAACATGGAAAATCCAAATGATAAATGGCTCTGAAATAAGCAGATCCTGGAAGCAGAGGAAGGGTGGGTGCCTGGACAAATGAAAAGGATCTAGAAAGATGTCTAGTGGAGCTGACCAGATTCCATGTGGTTTTTGCCACCTGTCCCTTCAGAGCCTGTGGTATTTCCCTGTTTACTGGATCCCCAAATGAGAAGGCATTTGTGCCCTTTGGCACTGCCCTCCTGACCCGACACTGGCTGCCCTGTTCCACTGGGGAGGTCGCAGAGCTAATTTAGCTGAATCTCATCCCCAGCCAGGGGGTGGAGGTTGTTCTCCCCAGGGTTTCATAGCAGATGGAATAGATCTCAGGCAATAGGAAGTGTCAGAGGGACGGATGGATGGAAAAGCCTGCATTTAGCTTCCACATCTATTTAGAGCTGCAGCAGAGCTCAAAGGCTGAACTTTGTGTGTAGACATTGATTTTGTCCTCCTTTTGTTTGAATATATGTTCATTTGGTGTGAGGCCTCTATATCAGGTACTCCTTGGATTAAGGGTGCCTGCAGTGGCAGTTCCTACATCCAGGAGTGTCCTTGCTACAAGGTGATATTTTGGGTGAAACTCTCCATTCTTATTTAAATGAGAACAAGGAAGGAAGAAAGAACTACAGCTCAAAAAAACCCCAAAGAGAGCAGCTTCCCTGCTGTTCAGGAAGTGTCTCTGGGACTGTTCCTTAGGACCTCTAACATGCAGGGGTCCTAGTGATCAGGGAGTGAAGCCCAAATCTTTTTGCTCAAGTTCCTGAGATGGTTTCTCCTCCCAAATCCATGATGCTCATTCCCTGACTTGCCTCCAATTCTGATACTCAGCCTGTAAGTAGCATCAGACTTTCCAGACCAGCTATGGGACTCACCAGCCACTTCCATGACTCAAAAGGTCAGAGTCATGTCCAGTGAAGGCTTACTAAACGAAGATATATTAAAAGAAAAGAAATTCAAAGAACAACTCGTGTCCTTGCTTTTATTTGATGTCTATAAGATTCAGTAGGATTTGGGAACCCAGCATGACATCAACTCCTGTTGTTTAAAGTGATTTTCATCAAGTCTGTCTCTGATCTTTTTCATCAGAGCATGTATATTGCTTCCTTAATGTGCTATACTGCACTCCCCTAACGAGCAGCACTTACTGCTGGGCAATCAGATACAGGCAGAGGGACCTTTTCACCCATCTGCCTTGAAGACATTTCTTTGTGTATTTTACTAACTGGATGCATTTATTAACATTGTGAGATATTTCATTAATATAAGCAAAACAGAACCCCGGCCACCATTTACAGAAGGCACCATGAGGCAAGGTTTATGAATCTTTCGTGGATCTAACTTAGCAGCCAGCAGGAATTAGGTGAAAGAGTCCACCTTCCTTCAAGGACTACTCCATGGTACACCTTAATTGCATATTCCAGCTCTTTCATTTATTTTTTCAATATAATCAAACAATTTTTTCTAAGACAGCTGAAAACATGAGTCAGTGTTGAGTCAATTCAGCAAGATGAGTGGAATAAAAACTGCATGTTGTGGGCTCAGCCCCACACTGCCACTCACTCATTGCCCTCCACTGGGATGGGGGAGAGACTTGGAAAGGCAGAAGTGAGAAAACTTGTGGGTGAAAATAACAGAAAAGGCCTTGATGCTGTTCAGTAATAGCCAAAACATTGGTGTGTTATCAACACTGTTTTGGTCACGATTACAAGCCACAGCACCTCACAAGCTGCTACAAAGAAAATTAACTCCATCCCAGCCAAAATTATTACACTGCTGAGAGGTTTTTGATAACATTTCATTGCTAATTCAGAAAGAGAAAATAATTTCTTAGGTTGTTTTTTTTTTTCTAAGCTGTTGCTTATAGGATTGTTTAATAACTGTATGACAGCTGTTCAAAGCTGATTTTAACAGGAGAGGGAGATCATCATACATTACCTCAAGACTATTTTGTAGTTTAATATGTTTTAAAAATGGTGACAGATGTAAATAGCTGCTGTATTTCACTGCAGGAAGCAGTGACCCAGCCAGGCTGGCATAGGCTGATGTTCTCTTTGTGCTATTTCCAGTTGGCAAATGCTTCCTGTTCTGTACTTCTTACTGTATTTTCCCTTCATTATTCTAGACTATCTCTTTTTAAAAGCTACAGTTGAATTTCAAGGGACACATGTTCCTAACATATTTCACAGACTCCTCTCCTATTTGGGAAAGTGCTCTGGAACATTGACTCCACTTGTAAGATTTTAGAGGAGTTCATTATCATGCTTCAAGCACTTAGACCCATTCCCATGGCATATTGGTTGACATTAGTCTGGTATATCACCAGTTCTAAAGCTCATCTTTAGGAGGAAAGAGGACTTGAGCAATTAGGCCATCTGTGTATCTGTTTGCATTTCCTCTCCCTTACGGTAATATTTTTAACCCAGCTAAATTTGGCAGAGTGATACAGGTATGTACGATCATATTGCCATGAGTTTTGTCAGAGTAGAGGATTAAATAGAGAGCATGGGTCACAGAAGTGACCAAACAAAGATGAAGTCTGCAGGATGACTGTTATTAGACACCAGAGAATCAACATAAACAGCTGCTAATGCCTCCATTGCATCAAAGTGTTTCAAAACACATATTGATGCTGGTGTCTAAGAAGCTGCAATCAATATGACACCACATCTCATTATTTAAAGTATTTATTTTGTAAACAAATAACAGAAGAAGCAAAGAAGAGTTTTCTGGCTTAATGACCTGTCTCTGCATGGTCATGATATCTTTGTTTCTGAATGATCCAGAGGCAATAACATGGCTATTCACAAATCCAAATTCTGTAACTGACACTGAGCAAGTTAAAATCGGAGAGCTGTCTGAGGGATTTGCTTTCTGCCTCACTGGCTATTTGCATTTTGTGGGGCTAGATATGGATCAGATCACAATGTTGTGTTTTCAGTTTCCCACGAATCAGAAAATCTTCAGAATCAGAACTTTTTCTGGAACGCTGACACCTGGTGTTTTGAAAATGACAGTTCCTGAGTCTTGCACTTTCTGACTGAAAATTACGTCGTTTTCCAGTTTCCCTTCTACTTTTTGCCAGTTGCCACAAAAGCCATCTGATTTGGGAGTCATAATCAGAGATCACAGCAGCCAGCACGAGGGCTGGCTCCCACCATGAGGGCTGGCTCACACCACTGGGTTGTGTGTTCTGCAGCCGTGTTTCACCTCTCAGATGGAGTTTTCAACAAGAATATGGTTAAAAGAGCTGTAGGGCTTGGGTGTAATCTTCAGAACCCTGAAACTCAGGAGTTACTGCAGTCACTGAACATGTTGGCAGAGCTACGAAGTCTCTTCAGAGTCGTCTCTTGGGTTTATTCAGTCAATATCCATAATTTTCTGATACTTGAACTAGAGCCCTCAATGCTGGCAGCTGGACAAGGTCTTGCAAACTCGAGAGTCAGAAACAAAACCTTGATGAGCACTGGAGCGTGACTAATTCAACTGAAAACCTCACCCACATTTTGTTACCCACTGGCGTTCTGCCTACGTGCGTACTGCCAATGTTGCCACTAATAAAATTCCTGTTAGCATTGTAAATCTGTTTTGCTCTTTACTGCATATGCTTTGGGAATATCTGATAATTCAGAGCACCAAGGAAAAATGTTAATTATTGAGTACAAACTATTTGAGGTGCTACACTGCCATGAGACCTCCTTTCCCAGATTTCTCTGTTTATTATAGGCCTTTTATATACATAAGTGAGCAACAAGGAGGTGGGTGGGTATTTTGCAACTTAGTCTTGGCCAAGATGTTCATCCTTACGTACTGAAATAATTCTTTTCTCTCCTAACCTCTACTTTGAGAACCTAGGAGGAAGTGAACCTTTTTCAGAGGTTTGGGGTTTTTTGTTTGTTTTTGGTTTTGTTTGGTTTTATGTTTGTTTTGGTTGGTTGGGTTTTTTATTTATTTTATTTTTATTCACGTGCAACCTAACAAAGCCCACAAAGCTTTGTGTAAACTACAGAAGATTACTGAACCTACCAGTGGGCTCTTAATTATTTAAGTTTCAGCACATGATCAAGTACTTTGCTGGACGAGTGTCTGCAGTTCAGACCCAGGGCTGTTCTGGGTAGAGGTTCTGGGGCAATTTCTTTTTTACTTTACTGACTTTGGTGGTCTGGATGGAATGAAGACATCTATCAGACAAGCAAGGCCACTGGTTTTAAATCTTCTATGTGAGGTTAGAACATTGCCTACAATTTTCAGAACATACTCTTTGTTTTCGCTTCAAAGTGTTCATGAGTGAATATCTTCCAACGCATCTTAATGCCAAGCTAGATACTGCCTGTAAGAAGGTGTGAAAGGATGGGCCCATCTATACATATACCTATCTATACCTTGACCTAGGCATGGTTACACAGGGATTCTATTTCCTCTCAATCCTTTGCCCATGATGAGTCTTTACCCAGAGAAATTGTGTTGTGAAAGGAGCTTATGGCACACTTCCATCTGTCTCTGAGTTCTGTGATTTCGTCGTTACTATAAAATGCCAATTTCCTCTCAGATGTGGAGTCTTGATTTTGGAAAAGGAAGCTCAGTGTGTAACCAGGTACATGAGCAAGCATGGTTGTTCAGAAGCACCTGACCCAGGGGAGACTACCCAATTTCACGTTGTCACAGCCATGTACCTGCACAATTCACAGTCTCTCCTCATTCTCACACAGCTTCTCATTATCTGTAACGTTCCCATTAATGTAGGACCATGTCCAGTCATTCAGAAACAGTGCTGTTGGAAGCAAATCAATGATCTGTAAGAAAGAGTTAAAAATTGGCAATTACCCCTCTAGCATATGATTGTTGGTGCTTGTGGACAGTATTTACAAGAAGTATTAGTCCAACACAGTGTAATAAAACAAGAAGTAATTGAAGATCCTGAAAATGGATTCCAATAGTATATTTAAGTGCAGAAATTTTGTATCTCTGCTTCATTAGTCACTGTACCTTTTATTGTACTTAGTGTGTGTTTATGTATATAAGCAAACTTTTACCACCCAGAAATCACATGTAAGTCCTGTCAAATAGCATTTGATGCTTCAGATGAAAAGTTAGGCCAGAAGTGACATGTTACTCATTGAAATGAAGGACATGTCACACACAATTTCCTCTTCATGTCAGGTTGAGTCACTTTGCCCCACTGTCTGGCATGTGAGATGTGTCAATGGCAGTGCTCCTATTTCATGCACAACATCTGTTTGTAGCTCACTGGTTAGATGAGCAAGTCCCCATGTCATCCCTGCCAGCTGTCTTATGTACTATTTCAAACTGCTATGAAACACGAGGTTAACTTTAATATGGGACATGTCACGGGCTATGCTCATTTGGCTTTGCTCAGCTAAACCTTTGACATTGCCTGGAATTCCTCCTCATGGCTGGCCCTGGCTCTGCTGTGGATTGTGCTCTGTTTCAAATAGGTTACTTTCAGAATAAGGGAAGGATGTGCCACTGGTCCTGCTGTCTTCACATGAACAGATGTGAAAATTGGCACGATGCTGAGATGGGGAATACAAATAACAAATAGAAATTTACATCAAACTTTGGCTTGGCAATAATTCTGGGAGAGTGATTTTAATCTGGTAGAATTGGCCTAATTTCTATGACTACTGAGTTTTCAGTGTATGTGTCTAAAGAGCCATATTTAGCAAAATAGTAGCAAAACTTGCAGTTGTCAGAGCAGATGCAGTGCCAGTCCATCTAAACAGGGAAATTGGTAGATTCTGAATTTGATGCCACTTGTGAAGAAAAGAGATTGTGGGATAAACAGCAAATATACTGGCATAAAGTCTTGCACTATTTTTGTCCTTTATGAGATGAAGCCAAGGATTATTCTTAGAGGTAAGCAGGATATAAGCCAGGTCTCTGTCTGAGACTCAGCACTTTTTCAGCATCACTGTGAATGTGGATCAATTCCCTGGGTTTTTCTTAGGCTGTTAGGCCCAAGATGATATAAAGTTCCAGTCAGAGTAGAAATTTCCCCATCCTGCTGTTCTTCACTGATGGATAGATCCTTTGGGAAATGTAATTCAAGGCTCTGAAGCTTTTTGAGACCTGGATGAGATGTCCATGATAGCTCTTACATATGGAATTTGCTTTCCCTGCTCCTGGACAGGTTCTGAATGCTGTGATTGCACAGGTCCACTACAGGGTAGGATATTTCTGGGACAGACTGGAATCAGTTCAGCTGAAGTTCCTTGTGATATCAGTTTTGTAGAAGCACCCAGAGAGGATGATGGGCGTATGTAATAAATCCTCAAATACATAAATAAATAAAAATGATCATCTGAACTGCCTGAAATATTAAAGAACATTGATAACTGAATTACAACATTTTCAATTTAGGTCCCTTTATGAAACATGTTATTAAAATGGCTGTAAGTATATTCTGACTCAAGAACTGGTTGGTGAATTTAATCTCCAATTTAATTGCCTCAGAAAATCATAACAGTGATGAGAAAGGATTGGTCAATGTCACATGATATTGTATCAATGCTACTGATCAATTCAATTCTTTACAGGCACATACATCACTGTAAACCTGGTGAACTCCTTAACTTCATTTATATTGCCCCTGGTTTGCATGATCGCAGCTGAAAGAATATTAGACCTTCTAATTTCTCTTTCTGCCCTTGCTCAGAACACCTGCACTTTTCATTCAAGGTTTTGTTGAGCAAGAATTCAAAAGAAACCCGCAGGCTTTGGCCAAAGGAATAAATAAGCCTGTCATCTGTGAATATAAGTGAGAAGACAGCATGAAATGTCACCTGGGAATTATTATGCAAAATAGAAGGAATGCAGAAGGCAAAACAATGTTAACATTTAATTTATGTTTTAATATTATTGTCTTTTTATATTTTAAAGGCACAATATAAAACTAAATGTGACAAAAGGATAAATGAATGTAGCATAATTAGCACAAAAATTACACCTCATTTGTTTTCTGGATATTGCTCTGTCTGGATTATAAATGGCATGTGGATACAGTAGAAAGGGAAATAATTCAGAATATTAAATTCTTTTAAGATGGTGCCATGGGGGCCTTAATGTCTTGTTTCATTCCTGTCTCTAATTTACTGTTCTTGTGTTGTCAGCAAAAACCCTTCCACAAAAGCACCCTCTCTGTCCCTGATCTGAGCTCTGCCAATTCCTAGTGCCCTGTCTGCAGCAATAGCTAATGGGGGTGATGGTTTATACTGAGTGGAAATCAGAACATTTTCACTCACCATAATGTTCCCAGATAGAAGCTGAGATAGTGCCCATTTTGAAATATTTACTGGGAAAAAAAAAGAAAAGAGTAGCATTATAAGTACTATTCTGCAAAAAATTGTTTTATTGGAAAAAAATCAGTAAGTGGAAATTAAAAAAAGACTTGAACCCGAATGGACCAGAAATTATGAAATTAGAAATATTGCAGGTTCTGAAAATTGACTAAGTCTGTTGATAGTACAGTCATTGATATAGTAAGGGTTAATTTATATGCCCTGAAAATTCTTAAGATCCTTGTTTAAAAACTTCTGATTTAACCACAGTATTTCTTGAAATTGATTTTACTTAGGAGCTTTTATAGCTGATTACACCCTAACTCATAATCCAAGAACTAAACTAAATTTGACAGGCAGTTAAGAGAAAAAGAAAATATATACATAGGGCCTTTTTATTTTCCCATAGTGATTTAACAGTTGAAAGGTTAAATTCATTGCTCTTAAACTGGAATAAACTCATTCAGCAGAAATCAAATCCCAAAGATGTGGTGCTGGAAACTAATCAGGCATTTGCAAGAATGTCTCATCATTGGATGTCTTGGTCTTATGCCATATTTCCCTTCAGGACCAGGTAATTTTCAGAGCATTTGCTACCCTGATCAAAAATCTTGTGTGGTCTGTCGTGCACTGGAATTTGTGTGATGGAGTACTCTCCATTCCTTTCCTCTTACTTTACATTGTTATTTATGCTTTCAATACAACAGAATAAAATAGAAGCAAATAGAATAGAAGAAAAATTTCTGCAAGAGATTTTACTGGTTCTAGTTTCTGTGTAGAGCTGATAAAGTCTTTCTCCCCAAAATCTTACATACTGGTTTCTCTTCTGATGACGACTTTCAAATATAGATATTTTCTAGATTTGAAAGAAATTCTAAAGCTCTGCAGCTGTGATATCATAATATCATACAAAATAACTCTAGGAGAGACCTTGAGAAGTCATTGAGCCCATCTCTTCTCCCTTAGGCAGAATGAACTATACCTAAAGAATTGTCAAGAACAATTTATCACTCTGAGCTGTTCTTCAAAACCTGAAATGTTGGTCAGGCTATAACCTTACAGACCAATCTCACTCTTGATATTCTTAGCATTACAAAATTTTCTTGTGTTCAACTTAAATATTCTCCGTAGATTTTAAAGTCCATTGTTTGTGCCCTGTGCTCAAGTGGGCAAGAATACAATGGAGGTCTTTCTCATATTCCCTGTATGAGGGTGTTCAAGCTTTCTGCAGGCTTTTGTGAAGTCTAAAGTAATTTTATTCAACACATGCTGATCTCATAGTGCTAGATTTGCAACATGATGTCTAGACACCCTAGATAATTAGCATTTTTACTTATTAATAGGAATCAACGGGCCATGCAGAGATGAGAAAATATTTTATTTTTTTTTAGGCCTAGAGTATAATAATGGCTTGTCTGTGCAAGTGGTGCTGGGTCAGCTAACACACACTTCTGTGTTCCCAATATTATGGCACTGGCCCTGCTGCAGACACATCTCGTGAACTCTTGGTGACTTCCAGCAAAGGAGACCTTTGAAGTGGCTAAAAATTTAGCCTTTTTTCTTCACTCCTTCTACATCCGTGACTGGTATCTGCTGGATAAATATATGAGCAAGCCAGGGGCATTTTTTGGGTTTTACAGTCAGTGTCATCAGCTGACATTGACTCTATGAAGTAGGAACTAAGTAATGTGGTAGAAATGGATTTGAAATATTAGGAATACCATCTGGGTGTAGCCTTAGCTTAGCACAGGGTCCCTTCTTCAATTTTATTGCTGGCTTTCCTTTTGTTAAATCTGACTAACATGTCTGCTCCGTGAATGAATACTCCAAGTGAGGCCTCAGAGAGCTCATTTGTTACCAAAATTTGGACTCATTATTTTTAAAAAATTAAGCTGGATAATGAAATGATATTGTCAAAGTTATTGTCCTCCAACATCATCATTTCAGAACTGAACATAAAGTCTACTCCAATTAAAATTGTTGCATGGAACATAAACCCAGAATGCTATGATACTGGAAACATTTAGACATGCACATAAGCTTTTAAAAAAGTTCCCAGGCACGAGAACAAAGCTTTTATTCATTCAAAGGATAAGTCAGCTGAAAGTGATCTTTATACATTAAAATTGCTGGTTGCACATTGTGCTAAAGAGGACACTCATCACAGAGGCTGAGCACAATAAACCAGGGAATCATCAGGCTTGAAAGAAAATGTAGTAGCTTCTTAATAAGAAATGGAGTTTCTTTATGAGGCCAAAATGCTAAGTGGGCTTTCATACTAATGTTAAATCAGGAACAAAGACTGAGATGAGAAGCATCTACATACCAACATTACATACAAATTTCACTCTGCTCCCTGAAGTCTTGTTGTGGCAAAGTAAAGACCTGCATTATCCCTGAATTACATACATTATGAAAGATGGCACTTCCCACTGGGACTTGTGCTCACTAAGAATATAGTTTTATAGCAGAATTTTGGTTCCAATATTACATTTTTTCAAGGAAAACAGTGAGTAATCCTTGCTGAAATAATACAGCCTCTAATTTCCATGGGGAGAGCATTTTACAGAAAAGAATATGTGTGGTTTTGTCTCCCTTTAAAATAAATCCTTCATTTACATCCCATCCACTGGAAAACCAATCCATAGGATGAGATCAAGTTACTAACATTCTTATTGGAAGTGGCAACAAGAATGTTTGTCATCTGCAGGTGAGAGAGAAAGGTGGGAGTGAAAGATAAAATGAATGAACAATAAATTCTTCCTCTTGCTTTTTGAGCGTTGTTCGCAACGCTAATGCCAGCGTTCTTTGTGTCAGTTAAGATTACTGGTATAGTCCATCTTAGAGAAAGAAAAGTATGTCAGGGAGCACATATCTGAGCAGGTTTTAGCTGTGTTTCATGCTGCACAGGGTTGTGGAGCTGATTGCAGTACGTAAACAAAAGATAGGGCAGGATGTTTTGACTTCAATCACTGTCACAGCAGTCAGATACAAAATCTACCCTCAGATGTTGTAGCCCAGAGTAAACAATGAGACTCACTAAGAATCTGACATCTATTTTTTTAAGAACCCTTTTCAAAGAGACAATTACTCAGACATGTAAGGGTCTATTTCACCTGATGCTTTTATTTTGAATAAATTGACAGCAGAAGCTGACGGCTTTGACAGTTGTTTGTCACAAAGATGTGCAATGCATCAGTATCTGTAATAATTAAGCTTTGTGTTTCAAAACATCTCAGAAACTACAAAGGAAATCCCATTAAAGGGAAGGAGGGCTATACTTCTGACTGTATCTATAGTGAAAATATCCCTTCCTCCCAGTCCCTTATACTTATATGAGTAATTTTGTTTGCCAGAAAATCTTTGGCATTGTGCAGAATCCTTGAACTCCTGGGTGGGGAGGTTTACATCATTGATGCTGATCTCTTTGGCACATATAATAATTGGAAAATATGGTTGAGAAATATAATAGACTCTTAAAAGCAAAAACAGACTCAGAGAAGGAACCATCTGCTTTTCAGCTTCAAGACAATAATGTTTGACAGAATGCACAGCAGTTAGTGGAAGGTGCTACTGTTGATTTGCTGTCTAACACTTGCTTCTTTAAAGAAGTTTTATCTATGTACTCTCTCTTATTGTTTTATTCATAGCAAAGCTTCTGCACATCGCATGAAATCCGTGCAAGAGCTTAACTCCCCATGACCACAAGACCAGGACCAAGCCGATTAATTCTGCTTATGCAAAATACTCTCTCTCAGTCTGAAGCTTTCATTCAGGAAAAATAGGTGAGTGTCTGAGTGAGACACAGCTGTGCCCCTAAACCCACGCTGCCTAGAAGGGTAATTATTCAAAGCAGAGGTGTTAGAGTACCAATCACACACTGGCTTTGCTCCTGAAGCCAGAGCTACAGAAGAGGATAAGAAAAGAAGTAGTGAGAGAATATTTTCAGCTATTATCAATAACATAGAAAAGTGAGCAGCCTTTGGCAGAATAGGGGCTATTTTGCCAGCTGCCAACCTCCATGTCTCAAGTGCTGTCCGAAGCACAGGGTGACACGCCTGCCCTTGCCCTAGAGATTTCTCCTGGGGCACAAGGGAGACAGCAGCTGCCCAGGGCCAGCCCGGGCTCAGAGAAGCAGTGCTGGTAAGCAGGGGCTTCAGCTTTGCAGCCCAGCTGAGGATTCTCTCTGATCTGGTATTAATTGAAAATTCATATGCAGAGCTGAATGGCAGAAGCTTTTCTGGCTGCAGCTCTGCCGGGGTGTGAGAGACGAATTTGGGATTGCTGCAGGTACAGTGGTGAGGAGTCCTCTCCAGTTCAGGGCAGAGATTGATTCCTGTCTTCCCCTTGCAAACCTTGCATGTTTGGGTTCATGGCAAGCTGAACATGAGTTATCAATGTGTGCTGGCAGCCAGAAGAATTCACAGTTCTAGGATTCTAAGCAGTTCCCCTGAAGGAAGATAGGATTGGTTACTTCCCTAGACTTTTATGAGACACCCCACAGCCCCATGATCTTTTGTGCCTGTCTCTTCTTTTATGACTCTTTGCTCATGCATCACTCTTCCTTTGTGGACATTATAAAGTTCATTAGCCTCTCATGCTATAGAAACCTATTTCTTCCAAAACCATTTGGAAAGGCACCCATGCAGCAGACAGACGAGCCCACAAGCAAATCAGCTATATAATCTCAAAAATAAGCTACCTCTTCTTCCAAAAGCAGTCTAGGGAAGAAAAGTGAAAACACTCAAAATGCAGAGAGGGATAGAGGGATGAAAGCAGCTCATACTCACTTGAAATAATTTCATATTTATATGAGGGGGACCATATATTTTTAGATTTCTGCAGGTTGCCTTTTCGTTTGATTTGATAGAATAAAACAGAATCTGCTGCATAGAAATGTCACAGAAATATCTTGGAACCCTGGTGAATAAAGAATTTCTGTAATAGCAATAGCAAAGAAAAACACTTAACTGAATCTTTTTTAAGCCTAGCTCCCCTCCTTTTCTTTAGGTTTGGCAAGATGTAAGAGAGGAATTTTCTGAGGTGTGCTGCTCTCAGTCTATTAAGGAACACATACATAAATGCACCTAGAAAAAGCATAGAAGGTGAAGATGTCCCAGTTACAATAAAATTTAAATTTGGTTTTCATATGGTTACCAAGTCTTCAGCTGCATTCATTTTAATAACAACCAGAGGACACTCTCTTCTGCTGAGTATTACTTTCCTATAAAGGCAGCTGGACACATTTAGGGGCCAAAGCTGAAGTTAAAGAAGTTTTCCATATAAATGATTTCTTGCATATTTTTCACTTCTTCAAGCAGCACAATGAAATTTCCCTCTCCTCCGGGAGCGGAAGGGACAAAACATTTAAAAGTGATTGAAGTGGCAAAAGTGTCTTCACATGCTGCTTTTTCAGCAGCCAACCTCACTGGAAATTGCTGCTGTTGCCTCGGGGTGAGTTTCTGATCATCGCACAAGGAGCACTGCACCTGTGTCACGAAGCCCTGGATTGCCTGTTTCCTCAGGCGGATCCGGAGGAGTCGGGTGTGAGGGAAGTTGTGAGTTGCCAGTTCACAGCCCTGTTGGGAATGGCCCTGAGCAGGGACCTGTGCTGTATTGTGTGGAGATTTTTCTGAATTACTTCACATGGAAAGGTGCAGGCAGCAAGAGGTTTACACAGCCAGACTGAATCACAGAGAGAAATTGCTTTTCAGAAGGGGTGTGGTTTGCACTTACCAGCTGGAAAAAGCATTAATTTAAGTCACCTTAGGAACCCTCTAGACACCTGTGGGATTAGCTCAAAGGAGTGAGAGTTCAATGGCATGACAAAGAATTACATTGCCATACCCCTTGCCCATGAAAAAGCCACTTTGACAGAGCTGAAATATGGAATTAAAATGAAATGTATTAAGATCACTTATATGGGGGTCTCACCTACAGACTTGTCCGGTGGTAGCATGTGAGTCTGAATGGGAAGAATTCAGATTCCTCCTACCTTCCCCTTCACAAAACATAGGAAAGACCCTATACAAGGTGTACAGGAAAGAACATTGTTGGTAATCAGAAAGAGCAGGACCAGAATTTTCTTCAAAAGCCCCTGCCAGACCGGGTTGTGAATCCTGGTTTAGGATCCTGCCATCTCTGCCAATTAGTCACAGATCAATGGAATGCACCCCACTCAAAAGAGAGAAGCAGCAACATGTTTTATTGAGGTAAAATAACAATTTGTCAGAGTTCAATAAATTTGATGGAATCCAACACAGTTTAACAGTGGTATGACAGGGCTCAGTAAGTTTTATGGCAAGGCTCACCTTATTAATTACTGCATGGAGAGAAGGAAAATTGAGTTAGGATGGCACACACAGAGACAAGAGATGCAAGGGAAAAGGAGGACCCTCCCATCGAGTCATGAGGTTCAGAGAGGACCCCTAAAACTCCTTATGGAGCCTGGGTGTGGCTGGATCCAGTCTCAGTCTCACACTTGGACAATGGTTTATGCCTAATGGAATTATCTATATAAGGCTTATAATAATTAATACTGATGCAGTCAGTATTAGAGGATAGTTAAAATAGCCTGAAATAGAAGTAGTTTGGTAAAAAGACTGGAAGGTTGAGTTTCTCCACAGAGGCATAAGAGCAGCTTTGGGTTGCTGACCCCTAGTTCCTGCCTGAGCAGTGACCAAAGGCAATTCCGTGGTGGCTGCTGTGTCCTTCCAACCTTTGGTGCTTCTCTGGTGTAGCCTCCCTCGTGTGAACCAGAGATGTTTCTGAGAGGGTGAGACTGTGCTTAAATCCATAAACAAGAGCTACAGTACATTGAAATGGAGCTTCTCCTTCTTCCAATAGAAACATTAAATTGGTTTGAAAAGAGAAAAAGGAAAGACAATATTTTAAGTTTGATGGAAACAATTAGACTTCACATTTACTGGAATCTTGCGACAGACATGGTCGAAATGTGTCTACTGATGGTACACCTGGGTCTCCCTTTTTATCTGGCTGTGCTTAACTCATCCTGAAGAGAAGTTTGGGAACGGGCTATCATCTCCCCTGTACTTTCCAAAAAGGCAGGCGTGACACCTCCAAAATGGGGAAAATCACAGGAAAATATTATGTAAATCCAGTGTTGTGTAGCTCTATTCCCCCTGGGAAATATTAGACATATTTCCTAAGAAAAATCAGCACACATTTAGCACAACTCACTGCATTTCCCCAAGAGGTAGAGGACTGAAAAAACACAGAGCCTGAAGTACGTGCTGGCCCCTCTGCAGTAGTTCACTGTGTGGCAGAAAAATCTACATTATGCTCTGAGTACATTACTCCCCTGGCCTCCTATTCCTCATCTAAACTGGGTATTAAATTCAGACTGATTTCATCAGCAGAAGAAGGAACAAAACAAGAAAAAAAAATGTCAGAAATGTTGCAACATGCTTAATTTAATTGGATTTTCTGTTCTGAATCGGGAGAATGAAAGAAACATTAAACAGAACATGCCCAAATGTTAAGGCAGCATGAACAGCACCATCTGTCACAATATTTCTCTAGTTATTTTTAATCTCTTACATAGTTAAAATTACGTTTTCTTAGTGAGAGGCATTATTGTAGAACATTTATCTGTAATAAACAGGTGGTAAGGTATTCATTATCCCCAGGATCTGTTAGTAAGAATAAATGGCTAGAAGAGAGGGAACTGTACATTTTGATGCTCTGCATCACTCAGTATTTGGTAGAAATGTCAGAATTGTCGTATCAGTTCATACTTGAAGGTCTGCTGAGTTTGTGATCCTTCCCTTGAAGGTGACCACCAGCATGTATGCCAGGGAAACCTCGTGGTAAAATATCTTACAAAACAAGCTGTTTTGGGAGAAAAGATTCTTCTTAAACCCTGAGCGGTTTCCAATGACCTGAACTGAGAGAGCACAGATTATTTCACTCCTCTTCTGTGTAAGTGTATAAACCCCTTAAATCCCACTGAATTCTTTCCTTCAAGACCACAGGTGGTCTGAGCATCCCTGCCCCAATGAAAGGGTTGCAAGAAAGGGCTTGAGCGGATGCACTGGTGTCTCAGTGTCATAACTCCTGCACTGGGAGGCCATCACTGGGCAACTGCAGGAATTTGTGGTCAAACAGGGAAAAGCAGCCTTCTCACCTGAGTGTTCTGGAGGTATATTAGGGCAGACATTTCGCTGGGGTGTATCAGCAGAGCTCCACTGATATCAGGGCTTTGCACTAACTGAGCATCTAATCTGCTCCATGCACACGCATGCAGTTTCAAATCTTGCATTTCTCTGCTGTGAAAATGATCAGAGAATAAAAAGCAAATAAGGCTTCTTGAGATAAGCACTTTTTAAAGACACATACAACTTGGCTAATTTCAGTCTCCTTAGCTCTTTAAAGTTCTCTGGGTTTTGTGTCAAATTCCTCATTTCTGTAGAATCGCTTTTTGCTTTCAGATCACCTAATGAAAATGCTTTTTGTCAAATACAGAAGCTGGGAAGCCAAACGCTTAAAGCAATTTCATTTGAGCTGCATTTTCGTGAGCATACACCTCTAACCAGGCTATCGAGTAATCCTGGGCTGTTAATCCCTGGGAAATAGATGCTCTGGCTGCAGAGCAGCTGGCCCTGTGGCTCAGTGACCAGCACTGTCTGGAGCTGACATATGCTGGCTAGTCCATGCAGTGGCAGTGCTGGCACAGGCTCTGCCCAAGCTCGTTAATTTAACCTCCTTCCCCAGCATTCCCATGCCCGTGGAGTGCGATGTGCGCCGGCAGGATCCCAACACGGGCGGTCCCTTCGTGTCTGCAGGATGCCACTGGGGGTATAAGAGTTCAGGCCCTGGGGGTGGGATATTTAAGAATGCCAGATGCCTGATTATAAAATGCTGCAATTTAACGGGCTGCCACAGCCCCAGTGTTGCCAAGTCTTGTGTTTTTATCATGAATCTCATAATATTTGATGCTGCACTCCAAGCTACGGCATCTGAATATTTGAGATTGTGGTCAAACTGCTCACATTTATGCACTCATTTTTAAAGGTTGTTTTGTAGTTCCCTAGCTGTGAAGAAAAGCTCACATTTGTGACCCTAAAGGTACTGTTATCATCTCCAGTTTTGCAAATACTTCATGCAGCCTATGTGTAATTCCTGCATAAATACATTTTGGATGCTGTGAGGGAAAAAACCTCTCCTCTGGTAGTGGTTGCTGTATCTCTTTGGACAGCCATGGCAGCTTAGCTGTGAGTTGGTTTGTGCTCTGCTGAGTCATGCACCAGGGCTGGCAGAAAAAAAAAAATTAAATACCCCAATCCTTTATAAAGTTGCTCAGGAGAAGTTGGGCACAGCCCCAAACACCTGCTGTTGTAAATGGATAATGTTGGAGAGATGGAAATAAAAATATTGGGAATTTGGCCTAAAATGTTGAGGAAAAGGCTTCTGTTTGTTGTAGAACAGTATCAAAATGCTTGAACTGTTTATGGAAGAGAGGCAAGTCTTTCCTTTTTGTGATTGTAACTGAGTTTCCACATTTATCCCAGCGGGAAGGAGAGTGCACAACCTGGACAGCCTCTAGTCCCCCACCTGCATGGCAGGAACCCTCTGCTCAAACCAGCCACTCTCTGACCCTCCTCAACTCTCCCAGGAAAGGCCAAAGTTACCTAAACCCAAATTTATTCGGTCCTGTGTTATTTGGGCTGCAGTTGCTGCTTGCTGCAAAGCCGTGGGTGAATAAACACTAGATCCATTTGTTTTGTTACAGTTATCTTACATCTCTTCAAACAGCTGCTGCTAAAGCTGTGCAGACACGAGCTTGTGTTAAATCCTGTAGATATGTGTGCCATGGAACTCACAGGGCTGGAAAACAGCTGAAACACAGTCCAGTGACTGAACCACAGGGCTTTAGGAAAGGGCACAACCCAAAATCTGTTACTGAAGGGATTTACTTCATCTTGCTTCTTCTGTTACCAGAGATGATGGAATTAAGATGGGAAACCTTTCTCATAGTGAAAACTTTAGTGAAGAGTTTTATGACTTAAATACACAAAATAAACAATTTTTTTTGGTCACAAATTTAACCATAAAATTTATGTTGAGTACTTTCATATGCAGCTATGTGGAAAGACACTAGCAGAGCACTTAGTAACATGCCATCACTTTCAGAAGTAGAGAAACAAAGAAGGGCACCCAGAAAAATGTCCTACCCCTGGCAGAAACCAGTTGCAAAATAACTGCATTAAAAGAACCCTTCTCTGGACATTATGATATTTAAAGGACCAGTAAAAAAAAAAAAAAAAAAAGGCCAAAAGATGTCATATAAGAAGGCCTACATGGATTGGCAGGAGTCTTGAAATGTAATTAATCAGCAAATCTTCTGCTGGGAAGAGTTTTTTTTAATTGTGTACTTCATTCCTTTTTCACAGACAGGTTATTTCTTATTGACATCATGTCTCTTTTCTAAGAGTTAATATGGAATGCAAACATAAATAATGTGGCTAATGCTTATCCAATGTTGATGCTTATCCAATTACTGCATGCAAAACAGTTATGTCACAAATAATCTGCAGAGCAAGCCTGAAACCCTGACCGTGTTGGAGTCAGTGGAGTTTTTCTGTGTGCACAGTGAGGTCAGGATTTTTCTTGAAAACACTTTAAAATAGTAAAAATGACTGTGGTCAGGAAATGAAAAATAAAAGGGATGGATTTGGGTTTTCAGGTAAGGGAAAATTGCAAAATCCACTTGACAAACAAGTGGTCTTAAAATACAGAATAACATTCCTTTATATAATTCAAGCACAGAATCAGCCCTAAAATGACATCACTTTTACTTCTCCATTAATAACCTGCTCAGGGATTTATGGGTGAAACATATAGCACTGGGGAGAGTGTCAGTCAACAGAACACATGTTGAAAGCTGTAAGAGGCTTATATGGAGATTATATTCACAATGTATTTCAGGAATACATGTATATTCCGTCTTCAAATTCTATTAGCTGATGAGTGTCCATCAGCTTATGGGCACTAAGACTCATCTTTGAGGTTCAGGCCCCAGAACCCAGAGAGAAACAGAGCCAGAAAATGAGGAGGCTCCTGTAGCTCCCCTGCCATTGGTGCCTGTGGACAAAAGACTTCATTTAAAAACACTTAAAGAAGTGGAGAAACAGATCACCTCCCTGCCTGTTACTGCCTCATCATGAGAATCTGTAAGAAGTGCTGGCTTAATACAGATGCCAAACTTAAAGCAGCAAATGGACCAGCTTGATACAGGCTCGTAACTACCATGGAAGGTGACCATGGGAGATGGGAATTTGGAGCAGAATGCAGTTCTAAAGGCCAGCAGTAACGTGGCCCAGCAGCCAGTATTGAAGTCCCACTGCCAGACAAGAGCAGATCAACTCCTCTGAACATTAACAGTCTTGAAAAGGTAGTGAGTTCAGAAAAGGAAAAGAGGAAGAAACGAGTGGGTGATTTAGATGAAGAAGTTTGAAAGGAGAAAAACAAGCGAAGAGAAATCGACTAGTGTCCATTGCCTCACAGTCAAAAGTGCTGTGTTCTTCCTCTGCAATGACTTGTTTGTGTGATGAAGCCTTTAGTTTGAAAAGCAGACCAGACCAGGGGTTTTGTTAATTTGTTATGCTTTTCCCCACAGAAAGAAAACAATTTGTCAGATCTTACCCTCTCTCCTTTACCATGTTTGTCTCATTTCCCAGTCTGATCTGATGCTGGAGTTTCATCAGGATGTAGCCCTGTGACAAGTGCAGGAGGGGCAGTGCAGAGCACAGTGGGCAGGGGGATGTGTGAAGGTTTAGGAAAGGCTTCCTTCCTTTCTTTAGAAGTTTGGGCATGGTTTCTTTAGATGTATTCATGTACATACTGATATAATGCATTATCATTAATATTATCCTTAATATAAGTATTATCTATTCGTACCTCTGCTCCTGTGGAGCCAAAATGGGCAGTGCCTATAGAGGGACTTTATGAAGTCTTATAAAGGCTATTAATTGTAATAGAAGAATATTCAGAAACTTGTGATAGGTACTATTTAATAAAAATTCTTGACTGTTTAGATTTTGTGATTGTTATTCATGATGGTAAATTGAAGACAGACAGCTGCTGAAACAACAAATAGATCTGATTCATGTGATTCTCTTTTTTTTAATCTCTTTTTTGCTTATATCTACTACTCAGCTTGTTATTCAGCTTTGGCTGATTTCTGTCTTATTATCTTGAGCTACTAAAATTAGACTTCATTGTTGGATCCCATCAACACAATAGACAGATGTAGACCTTTGTTCATTAGCAACAAAATTATCTTGGGGCAAAAGCTCTTTGATTTGCTGAGTACACACAGGAAGAATACTCAGACCAAGGTGGTGCTAAACCATGGGGTTAAGCCTGAATACTTGGGCCCCACTGACTTCAGTCAGGCTTGTTACACCCTGAATACTTTTAAAAAATGCCTCAGCTTGACACAAAGACTAAAAAAAACTGAACAAACCACGAGTTTACAATTGGTCATATATTACTGGACATAATGAACAAAGGAAGGAGAATACTGGAAAATCAATTACAGACAGTTAAATATCAAATTCAACATTTTTATATATATTTATTTGCATAATTTTAGAAGTTCTGTGGTGTTTTTCAAGGATAAGCTTAAAAATCCCAGTGCTTAGTGAAAGTGCAGAGCATTTTCTGAGTAAGTAGTGGTTTGGTAGACAGGACTGAAAGCAACAATCAGAGCTGCAAAAGCAGGGTGGAAATATGTGAGTGAATTGACATAAGCTGTTGAGGAAAACGAAAAGTAGGAGGACAGAGTTACTGGATTAGATGTAAGAGTGAGTGAGCCAGTGGATTTGGTGTGTCCTTAAAACACAGATCCTCCACCTGATTTGTATCCAAGTGCTGTTCAGAAAAGCACTGGAAGGAGCTCAAAGACTACTTTGCAACAGGCCAGTCACTGCTGCATTTGACAAAGCGATATTTAGGGAGTCCTTATTACACGTACCTGATCATTTTCTGAGTGAAAAATGTCTTCTCTTTCTTTATGACATTTAAAAACCTCCTTACTCAGGAAGTGTCTGCAGAAGAACAGATGTTGTTTTCCCGTTGTGGAAAACAATGTTGTTTCTGGTTGCACACTCAGTTCTATTAACCCATAGTTACACTGGCCAGGCACTGAGCTTCCACTGAATTCCACTTCTGCTGAAGCAGAACATCCTTTCAGAGCTTGTGTTTAACGCACTTTCCAAATTTCATATTGATGCAATGCTTCAGCTGAGCCTTTTCCAGACTATACTAAATTCATGAGGTAGAATGACAGTGCTTAAGGTTGCTCTGAAATCCATGGAAAACCATCCATTAACTGCCGGTCTAAGCCTTTAATGACAATGGAAGCCCACAGTAGGAATAGAGAAGGCACTGCTATTTGGGTGTGTTTTCAAGCTCTCTGAATATTCAGTGCTGTGTGTCTTACTGTTCTGCACAGCTGCTGCACTTAATGAGCAACTCGTTAGGCTTTGCACAGAGTGCCTTCTTTTTGTAAGATCCCTCAGCACTCAGGGAGATACTGATCAGCTGAATTATCTCAAGGAAGACCTACTGTGGGCTGGGGTACTGCAGCCCTTCCTCCTGCAGCGTGTGCTGCCACAGTGCAGGCTCTGGGTCAGGCAGCAGGGCGATGGTTTGCCAGCACACAGACACGGTGCACCAGCTCCCTCTGGCCCCAGGTTACCTCTCCCGCTCCAGCAGATCTCCAGCTACTCACAGCAACTGCACAGCAATAAAACAATTCAGTGTAGCAAGTGGGTGGACATTTGTTCCACGAGAACCTGTGAAGGGAACATAATTACTGTAGGCAGAGTATAATTACTCAGAGTGGAATCTGGCTTGAGCTTTATGGGATGTAGCTTTTCTTTAGAGACAAGTACTATTGAGATTAAAGAGCATAACGAGTCTGTGCTTTTGTTTTAGATTTCAGATGGAAGATGGCTAGTTCATGAGCTCCAAAGCATCATCATGGGACATTAGTTCTTTCATCTGTCACCTGCACAAGTGAGATTTCTTGTTGTACTTTCTTGAACATGTGCTGAGATGGAGTCTCAGTATTCACTATAAAGTTTTGCATCTTTGAAAGCTGTTAAACCAGCTCCTGCACCCTGTTTTTTTAAAGTTCATCCTAATCAGCTTTGTATTTCCTCCCTCCCAGAAAGCAGAAGAGTCTTCAGAGGGACTAAAATACCATTAGCCCAGGGTGTTCTGTCAGTGTGTACAACTTACATATTGTATTACCTTGATCAACTAGTAGACAAGAGGAGTTTTTGCTGGTCATTTACTAAGATACATTAATTAAAAATTACAATAAAAATTATTTTAGATACATTGACAGGTTCTGTAGTTCCAGTTTTAATGTCTAGTACATTGATTATGTGTCATATTTTCTTCTGATTGCACTGCACTTGGAGCTGAGCTGGTCACAAATACAGAATCAATTTCCATGTGAAAATTTCGTGAGCAAATATTGAACCTGTGCCCTTGATTTCTGCAAAGTGCTGAAGCCTTCAATTACTCTTATTATGTTTGGGTTTTGATACACCTACTATATACACTTTTAGTATAAGCAACAAAAAAAGGACTTCAGAAAGAGACCAAATTTTCTGGTCTTAAAATTACAGACACATGATCCATGAAAGCTGGACTTGATGAAAAAATATGAGTATGAGGAATGTGAAGCTTTTATGTTGGCATTTTGGAATGTTGAGTGACTGATTTCACAACACTGACATTTCTCTGATGCTGAATTTTTTATGAATATATACATATATGTATGTTTCTGAAAATGTAGTAAATGTTTTGTGGATTAAAAGGTAATCTCCTTTCTCCAAAATCTTACTGTCTAATTTGAGGTATAACTAAATACAAGTAACTGACACAAAATATTTGGAAAAGATATGGCATTGGCTCTGGAAAATTGCCAACTGTAGATGGGGAAATTGGTGCACAGAGAGGGAAGGAGCACACAATAGCTGGGATGACCTACAGAACTGCATTGGTGCCTCTGTAATCCCTGTGCAGGGTTCTGTTCCCTTCTCCTCTTTTCTTGCTTAAAACAGTTAATTTTCATTAAATTATCTAGCATAGGAGAAGCATTCTTTTGAGTGTGAAGTAAGATAGATAATATTCCTTACAATGAAGCAGACTTTACAAGAAATATATTAATTTTCAGTGCAGTTGTCCATTCAACAATAGTTTCCTTGTCTGCACAGACTGGGGTTTTTTTGTCCTGTGGGACAATCAGTGACTTTAGACCTGGAAAGCTGTGTTGGGTAGGAGGAAAGAGAGAAAAGAGAGAAAGTGTTAAATCATAGTTGATATGATTTATGGCTCTGTTTTTTCACATCATCATAATTTAACTGCTGTGATATTCAGTCCATGAAAAAAATTGTGTGGGTTTTAACACCTGAAGGCATGAACAGAAATTTAGCTTTTTTTTCTTTTTTTTTTTTTTAAATTTTATTTTGGAGCAAAAGAAAGCACCAAGATTGACAGCACCTGGGAAGAACAATGCTTTTCTTAACCACACAATACATAGAGCAGAGGAAGCAGTTGTAGAAACATCCTCGAAAAAGCAAAAAACACAATGCAGAGGACTTTATCATGGAAATAAAAAGAAATTCACTCCTATGCCTTGCATGTTCCTGATCTCTCTATTCAGACTGCTAACAAGGGTGTTGAATGACTAAGGCCTGCACATTTCTGCCCATCTGTCTGCTAACGTATATTAACTCATGTTGCATGAGCCACCACACACTCAACAGATGGTAACAGCTCCCAATCACTACTAATTTAATTCAGCTTTGGACTGATAACCCCAAGCTCCCATGAAACTTAAAGGGAACCTTTTGTTGAGATAATAAAAGTACTCTAATATTACCATTCTTCTGCACTGTGTCATAGGCTGTTTCTCCCAAACTTTCTTTTGGTTTGGGAAAAAGTAACACTGAACCAAATTCCACTGCATTGAATACAGGCAGTCCCTGGCAAATATCTGGTCTGTGCACTGACCCTGGGCCTTGGGAAAGGTTTGTATGGACCACGTTTCCTAGAAAAAGCACACATGAAGAAGCTGGTGGCAAAATTATATAGAATAGTACAGGTTTGTATCAGTATACCAGCTCTGGTCCCAGCACTGGGTGAATATGGCTATTATTTTGGATCCAGCCTCACATGTTGCAAGATATTGGGGACCTACAATAGTGATAACTGGAAATGAGTTTGATATCCTTGCTACAAATCCAGGTATTTCAGTGAAGTTACTTGAAGGTTGTTATGTGTTAAACAAGAGAAGAATTAAGTCTCTAAGATTAATATCCATAGTGTCTATGGTGTTCTGAAATCTTAAAGAAGAGAAAGCTGTCCTTTCTCTTAAAAAAAAATAAGAAAAAAAAAAAGAGGAAGAAAAGCCTTAATTTCCTTAAATTCCATCTCCTTCTTAAGCAAAAAGCACTGTATTCACGTTATTCTAAGAATCCTTTAGTGAAGTTCTGTGGTGTGTTCGTGGGAGGAGCATCTGCACTACGGAGACCTCCCAGGGGAGGGACTGTTTTTCCTACAGGATACCTCTGAGTGATCCTTCAGCCCTTTGGGTGGAGTGAGCTGATCTTCTGGGTGCCCTCGGGTGAGAGGTGTCCTCAGTGTGTGTGTGGGTGCAGCTTTGGGCCATCCCTCCTGTCTGTGCAGTGACAATATCACAGCAAACTGTGACCTCTGAGGTGTCACTGCAGCATCGTTGTGGTTGCCCCCTTTTTTGTCAGTTTTGGCCCTGGATTTCATTGTGAATTAAAGTTTATCTGAGTTTGTCATCTGCATGTAGCTTTTGTGACAATGTTTTCTGTCAAATAGGAGAAAAGATTTGTCTGGACCTATTAGCCAGATCTGTATTTTATGAAAATAACACCCCACTTCAAAACATTTTTATCCCTCCAAGAGCTTTTGCATTAATAAAATGCCAAGTATAAAGATCATTCAAATGCCTCAAGTTGGCCTTGATATTAAAAAGCTGTATTAGCAGGCTATTTTTTTAAAAAAATAAGTTTCCAGAGCTTATGGGCAATCTTAGCATTCTGGTTCTCTTTAACAGTGAATTGCAAGGCAGCTACTTGAACTTTTGGGGATGTTGCTCTGAGTTCAGACACAGTGTTACTCTGTTCAATGCTAATTGTGTTCTATGTGAAGGAGTTCACTGCTCTTCTTTTACTTTAATATTAACCATGCAGAACCCAATAGCTCTGCATTCTTCACATAACTGAATGGAAGATAATATTTTCCGTTGCTCAAAAGGGGTAGAAGATGAATTTTACTGATCTTTTTCATTATATTTAAAATAAAACACAGTTTGAAGTATGTGTGACTTTGCTTTTTATAACTGTTAGAAGTGTAGGGATGTTAATACTCACCATCTGCTATAACACGTGCGTGGTAAAAGTGTCTTGTTCACAGGTATCTTGCAAAAAAGAAGGAGAGGAAGCAGCATTTCTTTGCTATTTTGTAAGTACAGGTATGTACATAGGAAAAGTATTAATGAATCAGTAAAAATGAAATGTAAAAATTTATAAGTTCTATCCTATACATAAAGATGTTTAGCTATGATATTCATGCTCTTGGTTTTCTCACTACCAATTCCAGATATCCACCATGGGGACAAGAGAATAAATCTTCTGAATGCCTCCATCCACTATTTTTGCATGCCTGCAAAGTGATGTAAAGCACAGAAACCTACTGCAAGTGAGAAGTTGTAGAATCAGACCTTAATATGATTTGGACAATTTAGTTGAAGTAATTATTTTAATCTCTTTTGATTCTCTTATTTTTTCACTTGACTTTTTTCATAATCACCTTATCTCTGCAGGAATCTTTGCCTCATCAAGCTTTGTTCATCTTTTTTTTTTTTTTCTTTTCCCCAGTTCAAATGGGTTGAAACAAGTCAGTCTAAAAGAGAAAGAATGAAATATATTTTCTGAAAGCATCCTCCCTTTTCCATTTGGTTAAGTACAACATTACAACACATGCTTCATTTCTCAGATGCTTGTATTATCCACGTCTTGGAATATAGTATCTTAATGTTCTTGAGCAGTTTCCCATCCCACCCTGACATCTTGAGTTCAATCATTCACTGGAAAAATATTATTGCTAAACTTAAGGTGTGAAGTTATGGGCAGATGCCATTGATATGGGAATGAGTAGTAGATAATTTTTGTTTTGAAAGCCTACGTGATCACAGTGGTTTCCAATTACAGGAATCTGCAAAGAAGAAGAACTGCTCGTCTCCTTGATCTGGATCTCAGCTAGAGCTATATTTGGAACATCTCTGATTGTGAGAGATGATTTTATGAAGCTGTTACTATCTTTCATCTGTGATTGTAATAGATGGTTCAGTGAAATAATTAAAAAACCCCTGAAACCCCGTTCTTTTGAAATTTCAGCACTGCTGAGAGTCCCATCCTCAGGCCTTTTCATGCGGGGCACTGTGTAGACATGCAGCAGCAGAAGCTCTGACCCCATTTCTTAACAGTGAAGGAGTCCTTGGCAGATCACTGCTCTCTTCTTCATCTCTCTTCATTTATGTTCCTGTGCCCTGAAGGGAGTTACATGTCACACAACAGTTCAACGTCAATACTTCTCCTGTGCCCTTTCCTACTTCAGGGACAGTCCATTAAACTGTAATTGAAGGCCAGTTTTGAACAATCAGGGGCAATTGGCAGAGCTTTAGGCACTGAGAGAAATGCCCTTCTAGGTTAAGTAGTAAATAAAGTAATTTCAGAGGAATGTGAGAGGAAACATCTAGACCTTGACTAGATGCTATGTGAACTTCCTATAAACTATTGACCAAAACACACTTAAGGATGTTTATTCTTATTTTCTTCCCACTACACATCCCCTTTCCAGCTGATATTTGGTTTAAGTAGCTTGATATGGGTTGGGGCAGAGAGAGGGAGCCCTCTGTCTCTCTAAGTCTGCCCAATTAGTTGTCTCTTTTCACCACACTACCCTGGGGAATTCCGGTAGACTTGAGAGGTGTCTGTGCTTGCAAATTATTGAAACAGCGAGGAAGACAGCACTGGCATCCTGGTCCTGCTTTAATGATTTGGCTGCTGCACCATGTTAGTCCTCTGAAAACAGCCAACAGTGACAAATGCCTGCAAATCACTTAGCTTTTGTTCCCACACACAAAACTTCCCTGTACCTGAAAATCAGCAAAAAAAAAATAATATTTCAAGCAAATGGTTATTTCAGTCAGGCTGGAAGGACAACTTGCACTGTAGAACTAAATCTGCAGTTCCTGTTCCTCTTCTGAAATAAATCCTCAGCTCTCAAGTGACTTGGACGCAAATACATAAATTTATCTTGTTTAATTTTAAACCTACTGCTTTTGGCCATCTCTCTGGAAAGTATGACTCCATAGATTTTAATGGCAGTTGTAGCTTGATATGCAAGCATACCACAATAGGAAAGAAAACCTTGGATAATTCAGGTTAATACAATTCATGCCTTATTTTTAATTTCACTCCTAAAAGAAAAAAAAAAAGTGTTTCCTAAAGGGCGGCTTCTAAATAAAACAGGAAGAACATGAAGAAACAGAATTAAAAAAATTACTTATGCATTTTTTTATACTTGGTATAAATGGGCCTGCCAGGTGGTGAAGCATTTCCAGAGCGGAAGGTTAAATACACGTAATGTAAAGCAGCATCTCTAAAATGTTAGGAATAGCATGATTTAAATACTGAGTAATGTTTCTGGTTGTAGCTAAAGCTGAGAAGAATTAAACTACTGCTGAAACCGTTTGACCTCACTAAACCTGTAAACAATATGCATTTTATATTTAAAAATGTCACCCCTTCAACGACTGGCATTAGGAACACCTGGCAAGGTACCTGTAAGTGAGAATGAATTGAGCTTGGCCTATGCCTCCTTGGGAGTCACTGCTACAATCAGTTCTGACTAAGAATGAAGCAGAATTTAAATTTTAAATCAAATGCTTTGGCTACTAACAGTAGTCTAAAGTTGCAGTCCCAGAATCACCTGGGCTAATCCATTAAACCTCCAAGGTTTCTGTGTGAATCTTGTAATTCTTTTTGGCTACTCTAGAAACACTCAAAGAGGTGGTAATTCAAATATTTTTCCAGGTGTAGCTTAGTATGGTGGTTGTGTTGAATGACTTAACAAAGCAGGGACCACAAGAGCAAAAAGAATGATTTTCTAGAGCTTTGCCTGCATAGAGGTTGTTTGAACCTGAGTTGGAATGATTTGCACCCACTGTGGATCATCATAAAGAGGTATTTCCTGCTACTTGCCAGTGCATTTCATGTGAATATTGCATCAGCCTACGTGAGCTGGAAGGATGTGAAAAAAACCCCACAATAAATAATAGTTCAAAGACATCACTGTGTATTTTTATCATATTGCACAGGAAGCTCATCATCTGACTTAAACCTTTTTAGAATTTTCCACTTTCCTTGAATCTTGAATTTTAGAGGAGCTCCTGGATTCCTGATTTCATAAGTTATCTTACACACAAATACCAGTACGTTGGAAGAGGCCAGAGGTACTGAGGGTAGCCCTGGGCACCTGGGTACATACACCAGCATGCCCACACAGCCTCTATCAAATGTACCACACAACCTTCAAAGGAAGAAACATCATGGTTTTTCTTGCCATAATATGGACTGCTATTTCATTTAGTAGTGAAAAATACAGATGTGAGTTTTATGACAGTAGAACAAACACGGTTTCAAAGAGATGGGAAACAAGAAATCAAATGATAAGTTAATGCAGTGCAGAAAGACTGACCTTTCCTTATAGAAAAACAAAGCAAAACAAATAAAACCCCAAACCAAGACCAGGAAATTCTCCAGGAGATTGTTCACTGAACAGCATATAAAAAGGTCATAGCATCATCTGGGAGGGATTATTCCCCTACATTTCGTGAAAAGGTTTCAGATATAACCTACTAAATGAGGCATATTAGGCACTGAAGAGCAGTTCATGTTTGCCAGTGTTCAATGGATAAGTGGGTCCCTGAGTCAGCTTGGGGTGGGCCCCTTGAGGTCAGGAGTGATCTGTCTCTACCAGCAGCTGAGGTTGGTTGTTATTTCCAAGATTGTCAAACCTCAAAATCCATTAAAAAACTGTGTAAAAGGAGTAAATATTTGCATCCATTTCTCATCTGTTTTTATAAATACTTACCAAGCCTGTCTTCTACATAAAATATTAGTAGTGAAATTACAGACATAGCATGTAAATCTGTAACATGTGGGACCTGTCTATCATGATCTGTAACAATGATCAAAGAATACTGAAACTGCAAAAGACATTGGTGACTTGGAAGTGTTACAAAACATTGCTTTCCTTTCCAGAGTATCAGCTAATTTCAGAACAGCAGTAGCAGGTGGATCCCCACTGTATAGGGGGATTGCCAAAAGGATTGCCATCTAAATTGGAAAACTGGGCAGTAGAAACACAGGCAGAAGTGCATGACCCTAGTCATATTCCAGGTTGGACTTGAGTCACTTGGGCCTTGCCCCAGTGTCCGTGATTACAGATTGCTCCCCACAGAAGTAATCAGTTCGGCGGCTTTTGTGTGGCTTAAATTTGGAAATGCATCCTGTTCCTGTGCTCTGCCTGCCTGCTGCCTCTGTTTCAGGGAAAGTGTCAAAACACAGTGTTCTGCATGTAATTGGCCCTTGTATAAACTTCCCTGTGAGTCAGCATTTGTGGCAGGTCTGCTTTAAAGACTACAAATTTCAGTGTAGTCTCATGGCACTGCTGGAATGTGACTCCAGTAACAGAGTCTCTCAGGATGTGGTGAAGATAATGCCTATCTTCAGAAACAGAAAGGCTTTGGGAACCCAGACAGAAGTAAACCTCATATTGGCTCCTAATTTTCAGTGTTTTGGAACACTTATGACATCATCTGTTCAAAGAATTCTGGTGACATTCAGTTGGAATATAGAATTTGTATGATATGTACCCTCCCTCAAAAAGGTGCTGTGTGCTCGAGTTCATTCCCTTTCCCAAAGTGAAGATATTCAGGAACATAACACACACACAGAAGATAAAAAAAAGCTATCTGACACTAATGACCTTACTTGTAGCATGCAAAACAGCAAAATAAATGAAGGCAATGGGGGTGGTGATAGGGAAGATGACTATTGGGAGACTTGACACAGAGGTGACCTGTTTGCTTCTCTGACTACTGTGGAGCTAATTAAACACAACATCCCTAGAAATAAAGTGCTGGAGAGAGAGAGTAAGCAGTCAGTTGCTCCCACTGCATATGTCACTTGGGATTATGATTATACCCATTGCTAAAAGGCAGTTGAATAAGCAAATGTTGTTTTGCAGGAAGCAGGAAAAAATTCCATCTATTGCACTGTAGAGCCAGACATGAAATGTATAATTCTGGTAATGAGCACTGGAAGTATGAGCTATGTTTTAAGCCATTTGAGTTATATTTTAAGCCTCCCTTCCCCCACTCTGTTTAAAGAGAAGGAAAAATGATTTTATGTAACAAATGCATTTTGTTGATATAAGAATGCATATCTCAGGCTTATGCTGAAAACCGTCTCGGTGTTTTAATGCTTTGGGGCTTTGTTAATTTTGTTCCCAAACTCCTCCATCACTGGACACATTACCTCAGTCCCACACCCTGGGCAATGCAGATCACCTGACCAAGGATTCCTGCAGGGAACATGTTTGAGTCCCAGAAGACTTTCATTCATTTTTGCTTTTATTTTTCCACTGCTCACTTATTTTTTTTCCAAGGGTCTGATGGGACTGCTACAAAACCCCCAAACCTTCAAAACTATGAACTGTAACCACAGAAGTAAAATGTGGGCTTTTGGTGTCACCACTGGTCTGTGGGGTGACACTCGTGCTCCTTCAAATCTGGGATGTCCCAAGGGCTTTGGCCCAGGGTAAATTCTCCAGCCAGAGGTGGGGGTGAGGCTAGAGGTGCATGGAGGCTTTGGCTTTCCCTGGGACAGGCTCACAAGATTCTGTGTGCCACAGGGAGTGGGAGGGAGAGCAGGGGAGCTGGTCCTGGCGAGTCACTCTTTTCTGGTTGCCCTGTTTGTGTGGAGATGTTCCCTCACTCCTGTCTCCTGCATTGCCCAGCCCTTCTCCTCTCCTCAGGTGAGGTGAGTGCAATGAGGGGCTTCTGTACTTTTCTCCCCAATGACATCAGTTGGTCTTAAACCAAAAAAAAAAAAAAAAAAAGCTGTAGTGTATCCTTTTTCCCTTCTGTGTTAATCTTACTGCTGCTGAGACACCCAGCTGGTGTGTGGTTCAGAGCAGTGCTCCCACGCTGTGCCAGACACAGTGAGCTGCTTTCTGCCCTGTGCCACAGGCTGAAGCCTACAGGTGTTTTTTTTACAAAGCAACACAAAGACCACCTTCTCTGTTCCCCCGTGTACTTCCCTGCAGGCACAGTGAGTTTGGGTCCCTTGACTCGCTGGGCATGAGGCGGGGTGGGCAATGCAGCCTGTCTGACCCCACCATGACTGCCCCTGTGCCTCTGATTTGTGGGACTGTGGCCTGGAGTGTTGGAGGAGACAGTGTGACATTTGAAAAAGCAGCAATAAATCGGTCCACAGCTGTGGATGCCTCACATGGAGACTGGAGTTGCCACGCTATGTGAGGGAAGTAGTGTTTTCCATGTTTCCCCTGAGCTAACTCATTGAGATGAAATTGAAGCCAGTTTCCTGCTTCTAAACGCTCTCTGATTCTGCAACTGTTTTCAGCACCCTCCTGGGTCCTCTTCAAAAACGTGTCTAAATCAAACAATCTCTTAGCTCCTTGTTGCTCCTTTCCTCTGGCAGTGTTTTCACTGGGTGGCTCTCCTGGTGCAGACCCCGTGCCAGCCTGCCTTCCTCGCCTTCCTCGCCTTCCTCGTGTCGGGACAGCTCGGAGATCATCAGTGAAACCACCCTGAGCTAGCAGAGGAGAAGCAGGAAAGCAGGTCAAGAGGGCTGTGGAAGCTCAGATCTGCTGGTTAAATGTACTTATGAAGAACATAAGGCTTTTGCTTTACCCATTTTCTTCTCTCTATTCAGGAAATGAAGTACAGAAGAAATGGCCAATTTTCCCCATATCTTTGGGAGAGCTGGAGGCATTCTCACTGTCCTGTTCACAGCAGGGTTAGAGCTGCTACTCAGAAGGTCATCCGAACACCATAGGGACCTTTTGCAGAGGGTATTCAGCCAAGCCTGTGCCAGACAAACTCCATATGCAAAGATGATTTTCCAAAGGCTATTTTAGCCATGTGTGCTTTCTTTAGCTGCTGTAGTGCACTCAAGTCATTCTGACACTGAAGGCTGAGGTCAGCAGTGCCACCTCTTCTAGTTTCTGTCAGTGGAGGGAGCTGATGTGTGCACTATTATTGGGAAAGGAATATATTCTTTCCAGTTCTTATGAAGGACTGGAACCATAATTTATGTCACTCATGTTTAGTACTGCCTTTAAACAGGAAATCACATTGCTTAGTCTTGAAGGCTTTTGTGGCATCCACACTGAAAATTAAACAAACCCCCTGCAAATCAGGAGAACTTGTAATTATTATCTTTTCGTCTTTTTTTCTTTTTTTTTTTTTTTTAATTATTAATGAAGATATAAGGTGATTTTGAATTAGAGATATGAAAAGCAATAGAAATCCATTTTAAAAATAAATGGCAATAATTTGCTACTGTAGCAAATTTTTTTCATATTAAACTTTAATTTTTTACAACAAAATGACTAAGTTGCACCACTCATTTAAAAATTTGAGCCCTTGGCTGTTGTAAGAATTGAGGTGCTGGGCTATGCTTGGTGTCTGCCTTTTCTGCCACAGTGCAGCAGATATCTTTGTTTTTAGTGCAAAGTGTCCATGAATTAAGATGTCTGATTATATGTGTGGTGGACTGACCTTGACTGAACACCAGGTGCCCACCAAGCCACTCTATCACTCCCCTCCTCAACTGGACAAGGGAAAAGTTGCAAAGGCAACCATTTTTATTCTGTTACATCTTTCTCATTTTTACCAGTTTACATTAATAGTGGTATGAATTCATTCATACTGCTGTGCTATATGTAGACACTCAAAAGGTGCTTAATTTCCATTGAAAATATTCATGTGCACATGTTCCATATTTTTGAAGTGGTCGCAGTTCTGCTGAGGAGGTAGATCTGCCTCTATTATACCACACAACAGATTTCTTTTATATTTAGATTTTTACTCTGAGAAGAGAGCAATGTACTAGCTGAAAATTGGTTGTACACCAAAATGAAGTGCTGGCTTTGGATTGTCAAAATTAGACATTTTTTTAAAAAAAGGAATTAATAGCTCCCTGTTTCTGTCTTGTTGGTGTTGCTGTGAGCAAGAGATGCTGTCAGGCCTGGGGCTGCAGTCTCTGCCAGTTGTCCCTGCCTTGTTGCAGGCCTGGCCATGCTCTTTCTGTGTAGCCTGGTGAGGTGATGCACTTCTGTCACGTGTTTCAATGAGTGAAGACATCTCTGCATTGCTTGGCCTAAGGCTGCTGGTCCTGTGGCAATGGGGGGTCTGTTTAGGAGAGTAATATCCTGGCTTTATGAAAAGGGGAAAAAAAAAACCCTTGACATTTTAAAATATCTCTTTGGGGAACGAGTTTGTGTTTTGCTTTTGTTTGTTTGTTTTCTTTAACTGGTGTAAACTGTTGAAAGAGATTTTTGTATTCCTTAAGTTCTCTGATGTTTTCAGAATAAATACAGCACAGCAGGAGGCACTGACTTTAAAAAGTACAACTTCTGGGCTGTTGCAAGACTGGAAGTATAATTTTAGTTCTATTTCTCACATTGAACCAGTCATTCTTGGTGGCAGACTGGCATTGCTGAGTCTGAGTAGTGCTTTGTGCTATGGCCAGACTGGTGGCAGAATCTGCATGATTTAGCACAGTTTGTAATCTTCAAGGATCTTTTGTTTTCCAACTAGGCACTTGCTTTCAGATATGGAGTATTTTGCTGTCAGTTCTTTGCATGTATAGGATTACTTTGCTTTTAGACTGGGTAATTTACAGGGAGAAAAATATTTCCAAGATGGCAAAGATTTAATATTTTTGTAAGAAGAGGAAATTCTGAAAGTGTCTTTATACCAGAAATGAATGGGTAGACATTAATTAATGTGGACTGAAAACCTCCACCTGATGCAAAAACGTTGTTATGGGTCAGCTTTACAAGCTGCTGAAAGTCTGTGAAAATCAGACTGATTGGAAGTAAAGCCATCAATGTAAGGAGATGTGTCAGCTCTTGCAGGGGATGTGATTGCAGATGTTCATAGGAAGAATGTTAAATCCTTGTCCTGACACGAATTTTTATAAACCTTTCTGCAAGCAAGGTGAAACAAATAAGGTAATACACTTGTTTCAGTATTCATCACATTTGGCTTTAAGTCACTATTATAATACATCAAAGCATTAGAGTTTATGGGTGGGAAAATAACTTTGCCATCCTATGGAATAGGAGCTCTGAGATCTTTTCCTGTTCAACAATGGAATGAACCTGGAGCCTTTCAAAGTCAGAGTATGTTTTCTTTGGGTTTTGTTTATTTTAAATTACAATATTGCTGGGGAACATAGAACCAGCAGCAAAAACACCCAGCAGTTGGGGCTTATGGAGTTGGGTTATTGACTGTTCAGATTTTAAGTTCCTACTCTGAATCATGAACAACATGAGGATTTTGGAAGATGTCAGGTATTCAGAATGGCAGCCTGACCACTAGACTGGAAAGGCTGGTTTCAAAGTGTGATTTTTTTAAATTATTTTTAATTTTTTTTTTTTTTATTTTTTGAAGTCCTCATGGTCTGTCTGGATCCTCTTTGTGAGAAAAATAGATCATGTCTGTGGGTAGTGTACTTCTTGCAGGACTGTGTGTGTCTATCCATAATAAAAGCCTGCAGCTGGATGCTGCAGAGAGCTCAGCCTGCCCTCTCTCCATGTCTCTCCAGTGGCTCAACACAAGCCCAGCAAGACTTGGGAAGCTTTGCAGCAACAGCGTGGAAAAGTTGGATCAAATGAGAAAAAAGTATAAACTTCTTGGGAGTAGAACATATTATGGGAAATACTGTGATGGTTCCATGTGCAAATAATTCCTTAAACTCTATGGTCAAAACATGCTTACCAAAATGCTTTGTGCCATCCCAGTGTAGATGTGAAATATAATCTCTATGGGGATGCTGGAATTAAAGATGCAGTAAGAGTTGTTGTCCTTGTTCTGAGTTAGGAAGGACTAATTAATCAGATTGGATCTTTTGGACAACAACAAATTTCTCTTTTGCTGCCATGGAACACTAGAAATAGTTATTGCTGCCATGAGTTTTTAATTTTTAAAGCAGGAGCAAAGATTGAGGGCAGGATGTAGGAGCAGGAAAAAGCACTACTGGAGCAGCAATGAAGAAAAAAAATCCAGCTTACAGGAGCAGTTCTTCTGTTTATAGAGAAAGGATTATAGAAAGTAAGGCATATGTGCTGCATGACTGAAGATCAATATGAATTCCATCTCCTTACAGGCATATTGATCTTGAACACGTACATCACTCGTAATCTCCCTGCTGTAACTGGCGAATGAAAGTATACAAAAAGATGATGGCAGGACTGTGAGTTAGGAGATTAAAGAAGAGAAATTTTAAGAAGTGTACACTTTTGATCCTTGGAATGTGAAAAGCACAAGGTCATCTGCTGTTGTGACTAGGTTGGCTATAAAAGCTAAGTGACTCATTGATTTCATACACCTACCCTGTAAAATATTTTAGCTTGTATCACATAATCTTCCTTTCCATTAACCAGAACTGAATCACTTTATAAGCAGCTTGAGTTTAGTGTATCAGTCAAAGACTGATTGTGCCTAGGAACCATGCCTAGGTTTGGGAGGACACTATTTATGTGTTTTTTAGGGTTGAGGAGATAGTAACAAAAAAAATTGTTGGCATTTCTGTGAATTAGAGAGTGGCTTTTTCTGTGTTGTTTGGTTGCTGCTTCTTTGTTTGTTTGGCTTGTTTTTTGAAAGTGACATTCAGTAAAGAGAGGAAAGGTCTGACATTCGTTTTAATACGAGTCTTTCCACTTCAAAGAAGTTGGTAATACCAGTAGAATCGGCCTTGTTTATATCAGTGTCATTCCCTGAACAAAACCAAATGACACCTCTGATCTTTGATTTGGTTGTGACTAATTGTGCAGTTCTCCTGGATGAATATAAGCAGGTGAGTCCTTGTGATGTAAATGCAAGTACTTAATCTTTTGTAGGAAGTAAGGAGACTTATTGCAGAATTTAAAACCCTTTCCTTCTCAGACCAGGCAAACCTTACCCCAAAAATGAGTTTCTAAGACAAACTCCAGGGATATTTACTGACTGTGTTAAGAGTGTAGAGGCGAAAACTGTGTGCTGTTGGGTGGAGGCTGTAGTGCAGTGCTTGAGCAGCCTGCTTCATTATTTGTGTGCTCAGAATCACTGTATTGTCCCCATCTCACAGAAAGGGGTCAGATGATGGGGTTATGTCAGTGTGGTACTTGAAAAGAATGTGTTGGAGACATACAGATGGTGTTGAGAAAATTGCTTTGAATAAGAAGTTTAGTGGTATTTCATATCACCATGGAGTCATGTATGTGATTCCCATGAAGCAGCATGAGCAGGGTTTAACTGTGGTTGAACACATGCCAGCTTTCCAGGACTTGGGCATGGACCTTGGCTGTAGCTGCCCTGCAAAAGTCCTGAGTCTTGTCTAACGTGCTGTTCTTTCACAGGCTTTGAGAACCCCACGTGGATGATTCACTGCAAAATGCTGCGTAATGATTCTGCCAAGTTCAAAAGGGAAATTGAGAAAACAGAGAAAAATGAGGGATGTCAGCAAGTATAACTCTCACCACACCACCTCTGCAATATTTTTTCCCTGACTCTGAGGAGATGAAGACGTCTTTTGTTCATGTCTCAGCATTTATTCCCAAGCCAATGTCTAAGGAGATCACTGAAATAACCCTTGAGTGCCGGTTTATCCACAGTATTTCCGTACATTAACTCAATCCAGAGGTCATTATTATCAGTATTTGCTTATATTTGTAGAACAACACTTCAACATAATTTGTTAACTACCTAGGTTAAGCTTCTGACTTTTCTTAATGTTATACAGATCTCATTTTGCTCATATTGCAGCATGACGTTTTATTGGTAATGGATGTTCAGCACCAAGATTCAGCTTTCTTTTGGGGATGGGGAGAAGGATAGTTAGTTTAATTAAATAATAAAATCACCTTACTTTGAGTTATCATGATTAAGGATATAGCTAAATTAATTCAAAGTGTTTTTTTGCATGAGTGGCTGTACAAAATGCATAGATATTAAAATGGGTGTGAGAAACTAATACTTCACTTTTGTATCAAGCCCTCCACACAATCTATTTATTAATAAATAATGTACTTGATGACAAAAGAATGTATTCAAAACACGATTCATTTAGCAATGAAAGAATTGCTTGAAAAATTAATTGGGGAGCATTCTTGTGAAACATCATTTCATCTGAAATCATAACCATTAAGAAAGGTCAGTTAGCTAAGCAATCTCATGACTTCTTGGACTTAACTTCCCACAATCACCATGCTTCTGTTCCCTTTTTTCCCCACAAAAAAATTAATATTTTTTTTAAAATTTTTATTCCTGTGCTTTTCATTACAATGCATTTTGGTCCCCACCCCAGAAGAACTATATTAATATTCTCTTCACCAGTGCATTCCCTCTTCTTTCAAGCTGGTCTCCTATTAAAAGGTGGCTGTAAGGAGAACAATGGAGTCTACATTGAATACCCAGATAGAATTCCTTGTTATTACTTGGGAAGTAGGCAGAAAAGCTGGTCTGAGTAAAGCTGGGTGTGAATCAATGGCAGGTCACCCTCTTGTAGTGCCTGTTGATGGTGCATTCCTTCTCTCTCTTTGCCTTCAAGAGTGTAATTTCTGACAGAGCTGCTTCCAAGGTGCCTTGGCCAGCGCATCCCAACTGCTCCTGGCCAGAACAATACTTCCCAAAGTGTTTGAGAATGTTAGGCTGGCACGCTTGCACAGAACTAAAATGTCACCCCACCAGAGAAGAGAGAAGTGTGTATTTTTGAACAGTTAGCAATTCTGTAAGTAGAGGCAGTTGCAGCAGGAGGGAATGATTGACTTGAATATACATATTTTTGGAAGAAGCCTTTTTCTTCCTTGTTGACAGCCCTGTAATGGGGATGATGCCGCTTACGTGAAAGGAGGAAGCAGTAGGCGTTTCTTAATTGGCTTATAGGTAACTGGAGTAGAAAACAATTAAACACAGGCAGGTATAATAACAGCCATCCATCAAAATAAATGATTCTGTAAGCTTGAGGGCTCCTGATGTCCTGTTATTGCCCTGCTTGAATTTAAATAAGGGCCATTGAAGTCAGCTCTCCCGAGGCGGAGACTACTTTTTAATATTTCTTAGTATAATGCCAGTGAGCTGCTTGTACTGCAGTGCACAGCACCCATTAAGCCAGGACTTAAATTCTTAGTGGTCAGAATCAGGCTGTGTGTGCCGTGGTTATGAACTGTAACGAGGATTGCTGACCTGCTGCTGGGAGGCTGCAGGGACTGTGAAGGTGTTGAGGAGTCCATTCGGTGCAGGTCGCTCGGGGTGCAGCTGCAGGTGAAGCTCTGGGTGGGACCCCCAGGCTGTGAATTGCTGACCCTCTGTATAACAAAGGGTATCTGTGTCCCTGGCCAGGTGACAGCTCAGACATAGGTGCTGATGATCCCCAGACTTCTCCCCCCTCAGAGTGTGAGGAGATAAAAGCCCAAGGGTTCCCTTATTTGGGTTTCCTTTGGAGGCAGCAGCTTGGGGCTGTTATTTTGTTGTTTAGTTATTGCAGCATGATTAAATTATTTTAAGGACCCGTATTTCTGCTGTGGGAGCCCTGGCATGGAGCTGGTAAGGAAATGGGCTCTAACTGTGTGTGTGGGGGGAGCAGCCGTGGTCCCATCTCAGGTGGTATGAGAGAGACTGAGAGAGGTCAGTCCAGAGCTCCTGGATGGTCAGACAGGGAAGTTTCCTTAACAATGGAGCTGAAGGAGGTCATGGATTGTAGGGACCCCCAAGAGCAGCGTGAGGAAAGCTGAGCTACAGAGCACAAGTACAGGCAAGGCAGAGGAGATGGGAGTGATGGAGCAGCACAGAAGGTGAGGCAGTGACAGAGCAGAGAGCCTGGGATGCAGAGAGGGCTTTCCCCTGGGCAAGGGGGCAAATTCTGCCTCTGGAGTAGATTTGACTCCTGAGCTTCTCCTGTATGATTAGTGCAAGGACAGGAATCTCACTGTTAGCAGCCAACTAATTCCTAGTTCTGGAAGTATGGGCTTCCCACTGGGAAGTTAACTTACTAGAATACAGCAAAATAAGGTCAATTGTTCAAAAACTCAGCAAGGAGAGGAGATTTGCTTGCTGGTTTGCTTTTATATTTGTCTGTAAGATTAAAACATCTTTCAGAACTAGGCAGAATTGAAGTATATTAACTTAATTGGCACGTTATGTAGATTAATAAAGTCTAATGCTTGGAGGTTGTAAGTATATTTAGAGTTTATTATGACTGTTAATCAGAATTAAAAAGTTATGAAGGAATTAAAAAGCTCTGAGGAAATTTCAATGCCATAAGGACTCTTCTACTCATATAGCCCTTTGGTATTAACTTGCTGCCAATATATCAACTTGTCATAAAAATGTAAATGTGCACTATATTGGTACTGCAATATCTTTTTAGCATTAATTTCTTACGTGTTGTTGTTAGGAGAGTGTGATTTGGACACTGACTAGGCCAGCAATAGAATGCCATCATGGTTGTCTGAGGTCCTGAACTCATCCCTGTGTGTCCCAGATCTTTGGAATTGATTTCTGTCCTAATTCAGATCATGTTTTTTAAGATATTCTGATAGACTGTGATTACTCTTGAGTTTGGCACAGATACAACTTGTGACCTGATGGTTAAAACTGGAGTTCAGTTACAGGCTGAGAAAATGTTAAAACTTTCAGAGCTGTAGTAAAGACACAGACTTTTCAAATCTGCTCCATGGAGTATAGGGTTTTGTGGTGTTGAGAGGCTCTATTCATGTCTAAATGCAGGATAAAGGAAATCATTTACTTCACTTTGCTCTTTGAGTACTCTGTTTAAAACTCATATGAAGGGCACAGGAGTCAAAAGCAGTTTTAGAAGTTTGATCATGAATATTTCAAAATACTCAACTTTTTTTTTCAATTCCTTCTTTGATCTCCTAGCTTATAAATTGCAGGATCAACTTTATTTGTGACTAATTCCTCAAACTTTGGTGGAATTCTGCCCAAGGCTAAATTATCCCAAGATGTTTAATTACGTAATTTCTGAACAGAGGTTCTTCCTTGGCAAACCTGTAAAACTCTGTTAATAGCAGTGCAGAGGTGATGCTTGTTGTTCTGTACTGAAAGTGCAAAAGTTGTCTCTTGAGTTCCTCATCCCTTGCCAATTTTGTTCCTACTGTGTGCACAGTAAATTTCATAAAATATTAACCTATGGTAAATATTTAATACATAATTTATTTGCATTATATAAGTTCACTCTCCAATATATGAAGTGCTGAATAGATAGTTATATGAATATTTTAAAGTGACAAATATATAAATATTTAAATGGCCAATATAAATATTTTAAATGTAGGTACAAGGGCCACAATTTCCCTTTTTTCCCTCAGTTGAGTAGGTATAATTGCTGACAGCTCTTTACTCTGCAATTTTGAAGTAAAAGTCTCAGTCAAAGTAATATATGTTTTCATTTATGTCAGTCAACTTTGGATTAGGTCAGTAAATATAGTAAGTTTCATTTTGTCCGTGCATAAGGACAAAAATTACATTGTTTTTATACATTAACTAGAATTTGGTGAATATTGAAAGGAGACAGGGCAAGTATTAGCTTAAATGTAAAACTGAATTGGTTTTAGCTGGATTCGATGAATTGTAAAGGTAATACAAATGAAAGGAATCAGTCTTTGACTAATAGGAAGTGCGAGAAAAGTTCTTTCAAATTTGGTAGAAATAATACTTGGGGTTGCTCCCTGCACCACAATCAGCTCAGTTTCTATAGGAACATGGAATGAGTTTGTGAAATGCAGCTTGTCACCTCCAGCCACTCCTGCCGCAGGATCCAGCAGATTGTCCTGGTTTGGGCTGATGACATTATTTTCAAAGGGCACTTCTCTGGGCAAATCTATGACCTGCTTCCCCTGCAGGCATGAATTTTATCCTACTAAGGATGCTCATCAGAGTGGTCTGTGACCTAACCTCTGTTTTCACTTTAGGCAAAGAGTGGCAAGCATGGTAAATAATCTCTGTTTTGGTGTGTTGAAGACTGGCTTTGCTCACTGCTTTGTGCATTTTTGTTGCACTGCTTTAATGTATAAACTGTCCTTGTGGCCAGGAGCAAGTTGCAGGGCACAACTGAGTTATGCCAGCCTGGTGTGTCTTGATACTTTATGTACCTGCTTTATGAAAGTTGTCAAAACAAGCAGAAGTTCAGTAGACATCTTAGGACACCCAACAGTTTGAACACTTTAGCAGATGCACCTAAAATAAGCTTATTAAGGACAGAAGAGGAAGTGATCAATGCATCTGCAGATTAGATAGGACAGCCACTCCATCATTTCCTACAGGAACAACAAATGTTGTTTGGAGAACTTGAGAAACTTGCACAATATAGCTGTTTATAACTATCGGTGGTGGTTGAATTATTTTTCTTCCCCCCCCCCCCCCCATTTTAATGAAAATTTATTTTTCCAAATAATGTGATACAGAAAGAATGAAGTCATTATTTTTGGGGGGCTAATTAGAGCCACAATTATACAAGCTTCCAAACAGTTGAAAATTAGGAAGTTTCTGCTTGACTTCTTTAAAGATGTGCCTTATTAACAAATCTAAATTCCTGTGCACTGTCCAGGAGCAAAACCAATCACCAGTTGTAATTTCAAGTTTTATATAAATTAAGCTTAATCATCTCTAAAAAAAAAAAAAAAAAAAAGGCACAAATGCTAAACTTTATCAGATGAGAGGACATGGTTTTGTTGCATGAAAAACTTATTGAACACATGATGCTGAATTTTGCTTGCTTTATTTTAAGCCGAGGCAAAACACCGTACCACGTGACGCTTTCCTACTTTGAACTGCCTTGATATTTGCCTTGGTGATAAAAAGATCAAATGCACTTGTGTAGGGTCCAATTGGGCAAGGTGTGGACTTGTGGAGTGAAACATTTGATCTCCTGAGCACTTTGGTCTGGAACCCTGCAGTGTTGCTGGTGAAATTGCATGGAGAAGAAATCTGAACTCTAAATTGCTTCAGGGTTTTTTGAAGCTGATGTCAGGATGTGAATAACCAAACCCCAGACTCAAGTCTGATTGTTTCAGTGCTGAGACAGGTGTATCTAAAGGTGGTAACAAGTTGGTTTTAAGTACCCAGATAATGTTGCACAGATACGACTCTTACTGTTTTCTAACTTTATATGGACACTTGGATGGGCTGAACAAGTTAGAAAGATTATTTCATTAATATTACAGAGTAGAATTAGAAAGAAAGAATAATTTAGCTCCTGGAATACAGCATGATTGGGTCAATCTGAATTTACTGCACAAATTAACACGATGCTGTTTGCAAATAGCATACAAGTTGTGTAGCACGTGCTTGAATGTGAATTGCTGCAGATGACCTCCTCAATGCATGAGTAAATACAGATTGTTCATAACATTTTATTGCAAGTATTCAGAACTTAAAGAATGACTGCTTATTTTCAGTAGAGATGTTTGTTCCCCATTTGAGTAAGCACAAGTGCTCGTATGTCATGGCAGACTCCTGGTTTCAATTCTTAGCTATAGAAGATACCTGGAAGCAATCCTCAAGAAAGAAAAGTTGATTCAGTGTGCTCAGAATTTATTGTCATAGATTTTCAGAGCAGAAAATGCATGGACTGGAGAATTCACAGCTGTTGAGAATTTGTGTCACAACAGCAAATGTAGTCAGGTTGTTTTTTGGATTTAGGCACAAGCACTTGTTTTTAATAGCCCATGAGTAAAACAGTTTGGAGGCAGAAAAAGTTTAATATGATGTAGTTCATAAGATATCCTCTCTGTACATTGGATGTGTGAATGTTTAAAGTGATTTGCTGTCACTTATGTTATCAATGATCCCAGTCCATGTAGCAGGTCAACTTCTCTTGCATGTAGTAGGTTGGGATGTGAAGGAGTTGTTTTTCAGTCTTGACCATTGCCCTTGGCTTATTTAGGCTTCAGGCAAGTATAGCTAGAGTTTGAGATAATCTCTCCTCTGCCTTAGTTGAAAAAATACAGTTTAAAACATGTTTTTGGGCTTATGGAAAAAAAAAAAAAGATACTTTTAATCACATCTTTGCTGGCTTTTTAGTGGTAGAATGGTCTCTGTACCTTATTTAAAAAGGATTTTTGGTTAAAATAAAGACTAAAGATTTCCATTTAATGTAAAGACCTTCCTAGATGCTTTAGTTTTTATTAGTATTATTTGTAAGAGTAATATGAGTAATACCATAGCAACAGTTTCAGGATGTGCAAACTCTTTACAATCCCTGGCAAGATAGAAATACCTTTAACTTAATACCCATCAATTTTTTAGTTGGATATTGTTTGATTTTGCAGATGTTATTCTATGGGGAAGACAACTGAGCTGGCACAAGTTTTACACATTATGCAAGAGAGTGAAGAATGTAATCTATTTCTTGAGGAAGGGAGGCAAGATGAGCAAGTTCTTAGATATTGATATAATTCATCAGAACTGGAGAGATGCTTTTTAATTACATCTTGCTTGATTGGAGTTTGTCAAAGCTGATTACATTTTTCCTCATGAGTATCAGTAATTTTTTTGAAGTTAAATGGACTGTACCCTAATATTTGAACTCTCCTCAATGGTGGCAGATCCCATAAAGCAAATGGAGTAGGACTAAACTTAGTGAGATGGTGTCAAGCACATGTTGTGCTGTAGGCTCCACAAGAATTATCCAGTTGCTTAAACATTAAAAAATGCCTTAATATCAAATTAAGCCCACTTAGAACTAGGGTTCAAATTAGCCTGGGAGCGTATCAGTGGAAAAAACCCCTGCTTTCCTCAGCCAGAGAAATATTTAAAGTCTGAATTAGATGCAGTTTCACAAGAGCAGATGAGTATTTCTTGGATCATTATTAAAACTACCAAGCTCCATCCTATGGGCAAAGACACACTTTGAAAATCCACATTCTACACATGGTTTAATCCCTTGGCATAACTGTAAAGTGGGTGCTGACAGGCACGTATTAAAAGAACACATTTGTATTTGGGAATGTTTGCAAGACCTTGTTTGCTTTGGCAAAAGATACATTTTAGCAGATTCTGTTTAGATTCCTACAAGATAAACAAAAACACTTTCTCTTTGTCCTCTCGTGAAAGACCAGACAGTTGAGAAGCATGAAATATAAATGAAATTGGTACCTTCAGTGCAGACTTGGAAATATTTTAAATGGGAAAAGAAGTAGAGCTGAAAGGAAGTAAAAAAATGAGGGAGTCTCTTTGCTGCAGTGGAGCTCCATGTTTTTTAGCCAGTGCAAAATATCTGTCAAATTGCTGTCATTGTTAGATTGCTGCTCTACAAGGGTTTATATTTGTAGGGTTGTGTTGTTATCACTTAGAAAAAATGATGTTTCAGAAGTCCAATTTATTGCCAAGGGCTTCAAGGTCCTTTGGGAACAGGTCTTGTAGAACTTTCTCAAAGTGTTGTATGTGTATTAGGGAGGCATGTTGTGATGTTGATAGTAAAGCAATAAAAACTTTTTACTGAATCAAGCCACAGAAAAATTACCCTTTCTTGCAAACAGCTGGTTGAGAACTTCAGATTTCAGCCCATTCCTGTACAAACTGGTTATTCTTCTTACACTTCAGAGAAAACTATCACTGAGTTTTTGCAGCAAAATGAAAAGATGAAGAAAACACTCTCTGTAGCCAGATCTAAGACCAGGGAACTTCAGGAAAGCAGAATAGTGCATTAGAGAAGTGTAACTGCCCCAGTGCTGCAAAGATCTCTGGACTTCTCACAGAACAGGAAGCACAACCAGCGCTTGTGAAGTGGTAAAGACAGTGTAAAAGGGAGAGCAACCAGAGCTGGTTTACAAATCAATGTAGCATTTTGTTGAATTTATACGTTATGTACTCTGGTTAATCTGCAACTGCTCAATCATTAGGGATTCATTCCTGAAGGCTCCTGGGGAAATAAAGGCTATCAGCTCCCCTTTCCCCCTTCTAAAATCTTATTCTCAGCAACAGGAGCAAAGTAATAATGATGATGTGCCATGTGTGCTTCACACTGGGAACTTTTCTGGTGGGCTCCACCTACCCCAGGAGCCTTCAAGCCACTGACTAAACTGTAGTTTCATGTTTTTCCACCATAATAAAGTGCCTTCTTGCTTTTCTTGATGTCTGATCTATCCTTGGAATGTCTGACAGTAAGTAACCCATGGGAGACTTGAAGGAAGTTCACTGGAATGGGTAAGAAGGGAAAGATTACAACTGAGGGCAGACACAATGGTTCCCAGGGCCACTATTTGCGTGTTCTTCTTTCTAGTGCACATTAGTTTGTTCACATTCTGCTTGCAGCTGAAATGAAAGCTGATATCACGTGCCATGGCCCAGGTCATGAGAAATGCATACTATTTCAGTAGTTTCATGAGATTTACTGGACAAGATTTCAGTCCAGAAAGAAAGGAGGGAGAAGATGCATCAGCTTCACAGACCATCCTTAGAGGGAGTGAGTGTGATATGTGTTTGTGTCAGTTGAAAGAACAGTTCTGTTCCACCCATGAATCCTCAAGGGGTTTTTCTCACTCTCATGCTATGTAAGGACTGAGAAACCAGGATTGTAATAGTGTAGTGTAAGAGGAATAGAGTTGTTCTTGCTTAGCCTGACACGCATCTTATGCCAGTATGAACATTGTGCTAATTACCGGTCCCTTTAGGGTCATATTAGTCCTGGAATTGCAACTGCTTATGTTAATATTGAATTTAGTTAACTCCCTTTGCTTTGTAGATATAGGCAGGGAAGGGAAATGTTCTAATATCAGTACGAGGAAACAAAACTGTTTTATTGATCATGGGACAGACCAAATCATCTCTGCTGGCATTGTGTGAACTTCAAGTCTAAAAGATGCCTCTGAATAACAATCACACCTGGGAGCTTTTCCTCTCTAAAATGAGAAGTCTGGATTTAAGAGGAAATTATTGTATTTTACCACTGAATGCAGCTCTAGTAGAATGAAATACAACAAACTCCCCCCTTTCCCCCCTTAACCCTGGAAAAAGATTAGATCATGCAAGCTGTAGTTTTATTGAAAGTCTGGGATATCTATGTATATACTGAGAAATTTGTTTTAAGATGAACTTGGTATGTCTCTGGAAGTACCTTTTTCTGCTATACAAGCAGGTGTGTAGGAGTGACTGATACCCTCACTGTATGAAGGGTTCACTTCCTAGTTTTCTCATTATGCAATCTGGCCCAGCTTCCCCACAATATGTTGGTTGATCCAGTTCATATTTGCCTTTGTACTCCCAGTAGGTCAGAGAAGGAATTGTGCATCAGCCAAAATTATCCTTTTTTTTCCAGCTGAACTTTTCTGTAGAGGTTTGCAGGCATGACTTGTACAAAACTGCTCTGAGAGGGATCTTTTATTTGACAGCAGCTGAATAAATTCAGAAGTATAAACTACAGAGATGATGGCTTATTGTGCTTGCACTTTATTTAGGAAGATCTGCTTTAACAGCAACTGATGTGAGGCCTGATGAGAAATGAGGGATCCTCATAGCCATGTCTCCCACCAGCTCACATGCCAAATGCTTCACAGAACTACAAGTTGCGTTCAGTGAGTATCACTGACTGACTGTCATTTTGATAGCACCACTCTATTTTGATGTTTCTGGTACTTCTAGAAGAGAAGGTGCACTAAAATTTTGAGTGAAATTTGGGCCTCTTCATGCTCTTGGGCTGTGCTGTAAATCATGATTAAGATTGCTTTAACTAACTCTGGGCTAGAGATCTGCCTCAAGCTGCGTTGTTACAGAAAGTTTCTGACAGATTTCAGGTGTTTCTGAAAATGAGATTAGAAAAAGTTCTTAGCTTATTAAGTAATGGAGAACTTTTTAACATGGCACACCTTTACTTTCTAAGAGAAAGAAAATTGATGATGACAGCTTGGATATATGTCCCTTGAAAAGTCTCTGAAATGTGGAATTTCAAGTCAAAACCACACGATTCTTCCAAGGAAAGCACTCAGTGGTTGTGTGATTACAGTCTCCCATAGCGGGTGCTCCTCCATTTGTCTTTAAAACAACAATCTTCATAGAATGAAGGGGACAATTACACATATAAGGAAGATGAAAAGAAGATTCATAGTCTGTATGCAGATTACAGAGTTTGCAGTTGAAAAGCTGGTCTAAAAGCCTGGAGGTATTTCTTCTGCTTAGTAAAGTTGAAAATTGAAAGGTTATCCATAAAATGGAATTACTGACTTCTCATGTATTTCTCACTTTGCATCTTTCTGTGTTAAGAATTAAAAAAAAAAAAGAGTGGAAGAGAAAGGAGATGTAAAACTTCAGATGAAAACAGAAGGCTGAAATGTGAAGCAAATAACATCTTGCTCTTTTAAAATCTTTGATTCTGTAATTCTTTACAGTTTGTCTGCATATTATCTGCAGCTTTCAGTCATCTGGGTTTCTTGATTATTTCCACCTGGGCTTTTTAAAATCAGAGAACATTGTGTTTGAACAGGACTGGGCTCTAAGGCTCTGTTCCAGATATTTTCCATTAGTCTGTGAGTTAAAAAAAAAGAGTTGCTGTATGGTCTCAGGTATCAGTACGAGCACAATGACTTGCATTATGCACTGAGTTTGAGAAGTGCTTTCAAATTTAGTTTTTCCTGAGCAATACCTAGTTACCATGATAAATTTCCACCTCTGTGGCTGTTTGTAGCACTTTAAGTGCAGCAGTGATTTACATCATTACAGTGCTGCAGATCAGTGTTGGAAATGCTGATAGGGAAGTGGGTGCTGCCTCCAAAAAAGCAATTGCTGACAGTTACTGTTTCTTTAATTATCCATGATGATTTAGGCAGGCAAGCCAACGTGCACCAGGGATTTAGGTATTTAAGAAAGATGTAAATTAAGTTGTGCAAGGCTCTTTTAAGCTATTTAGAATTCATATTTCAAATCCTTTTTATTTCAGGTAGCAAAGACGATGAATTTTTTCGACCCCTTTAGTCTGACTAATTTGGAGCCCTCCTTTAAGAAGATGGTTTGTTGCTTTCCTGATGTTCATTTAGTTTGGTGCTGAGAAGGATTTTTTTTTAAGTGCCTGAACCCTTTGAAAACAGAGCCTGTCTAAACCAAGACCCCCTGCTTTGTATTTGTTACTTAAGTGGCACTTTCGGTGGCCTTGTGAGAAGTGCTTACTGATAAATTGTACAAATGCCCTTTCTATTCTAAGTAAACACTGTTGAGGGATGAATTCAGTGCAGAGGGATGAATTCAGTGCAGATGGTGCCTCAATCCCAGCTCAGGTGGTGTGAGAGTGACTGCCAGAGTGGCCCCTGCATGGTGGGACAGGGAAGCTTCCTGAACAAACATCTCAGGTTTGAACTAGTTGTGCTGCAAACTTTTACTCTGACCCCAGGTCAGAAGGGTTCTGGTCACAAGGAAGCATATTAGTTGGGTGACCTCCAGCAAATAAAAGAACAGAAGCAGGTGCTGAAATATAAGTTGATGTATCATGTTTGCACAATTTGAAATAAAAAAGACTAACTGCCAGTGTGTGCTGAATTATCCATGAACAAGAAAAAAAAAAAAAGTGGTAGTGGGCTAAATTATTCTACCAATACACTTAAAATGCTTTACTTGACAACAGCTTGCTATAGAAGGCAAGCAGTAATCTTTTTCTGTAATGACAGTGTCAGTCTGGATGTTGGAATCGCTCTGTGCTGGCTTTCAATCATAGATATCTGCAGGAGTGTGAGGGTACATAAATACAGAGTCAAATTCTTCTGTCAGGCAGAAGCCCCGTATGTCAGGGCAATTGAGGCCAAAGCTGGTGCTGCCACTCTAATGGATGGCTTGTGTTTGCATATGGATTTTGCTTTGGAACTGCCACTTACATGCTGTGAAGTAACTGCAAGAGCAAAGTATGATATTGGTTTGCTTTTATCAACTTTTAGTGGCTGTTGCAAAAGATTTAATGAATCTTTGTTGTGTGGGCTTGAACAAGTTACTTTATTCATTTTTTTTTTTTTTTTTTTAAAGAAAGGAGGGACTTGTTTTCTTAAATCTGACACTCTTAAAACTCAGTGGTCTCAGAATCCACAGCTGCCCCTCTGAACAGTCTTATGAGTAAACTAAATTGCTTGGTCTAGTGCTGTAGGCTATCTTCAAATAATGTGTGGTGGGATTTAGCTGAAGACAGAAATTTTAAGTATTTTGTATTTGAAGAGGGACAAAACCTCTAAAGTGAAATAAATTCTCTTATCCTCTCAGGGTTTAGCCCTTGGTTCCTGTGGGACTGATTGTTGGCTCTTTAGCAGTGATACACTGTTCACTTTTTTTAGGCTTTTTCTAAAATGCCACTTAGAAATAAGAGATTATTTTAAAAAGGGATGCAGACATGGAGAAAGAAAGGTCTTTTATGTGACACTTGGAAGTGCTGCCTTTACAGTGTACTGAGGTGACAAAAATAAAGCCGTGACATAGACATAATTATTTCCTTAAGCATCAAGATCTTTGAATCAGGCTTATTTGTCATGAGAGAAATGAATCCACTGCTGGACCAAATGATTTATTAATAGATTCCAGATGTCTTATTTTTTGGAGAAGATGTGGTTGACTCAGGTATGTTTTACCTATCTGGGACAGCCTCTATTTGCTGCCTTAGTTTTGTCCTAGTCCATTAAGATAAGAGGACCAACAGCTTTTAACAGACTATACTATTTTTGTGTCCCAGTATTTTGAACATATATAAAAAATGTGAAATCATAAAGCCAGATTGCATGATCAATCAATTAAGAGCAGTATTTATGATTAATCAATTTGATTTGGATAAGAAAAAGATAATGTGGCAGCTGCAAGTAGCTGCTAATTATATCCAGCCCCCAGTAGATGGAAATATTGCTACAACTTTAGTGACTTCAATATTTTAAAGTTTCTTTCAGGGGAGCTCATGATTCCTTCCTTCTGTCTCATACATTAACTTGCTGACAACCATAAATCATCTAAGGTAGTGTTATATATGCAGAATACAACTCTGATGCCTTCTTAGGCTCTCATTCTTTATTCACATTTGTTGAAGTACAAATACATCAGGTAAGATGGAAATAGGCATGTCTAGTTATGTTCATAATATACTAATCTACCTGTAACTGTGCTGGTCATCAGATAATGACAAACTGATACACAAAGGAGGCAAAACATACTTGTATTGTAGTTTTGATTTATGCTTCAGTTGTATAACAAATGATTGGGGTAAGGGAGAGACTGCAGTAGAAATTAGGGGTCATCAAATATTTCAGTTTTTATTTGCTGCAGGCCAAAACTAAGACTGTTGCTGTTAAATTAAGAAAAAATGGAGGTTCTTAGAATTATTTATGACTCTGTGATGATTCTTAGTATAGAAAACTAATTAAAGAATATATTAGGTGTATATCTAAAAAGATGTATATAGTAGAAGAAAAAATAAAGGATAGGTATGAAAATATAAAGCAGGAAAATACATGTAAAGACATACACACAGTAGTGGTATATGCTAGTGTTTGTATACATACAGAAATATTAGTGAATAAAAATACAAACTGGAATAATATAGAACAGTCTTAAAAAAGAAAACTGGATGTTAACTTGTTGGTTTGCCCCCAGGCCATTCAACTTGCACATATTCCTGACAAAGCTTAGTCTAAACTATTCTTGAAAATATCCAGTGATAGCCCACTGGTTCTTCCACTGTTTGCTCTCTGGACCCTCAGGCAATTATGGTGATTGCCTTGGTTCATGACCTGAGTCTTTGCTGTTTGACTTCAGCCTGTCTTGCACCATCATAACCACAGCTCATACAGTGAAGAACATGTTCCTACCTCGGCTGTAACTGCCTTGACATATTTGAGGTCCACTGTTCAGGCAATACAATGTGTTTTCGTGGCAAAATGATAACTAAAGGGTCAACTGTTGATGTCCTTTTCATGCTTGCCTACTGCCACAAGTACAGGTTGCAAAGGTATGGGGAGAATCAAATTTCAATTCTGGTGATGCTAAATAAGTGTTATTGTTTTAAGGGGATTCTGGATGCAAATACCTGAGGAGCTCAGGAGGGGAAAAATCTTGTATCAGATATCTCTCAAATGCCCAGTTTAAGATTCTGAGTTCTCTTGGTCTGTTTCTTCCTTCCATCTTAAAATCATGTTGCCCCAGTCTGGGGGTGAAGGTGCTTTTATGGTGCATCTGATCAGCCTTCCAAAGTGTTACAATAAATACATTTGCAGTAAGTGGTTCATGGACCACAGGGGAGAGATGGGAAGAGAGGCCTGGGGGAGTCGTGGAAGAGATTAACTTGCTGATGAAATATTTTATGAACAAAGTAAAGGAAAAATCTGAATAAATTATTTGCTACAGTGGCTCAGCTTCCAGCTGCGCTGGCAATGACATGGTATGTTCCAATATCATTTATGAATTCATTTAGAAAGACCTACAGTGTGTAAAAAGCTGATGAGAAGGTCACCAGTGTAAGACTACTTTGAAAAACCCAGTGTGGTTTTTCCTTTTTTTCACTTAGAACACCTGATTGTCAAAGAACAGGGAGGAAAAAATACACTTTTCAAATGCTGAATTTTGAACACTATTCTCATGATAAATTGTTAATAATTTTGATGGAAATTAGAGTGGTTAGAAAAGTGTGCTAATACTAATGGATATTTTAAAATGTGAAAATGTTTTCCAGTTTTTAAGCCAAGCTAAAGGAGTGGTGAAATATTGCAAAATGCCTGTACATTAAAATTGTATTTTTTGAAATTAGACAATGACTTGAACAGATGCATTAAATTCACACATCAAAGCCTTCTGTGCATTTGTAGATTAATCTCTGCTTTGATCACTGCCCATAGTTAGTTTCTTCTCCTTCCTTGGGAGATAAGTGTTTGTAGATACCCAGTGAAGGAAACTTTAGGGTCTGCTTCCCAAGGCATTGCTGTGGACTGTTCTATTTTCTGGAGCTTTAAGGTTAGGAATAGTTCAACAGTAAAGAAGCAGTGAAGTAGTTCCTTCAGAAAAAAACCAGCTGTGTGTTTTCCCCTAAGGTATATGTTGCTTTCAGGCTTAGACCCCAAGGTCTGTTACTGTCTTTTGATCTTCAGTTCTATGCATGCACTCGGGTTTCCCTGTTTTCTGTAGATGTGTAGCCAGAAAATTTGAATCTTGATTCCTCAAGATAATGAAAGACTTGACCTACTAAGAGTACTCAGGCCCATTTGCACTGCTTCTGTTTTTCCCCCCCTCAATACATTTTTACTGTATGCAATCAGACCATGTGTGGGATTTTTTGGGGGTAAAAGGCAGCAGCAGGCATTTGAGTCTGAAATTTCTTATGAAGTTATCCAGGCCTTGCCTTGTTAGGGGAGACAATAGATAGGTATCCTGTTATTGATTTTTGTGGTCTAATCTTATTTTTAGTTTTACATAAATTCATTTTAAACTTTTTGGTAGAGTTCATTTGGAGGTATTGGACACTTCCAGGAGGAAAAAAAGGCTTAGCATACCATGCTGTAAGCAAAGAATGTTTTGTTGAGGACTTTATTTTACTATTATGTTGCATCCTGTCAAAATCTAAGCCTCCCCAGAGAGAAGAAAAGCTGGCTGTTTGTTCTCTAGGCCACGGTTATTTGAGTGAAGTGGAATAACAAGTAATTGGACAAAACAGTGGTGCAAACTCAGGAGAAAAACATGTACATGTCTTCAGAAAAATTAAGAAATTATGCATGCTTCCTCTGTTGGCTTAAAGTGTTATCAAGAGGTGCCTTAAACAAGGTGAAATTTGTCGTTTCTTGTGGACTACAACCAAGGAGAACTAATTATCAGGAAAAGTTTTCTCCTGTGGACTGCAAAATCAGTCTTTAGGTCAGAATAAATGATAATGAAGAAGTATGGTTATTAAGTCTAATGCGTGGTTTCTAGAGAATAAATCTGAAAGGTCATGCAATAGGGTATTATCATACAAAAGCTTTCAAGCCTGCAGTCTGTGATTTGGTTAATAAAATATGCTGAATATTTAACAAATTTGCATCATGTATGCTTCCCTTATCTCGGCTGAATCGTTAAGTGAGAAAATGTAACTCCCAAGGAACTTGAACATGAGGATGGAAGCGAAACCCTTCCTTCTAAAAACCCAATCTATTTCTGTGGAAAAAACCAAAATGATAACAAATAAGAACACTGAAAGTCCTCAAAGCCTAATTAAAATGTTTCTCTGATGGTGGCTGCTGGTAAAGTGCGTGGCATGGAGGGAGTGGGAACTTCAGAGGGCACAGGGATAACTTTGGCCAGAGAACAAGCTGGGGGTGCCGCAGGTGACTCCTGGCTTCACCTTTAGTGCCTCCTGCTGAACCTGCATACCTTACATCACTCAGGGCCAGCAGAGGCTGACCTGTTCAGAAAATAAAAACGCTGCCAGGCCAATTGGCAAATGAAGGATTCCTTTTAGGGCAGGGGTGTGGCAGGAGAAGGAAGAGTGACACGTGCAATGAAAAGTCTTACCCATTCCCTGCAGGTCAAGACTGGCCATGGAATACCTTTCTTTTTTGTTTGTTTGGATGTTTGTTCGGGGTTTTTAAAGTTTATTAAACATCTGACCAAAATGTTTGGACTTCTATTTGATTTTTTGACTTGGGCCTTTTTTTTTTTTTTTTTGAAACCTGGAATGACCTTCTGCAAGATTCCTAAGCAATCCACTGAATGCTTTTCTAGAATTATTGTTTTCTGCCTGATTTTTTAACTCTCCTTGTTGCAAAAATAACATGTTCTGTCTGACCCTGAAGATCAGTTCATCACTCCACTCACAGAATTTCTTTGCATATTGAGAACAGGGTATTCTCTGCTCTTAAGATCTTCTCTGCCATGCCATTCCTTATCTAATGATTTTTCTTCTTCCCTTGTGGGCAGTTTCCTACGTATTTTTGGAAGGGTCCTGCCCTTTGAAGGGAATATGTTGAATTGAAATTAAGTTTCAAAGAGATGGAAGGCTTTTATTAAATTTCAGACATATGCTCTTGAATGCCTTTGAAAACTTGAGTCCAGTGGCACACAGAATCCAAAACAGCTCCACTCTGCTGCCTACTGTAAGGCATTTCAGTATGCAGGTAGTGCAAAAGAAATTGCCCACTGTGATTCACTAATAAAAATTTTCTTATTTTTAAAATTTGATTAATATGTAAGTATATATTTTTAGAAAAATAATGTTCTTTCTCTTGTTTTCCTTCCTCCTTTGACAACCAGTGCCTGTAGCACAACTCCTTCTGGACTCCAGAGATGTTGGAAGGAGAAACACAAAGGTTTTTCTTCACTGAAGGGAGAAAGTTTTAGAAGACTCTTTTTAATGGTTCAAATAGAAAAGCAGTCAAAGCTGTGCTGAAACATTTACATAGCCTTGCATCTGCTACAGCCTGTGTTGGAACAAGGAAAACAATGTTAAAGTATTATGTATAGAGTGCTTACTTCTTGCTTTAGGCCATATCAGATGAGAGTTCATTCGTGGTTCAGCCCTTGATCCAGTTCTTTTTGCTGTCAGTGTTTAATATTGTCAAGGGAATATGAGGATATGCCACTGCCAAATCCAGTCATGCTGTTGGTATTTCACTTGATCTCTAGCATCTTGTTGTAAATGCAAATTCTTGGCAGACATGACTGGCATTGAGTGAGCATAATTCCTATTTGCATTTTGGGATGCTCTGCTGATAAGAAGATGGTGAAATAGAAGCCTGGTTTGGACATAAAATTTGTATTGCCTTTAAAGGAAGCGGTGCTCGATCTCTGTGGAATTTAATTTTCAGTGTAATGCCCACTGGGTGAAAACTTCCACTCTGGTCTGGGTTTCACATTGTGTGTATAAAAGAAAATGTGGTGCTCAAAGCATCTTTTAGCTGAGGAAGCACTCTAATACAGATTTTGCTGGTGGTAGCATTGTTACTGTGTTTTCCTACCCTTTTTCTGCATGTTGGCTTCTTAACAGCATTTTGGAACTTGAACTAGGTGGAGTACAGTTTGGTTTCTCAGGTGAACTTGAGACCACAGAAGTTCCAGTGCTTATGTATCAAGGCAGGATAATGGCCAGATCAGGTGACATACCTCATTAAATTCAGGTATTGAGGATACCTAATAGCAGGATTGAGTGAGAATCAAACATTCTATTTTTCTGCTTCTTAATATTGCCTCACCTCTAATTCTGGACAAGTCACTCTTTTAAAGGCCTGAATATCTTTTAGCAGAGGTCTCTCTTCCATGACTTAGCTGGTATCTCAACAGCACATAAGGCAGCAAATGTAAGGGAACTCCAATCTCTACTGAGACTTCAAGACAGCTCCACAATGCTTGTGAGAATTAATACAAATTGATCATTAGAATAGTAACCATGGTGTTCAGTGAGCCTAAAACCCACATCTATCCTTTGGAAGAATGAGTGGAAAAAGAAATGCCATACAATATGAGCATGGGGAGAGTGGTCACAAGTGATGTCATCTATCTTTTTGACAGGTGTTGTATGAGCTCCAAAGCTGTAGAAGCACCACCAGATTACAGGAGCTTTGTAAGCTGAGTGGATTGTAGACTTCACTCTCCTTTGTAGTCCTCCTCTGCAGCACTTGTGGTGTGAATGATCTTCTGAAACACTTCAGAAATTGGCTTGATGGGAAAAACCGGACAACACTTCATAAGGGAAAGGCTTTTACATCAGTGAACACTCCCTGTGCTCTCAAGTTGCTGTACAAATACAAATGAGGAAAAAATGCTTTTAAAGAGCATTCTCAAATGTTAATTTAAACCTTAGCTTATTGGTTCTCATATGGGAAAATGATGGGAAGGATAGTAAATTGAGGCTTGTTATTTAGCTAATAAAATTTGAATGTGTTACAGATACTCTGAGGCACTTTAACACCTTTTTATTGCCCACAAACAGGAATTTTTAAAAATCAGTTTTCACAGCTGGGCTTTACCAGGTTAATAGTAATTCATGAGTGTTCCTTCACAGTCTGTGTGCTTGCTGTAATGAGCTCTAGCCTGGCAAATTCACTTTGATCCAAGCCCTGGCTATCCTGGTTAAGGGATGCCGTGCTATCCACACGGGATTAGTGAAATGCAGGTTTAGTGAGGCACCTTTGAATGCATCTGTCTTGCATGCTGCAAGTATCTGGAGACAGGTTTCAGTAAAATAGGTTTTCAGCACCTTGCCATTATTTACTCAAGTGAGGAATAATGGACCTTCATTTGTTAAGCAGCCTAATGAGAAAGAAAGCAGATTTCTACTTAAACATTCATAGAAAATGGAGTAGGTATTTTTACTTTTACTATTTCTCCATAATGATTGTTACAGAACCTTATTAAAAAACTTATTTTTATTTCTTTTTTCTTCAATTTCTGTTTTCCACTTCTGTTTATATCTCCTCAAAATTAAAGCTACAGTAAGAACAATTCCCCTCAATAGAAAAGGGGTCCACTTGTCAGAAAAGGGGAAGAGGCCCTGAACCAGATGACCCAGAGCAGTTGTGGATGTCCCATCCTTGGAAGCATTCAAGGCCATGTTGGATGGGGTTTTGAACTACCTTGTCTAGTGAAAGGTGTCCCTGCCCATGGTAGGGGGCCTGGAACCAGCTGATCTTTAAGGTCCCTTCCAACCCAAACCATTTTGTGATTCTGATTTGCTATTTCCAGATGGAAATCTCTTTGGATTTCCAGATAAAGTCATCATTAGGTGCAAAGGACTTTTGATTTCTTGCAAATATCACACATCTTCAATTTTATGTTTCTTTTGACTTTGCAGATGAAGGAATGCTTTTCCAAGGGAGGAAATAGTGTCTTAAAGAAAGAAATATTTTTTTTAAAAAGGTAAAATGTCAGTTTTAGGCACAGATAATGAGAATATACATGCTAATGATGGTCAAGTCTTGGGGTATGTGTACTGTGGTTGTCACTGGCAGCTTAACATTAAGTTCATGGGTAATTGCAGCTGGTACTGCCTGACTCTGGTAAAAGCAGTATCATAGTTCTGTAGTCAGAAGAAGTGACTAATAGTAGGGTTTTTAATGCCTCCCACTGCAAAACAGTGTGTCATTACAGCATCTTCTAAATATATCTCATCATGCATTTATCTTTTCCTGTGCTACTGATTGACTCCTATTCTCCTGAGACATATTTAAATGTCATTTTATCTTTAGGTGGCAGAAATTTTTTATCCTAGAATGAAAATGACATTGAACGATGTTTTGAGAAGAAGAGGTAGAAGAATTTCAAACCACTGTTTTGCACTGTGGTGGCAAGTGGTTAGTTCCAGTATCATCTGTAGTTGTTAGTTAAAAAAAAAAATCACATTTATTTAAGGGCATAATTAGAGAATATTGGCAGATTGTCCTGAGAAATTATGTTTTGAATCGTCAAGGTAATGCATTATTGCATTCCAAGTGGTTACTTTGTAATTTTTTTTCTTTACTGTAGCTGCAAAAAATATTTCATGTGTTCAGAAAGGAAAAAGCTGAGCACACCATTATGCCTTAACAGATATATTCAATGACAGATGGCTATGCATGTTGAGTGTTGTTTTAAGCTATAATTGGATGCTTATGTAAGCATGCTTAGTCAAATATGTGTAATTAAGCTGCCTTGTTACGCAGGCTGAATTACAGGGCAGTCCAGGTCTCAAAGATGTCAAAAGTAATGGCTATACTGAACTTGTTCTGTTGAAACACTCACCTAGACAAAACCCAAATAGAAGCATCTGCTGTTTTCGGTTACTGCTGTTTACTGCAAGGCCTACAAAATCAGATGAAATGAAAATTAAATGACAGAAAATGCCACAGGAGGTTTTGTCTGGACTATTTTTAGGCTTCGAGACACGATATGCGTATGAGTGAGGGAACGAAAAGGAGTCACAAGTGACATTTATTCTTCACACAGCTGGTAGCTTCCTTATTGTAATGAGGTGTAATATGAGTGCAGAAATTTCTAGTTGAAGCCAGTAAGTTGGTGAATACTAAGCAGAAGCCTGAAAATTGATGTGGTTGTCTGATATCTGTTCTTACTGAGTAATATCCTGAATTCACTGTTAACTCTATTAAAACTACAGAGTCAATGAGCACAAAGTGTTTCTGCTACTTGATGACAAGTAAACCCAAGCTGCAGAAATACAAATTGTCTGGGCTCATGTGCTTTTGCTGTGATGTGGAAAGAAAGTTTTCCCTGTGAGAAAAGGAAGCCACGAGTACTGGGGCTTTTTTTATTTGATCATCTCTGAGCTGACCTGCCTTATAATTTTGTATCGTAAGTGTTTTGTTCTCTTAATTATTCTGTTCAATTTACCACTGCCTTCATTCTGCTCTCCTGCCATGGCAACAGTGAAAAGCAGCAGTGTTGGAAGAGCTACTTCTCGTGTTCAGATCAAGTTTAATTAGTTCCTATATTAATGTGGAACTTGGCTTAGTTCTTTAAATTAATCCTGAGTGCTGAACTTGTCAAAACCATGGTGATTGTGTTCCGTACTTGTATTTCTATTATGATAACTTCAGAAAGTTATTGTTAGCAATTAATAATCTTTATGGACTCAGAAAACTGAGCCTTTATATGCATAGGCCAAGTTGTTCTCCATCATTGAGTTAAGAACAAATGACTGTTTTACTATCATAATCATGTTAGGAGAAACATAAAATAAGTCTAGGTTTTCAGGTTTAGACTAGGAGGATGACTTTTTGAATGTTTTCTATGCACAAATCATACCAACTTTGAACAGAATGTTTTTAATAATATCTGTATTTGACATTCTCATCACACGCTTTTCTTCAGCAAGAGGTGTTTGCAGGAGGTCCAACAATCACCACCTCCTTTTTTTTACTGAACATGATCATGTTCCTTAAAAAAGCATTTGCTGCCCTGCCCAGAGGTGGATTTTCTACTCTGGACACCAAACAGAAGTCTTTGCTTTTGGCTTTGTACTCAGTCCTCAGAGAAATGCAGGATTATAATGTAGTTCCTATATTTGTGTCTCACTGCAAGGTTTTGCTGTCGGTTTAGAGCTGTGTGGCCCTGAATTTCCCTGTTTTGCTGTTTTCCCCAGGAACTGAATAAGGATGATGCTGTGTTTCTGAACTATTTCTGAGAAGGAAGATGCTTTAAGTTCAGGCTTTCCCAGTCTCTAGTCTGGAGCCTTGAGGAGTCACCTGGTGATTTCAAGTTGCTGGGCAACCGGGAGATGCAGTACATTTGGAAAATATCAGTGTTTTCCCCCATAACTATTCCAACATCTTTATAAATTCTGACTTATGGAATACTTTTTCATTTTTTTTTCCTACCTCAGCAGTAAGTTTTAAAATGTCAGGATTTTTTTTTTAAAAATTGACTTAATTTCCCTCAAAATGAAAAAGTAACAAGTGTACCATTTTAATTGTTGTCATGGTTAACTTAGAGAACAAAATTGCTTAGAAAATAAGTTGCAGCTTCAGTCCTCTCTCTCTGTCATTTCAAGTACCTTACATTCCATGTCTATCAATTTTCAAGGGATACTGTTTGACACAACTGATAAACTGTACCTAGAATTGTTTCTCTGTTTATAAGGTGAATTTTTCATGTTACCTTAACTTTATGGTTCACTGCATGATAAAATTAAGCTGTGAAGTGTTGCCTACATTTAGCATTGACACTTGGGAATAATGAATTTTTTCTGTACAGATGATTCCTTCATTTATCAGTTTATCAGCTACTTCAAGAAGACCAAAATCCAATATTTTCCTGTCACTGGACAATTGTTTCATGGAAAGATGCTTGGATAGTATATAGCAAAAGAATTTTCAGAATGAAAGGGCAACATGGAAAGCATTCCATTATAGCTCAAGTTCTGCTGTAGAGTAGTTATACAGGTTTAGAATGTCATTTAATGACACTCTTGAATATCATAAAAATGGTACTATGTTTATGAAGTTTATTGTAAAACTGTACCTGTATCTTTCTGCTTTATGGAATGTACCTGAAAGTCCATTTGAGGAATAAATCAGCTGTGGCCTCTTTATAATATCTCTAAGCTTTTGACTGTGGTGAGGGGAGGGGCAAGAGTGATTTGGTGAGGGAGCTTTTGTGCCAATAATCCCAGTGAAGGCTCCAAGTCTCTGCCTGGGACTGACTTGGTTACGTTCATGCTGGCAGGAACATGAGGCTGAAGAGATAGAAATGCAGCTGCTGTTCTCATCACAGTTATTTTAGAAATGCCAAATGGAGTGGCAGGAAGCGCTGTGGGTTTTTTACATACGGTCCTTGTCATGAACTTTGTGTTGAGGGAGACAGTTCCTCGTCTAGACAGACGTTGTCCCGCTGTAGACTGCTGGTGTAAGATGTTTGTGCTTTGGAATCAAGCACAGATTTGTCTTCATTTCAGGTTCAGACACCTTTGTAGTCCTTTGTAGGACTAAATAATTGGCTGAACTCTCTGGAGATGGAGGTCTCCATGTGTGACAGTGAGACAGACAGGATCCTGTGAATACTTGAGTAGTGTAAACATCTGATTCAAAGACTGGATTAGGTTTAGTCATGGAGCAGAAAGGCTTAATTCTGTGTGAAACAGCATCATTAAGCTGGCCTTACTCTGACTATTGCCTTAGATTAAGTAATTCAACAGAATGGAAAAGCTGGAACAGAACACGTCTGCTGGGTCAAATTCCTTGCTGTGTAATTCTGCAAGAGAATCAGCAGTCTTAGCTGTTTTCTCAGATCTCTTCATTAAATCACACTTGAATCTATTGCTTAAAAAGTAAGGTTAAAAAAATTGCTACATGTAAGGTTCTAAGGTCAGTGTTATCAGTTGAAGGAAAAATGCCATAACAAGTTTTGCATACACCTACTCAGAGGGGAAATGATCAAGTGTGAGCAGATTTGCGTGTGTTTGTCACTTCAAATCTGCTGTAAAAGGAACACATAGGAATTTAAAGAGTGCAAAGCAAAAACTTAAGTTGTAACAGGCATTCAACTGAGTTCTGAGGTATTATTGACAGCCACCTCGCAAGTCCATGGTGTTCTGTGGGGTTGTACCAAAGTGTATTTTTAAGTGGGTAAAAAAACCTGGTGTTTTTGCTGCAGTCTTGATAGAAAAAACAAGAATGGAAGTTGTCTGCCCTCTGTTTTAAGAAGTGATATGGGCAGTTGTGCAAACCAACTATTGAGAACTTGAATATCTGTATTTTTAAGTCTTGTGATCATTTATATGTTTTAAAGAAATACAGATAAAAGTTTTTGAACTGAAATGAGGCAACTGGTACCATGTCCATTAAAGAGCAATCCCTCATGTAATCTCCAATAAACTGTATTTTTCCTAGTATAGATGCCTATTTCCCTTATTTTCTTTTAGGCAGTGTTTGTCCTGTGCAGCAGCTACTTCATAGTACTCTGTCCATAAAAATATGTATAGTTGAACTTTCTTCTCTACAGTGACAGTGCTATCAGTCACACTTCTCTGCCAGCAACACACATCTGCAATAAGGTCTCTCCTTTCCCCACTCCTTTCTTTATTTTCCTACACATGCCCTCTGAAATCTTGTTTAGTACTTTTACCTCATCTCGGAGATTAAGAGTAATTTGTGTCTGGTAACAATAAATGTTCTATCTGTGTTTTTGTTCACACACAGAAGAGGAAAGGCAAAAAGTGAGCTTTGACATCAGACATCCTCCACTGTGGATTAGGAACAGCAAGGCTGCTCGTAGGTCATGTATAGCTACTGAACTCCAGCTGTTCATTTATTTTCTGTCTCTCTTCTCTGGAGGAAGAGTAAAATCCTAGATCTCACATGCTTGCCAATGTTAAAGAAACTTGAGCCCTTTGTGCTGTTCAGCCATGCATGTTTACAGTTGTGCCTGGTGTTACTTCATTCCAGGTGCAGGATCTGGAGTTTGGACCTGTTAAATGTCATCTGAATGCTCCAATCTGTCGAGATCCCTCCGCAAAGCATCTTGTCCCTCCAGAGTCAAAAGCACCTCCCAGTTTGTTGTCCTTAGCAAACTTTCTAATGGTACATTCAACTCCTCCATACAGTTTGTTGATAAACATATGAAAGCAAAGTTTAGGATGAGTTTAATCTGCCTGGGAAACACAACTTCCTTCTATCAGCACAGGAGTGTCTACTGAGAACTCTTTTTAAAAATTGGCATTCAGTGACAGATCAGGGTTTGCTTCAGATCTCATCTTGAAGATTTAAGGTACTGGAGAAGATTTTCAGTCTTTGCTGTCCCCACTGGTTTGAACAATAGTATCTTTTGTTGGAGGAAATCCAGATATTTTCTTTTCTCAGTATTAGTTTTATCAATTACACATGTTCTTGGATATGAACTTTCATCCTTGGGAATAGGGTACTGAAAGGAAAGAAATGCTACTTCTCTTTTGCTCTTAGACAGAAGAGGCAAAAAACTTTTAGGAAATGCCTTCCTTGCATCTTCAGACAATCTTTTGTTCTGCTGTTGTCTATAGTTTTCAAACAGTTAGAAATGTCTGCACTAGTTTTGACATGGTCAAAGATCCTTTATTATTTTTTCTTACTTTCAGTAAATAACAAAGAAAATCTTATATTTTTGATGTTGCTGTCTGGTTGCTATGAATGTGAGGGAGAAAAATGTGCTGTTTGTATTTCCCAGTGCAGTTCATCTCTATTTAAAAAGAAAGAAGTACCATGCTTCCTTAAAAAAACCAAACCCACTGAAGTCCACAAATACACATCCTAACAAAGGAAATGCCTCTCCAAATGCTAAATTAGCTTGGGCAGTGAGAAGGCATTAAGAGCCCCTCATTCTTCACTCGAGATTCTGTTGAATATTGTTGAAAAACAAAATCCAAAATGAATGAAGCACCCTAACAAACCAAATAACAACCAGCAGACCCCACCCCCCAAGACTAAACACTAAAGTAGGTTTTTAAGAAATATTTACTGTGTTCTAAGTATGTTAATCAAAACTTCCATTTAGACCAATAAGCACCTTTACTGCCACAATCTTTCAATATGTGTAGGTCAATATGTGTGTTATGTGACAGCTTGTGGAGTTTTGAGTTATAGAAATATTATTTATGTGGCCCAGAGAGGACTCTATTAAACAAAAGGACTGAATTCTGAAAAATTTGGATTTAGTTTTTTCCCAAATTTCCCACTGTTTTTTATCCTCTGTGTGGTTATAAAAGCCCTTGTGACGGTCTTGACACAGTTGTTGTCATCACTTTATTCTTAATATATGCTTTTAAAACAGGAGCTCATCTACTTCCTCTCCAAGTCATCATAAGGATGCAGTCATTTTTCACATAAAAGCCTACCTGTAGAAATGCTTGGAAATGTATGCAGTGATCTTTTAATCTTTTTCTCTTTGTGTCTATTTTCTGCTACTTTGAAAGCCTTAATTCTATGATGACAACTTTTCACTCCTCTATTTCTTCAGTAGTTTATTGCCCTGCTTTCATATCAGTGCTGCACAAGCAAAAGTAAAACTACCTCTAAGTACTGTTTTCTCTCAAAACATAAATTTGTGCTTCATAGAGTGCCACTTTAGCCTGTTGAGTCCAGACACACTTTTTAGTTCTGATGATCTCAGGGCTTGGTTCCACAGGATTCAGGAGACATTCTAGTAAGCTTATTCTGCAGCTTAAGGAGGAACAACACAAGCTGGCATGTTGCCCTTGGAAGTGCCAGTCTCTGGCCTGGAGTAGTGAAGTATCATAGGACTGCAGTTCTTTAAAAGTAGAGTGAAGTCTTTAACCTCTAGTCCTGAAGGGAATTGACCAACTGTCTGCACCATCTGCTGTCAGGCTGCTGTCTGCCAAAGGACATAAATGAGGGTACCTTGTTCTAACCCATGCAATTTTTTTTTCCTTTTGATGTGAAATTAGTGATTCTGCATGGAATCACTGTTCTTGGAAGTATTATAGACTGGATTCAGGCTGTGAACAATGTGATCTGATTGATGTGAGCTCTGCTTTGAGCAGGGATCAGACCACACCACCTCCAGTGCTCTCTGAACCTGAATTATTCAGTGATTCCACTAACTTTATTTTGCCATATTTTATATTGCCTGCCCTTTATTTTTCCTTTCCCCTTTTATCCTATAGGGTGTTGGTTAAACTTCTTGTAGTGTAGTAATTGGTAGTTACCTTTTTTTTTTCTCCTGGTCAGTCTTACGACTGTGTTATGCCATGATTTCTCCATCAACACTTTAGGCCAGGTCTTATATCAAGATAGGAAGATATGTCACCCTCAAAGAAATTTCAGATAGGTACTCTTTTTGTGGAAGTCCACTGAATTTACATTTTGTTGACTCTTAATGCTGTTCTGCACTTGTGGCATTTGCAGCAGTTATACCCTATGAAGGAAAAACTGACTGAAAATACAGTTAAATGAAACTGGAAGTCTTACAGTTGTCTCAAAAAATAAATTAATGGAGTATTTGCAGGGCAGTGGAGATCCAAGTTTTTAATCTTTTACAATATTGGGAATAACGAATGTGAATTTCAGATTAACAACTGAACTGGAAAGCTCTTAAGGTGGTTCAGAATTCAAGTACCATATGGTTTGGATGTTGTAATGAAAGAGTTCAGAATGAAAGCTGTGGTGACTAATACTTGGTACCAGAGGCCAAAGGAAGAATATTTCTCACAGTTACCATGTGAAAAAGTGGTTCTTCAGTAACAGCAGCAAATGGCATAAGGTTCAGCTGAATGTCGTGCTGTAGGGTTTGGCTCAGAAACAAGCAGTTCATATCCATTAGAGACAAACTGATTACCGAGCGTTTAATTTGTTCTAAAAGAAGGTATTTTATGATTTCGCACAAAAGAGAGACAAAGTGGAAGATACTCTTACCTGGAACTACATTTGCTGTCCTCTTGAAAAATCAATGTAATAATAAACATCACTTTCTATTAATCACTATTTATCAAACTGAAGCCTGTGCTGTAGCATCTGTGAGTTGTGGCATAAGGTTGGTTATATTTTATTTTTGGTGTTGATACATCTCAAAAAATATTTAGCAATGAGTGCTTTAGGTGTGGATAATTGGTGGTTGCTGCGTGACTTCAGCCATTATATTTATCATAATGTGTGCAGTCAAAATTTATTGCAATATTGATTCATTTTAAGGTAACTTCTGTCAGGCAAAGTGTATCACAAAGTCATTTCCATCTTTCACTCTTCCTAGCTGGCAGGTGTATCTATAGCTACATTCTGATGCATATATATAAAAATATATATAAAGTAACAGCTGAAATGTATGAAGCCCTTATGAGCATTTTCTTATAAACTAAACTTAACATATCAATTACAGAAAACAGAACAGCAAGCTCAAGTTTATTGTATTTTAAATTAGTTTGGAATATTCCTGGAGTAAACTTTATTTAAGAGCCCTAGCACTAAATTCTAGGTACTGTTTACTTAAAATATTGCACACTATGCTAATGGAGGAGTGTGCCAGCTGCTCATAACAGAAAAGTTACTTTAATGAATGGCGCATGTGGGAATGTGACAGCGTTAATTTAAAGTTTAAATGTATTTTCTTGCACCTAATGTTCCCTGAATGTACGTGTTGTAACAACTACTGGGAGTTTGAAAGCTGCTAAACATAAATTTTGCAAATTATTTCTGCAAAACATGGCTCTGCTAGTGGAAGAAACAACATGACCCTGCTGCTTTTTATTTTCCTGATAATTGTACCTGTGTTCCATACAAGAAAAAGGGAAGAGGACTTCATGATATATCTAAGCTTTTCTTGGCCAATGTTCAGCACAAGCCAATGTCATACACTCTCATGCAATTAAAGCCTCAGAAAAGTCACTGATGTGTGTATGCAGCTCTTTATTTCATATTTCATGTGTAATTGGGAGGCTGCAGCTACCATACTTTTAGAATGTAATGAAACACTGAGCCTGTGGAAAAAAATCTGGATTTTATCTCCCTGTGTGAGATGCAGTCAGAATTTTACTTATCGTTTCAACTCTTCAGTGTTTTCATCAAAATTAAACCAACATTTCTTAGCCCATGCAAATATCTAGGGGTCTCTTGAGCCTCTTCTTTCATGCTTAAAATTTTTCCACTGTGTTGGTGATCAGTTTATTCAAAAATTGAGCTAAATTCTTTGAAAGGCTTATCAAAGCTTAAAAAGCTTTTCTGTAAACCTGCAGTGCTTAATAAGGATGTAAAATTGTGTGAGAGAAACATTGGCTGTAACGTGGCCTGCAGATGAAAGCAGGAAGGTGATGAGTTAGAGGCTGTTTAAACCTCAGTGGAGCAGCTGAAAACATTGTCAGAGAGAAAAGGAATATTTTTTTATATTATTCATCTAAAGGTTATTTTTGGAAGGGGAGAGAGGACCTTCTACAATCCAATTTCTTAAAACAAGATAGGAATTTCTAGGGGCGGAGATCAGATTTTTGCTGTGCTATGTGTGATAGAATTGAGGTAAAAATGGGTTTTCAATACTCCATTTTATTTAGAAGCTCTGTGTATCAAGTAAAAGAGTCTTAAAAGCATATCTATGAAATACCAGATGTCCTTCAGGTGAAGTTATTTCCATATAAAGTAAAAATTTTGTCAAAAAGCTGCAATACCCTGCCTATAACTACACTGCTAGAAGAATGGCCTAATATTTCTGAATTAAAATAAGAGTGAAAGAAATCATTTTACACAGGTAGTGATCCATAGATAGCTCCCTGCCCTCGGATATTTTGTGGAAGTTATATGTTAGACAGAGGAGATGTTTATTAAAAATATGAAATAAGAATTTTTCATCAATATTTTCCTGATATCAGTATCGGAAAAATAAACTGAAAGTTCTTCTGGCAATGTTTTATGTCCTGGAAGGGTTGGAGCAATAAGAGAGATAGAATATCTAACTCATAAAGCAAGATGTATTTGAACTTCAAAGCTCATCCCTTCCTAAGCTGAAAAAAGACAAACTGTTATACACTCACAAGTCTTACTAAACATATTACTAAATGTTTAGAACTTTTTGCAATAAAGCTTGTCTTCATCACTGGATGTCAAGGTGGTTTATAAAGGAATTAAATGTTTTTCCAGCAATTTGTCAAGTTGGGTTGCTGACATGTAGAAAAGTCAAGTGGTTTGCCAAAGATTACTCAGCAGACTGATGGAAAACAAAAATAGGCTTTAATCTCTTTATTCTGATTCACTCCAGTCCCGTAATCATTGGACCATAGAATGAAATGTGAAGGATTATGGAAGTTTTATTACGTGATGCTGCTCCTCTCTTCCTGTGTTCCTAATGTTGGGTATATGTTGTTTGACAGCTGAGTGACACCTATACACATTTGTGTTTGGTTATGTAACATTAAGTCTTACATATCCTTTGCTGGTAACACTGTTCTTGTTTCACAAACCAAGCAGGAATGCAGTTGTCATATTTTTTGTTTCACCTATCCTTTATGAAGCTTAATAAAGATTGTTATCTAGTGGCCTGTACTTAGTTCTCAAAGTTTCATATTCTTGAAATCCATGGAGATGAGAACTAAGCTCCAAATTTACCCCAAGATCTGAGCTTTTCTTATGGAGTCTGAATGTTTATACTTCTTACAGTTCAGAGCTGTTAGAAAAGTGAATTCACATTCCTGATGTACATAAACAGCACTATTAATTATGACTTCCAAGCTGTTTGGAACAAATGTTCTTCTTGTATCTAGAACTACACAGGAATGTGTTTTTTAATTAAACTGGGGTTTATGAACAGTAAGTAGTAACACGAGTGAAGTGTAGGTGTGAATATGTATTAATGACTTCTCTTAAATGACTGCATCACCTCACAAAACTTTATTCTTAAGAATACAAGAAAATATGAAGTACATAAGAATATATGTACATGCTTTTCAACATGGAATTCAGATTTATTTCTATCTAGTTTCTTCTTGGATGAACTTTTAAATGTGCAATCTTCTCCAAGCATTCAGATCTGTTCATGCAGTGCACTGGGGATAATAGATCTTGTAGTATCAGGCAGTACCTGCTTCCATGAAGCTGCAGATCCAGGAGTTAATTCGTTGGCTTAAACAGGCACTTGAAAACTTTCCAGTGGCAAGAGAGTTCAAGTCCTCTTGTAAACACGAAACTTGGATTGTGTCAGGGAGATGTTCATGCTTGAAGCTAAGAGTGAGCAAGCTGGGATGACTAAAGTGTAACTGCATCATGCACAGAAAAGAAAGAGGATGGAAGGCTAGGAAAGTAAGTTGTCATAATGGAAGAGGAGGGAACTAGGGGAGCCCAGAAGGGCCTTGGAATTTTGAGCTTGATTTCTTTGGGGATTTTCCTTGAAGGCTACCAGCAGACTAACTCATAGTATTTGAGGGGAGGAGGAAGTGGAACTGAAGAATTTTTCAAGAGTAAAGAAGGTTTGGAAAGTCAACATTGCTTGAATTTCATGTTTTATTTAGAGACTTAAGGGCTTGGGAAATCACTTGGGGACGGAAGGTTTGGGTTGTAGGGAGGGAGGAGTGTTGCAGAGCTGGGGCCTGGATGATGCCTGAGCATGTGCTGCCAAGCCTGAGTGTGCAGGTTCTGTGCAGCATCTCACGGTGCCGGTGGCTGGAGCCAGAGCTGGGCACTGGTCTTGCTCTGAAGATAGAGAGCATCATGCTGCTGCTGAGCATTGGGGCCAGGCTTCCAGCAGGGATCTTCCAGCCCAGGAAAATGCACCGTTAGGGACAAATGGAAATAGCCTTTATAATTTCCAGTCACTTTGAAAACAAATGGTTGAGACGGCTTGGTTATTACTGGGTAAAATAAATAACTGTAGTCAATAAATTCAGGTTGGAATCCTGAAAGTGAATTATTTTTTCTGTCTTGCAATTAGTTTGGCTATTCAGAACTCACCATATACATGCTGTTTTATTTTTTACCTTGGTTTTCTTCCCTCTGGAAGGAACAACATGTTTTCCCCTGTGCTTTATTTATTTTTTTTTTTTTGAATAGTGAGTGGCAATAAGATAAATCTTCCATCTATCTATGTGGAAAAGAAATTACAATGCAGGAAGCAGTGACACAGCCACCACAGCTTGAGTTTACCGCTTCTGAGTTTAGTCAAGTAAAATTCCTTTTAGCTGTATAGATTGAAAATGTACAAGGAAAGGGGAAAATCACCTTCAGAAAATAATCCTCCCAACCTCAGTGATATCTTAATTTTTTTTGAGCAGCATAACTGTTCACCAAGAGGAGTTTGCTATTTTACAGTGTTGAAAATTTAATATCCTGCCCTTGTACTTTTTGATTTTTTTTGCTGTGTACAATGGGAAAGTTAGCTAAGAAATTTCGAGATTCTCATGAGCTGTCAAAAAGAAAAAGAAAAAAAAGGAGATTGTCATATCACATTCTTGACCTTTGTTTAGCTTGCAGCATCATTCTGAAGGGTAGGCAGAAAAACTGAGATGTAAGAAGTTCCAGCAGTACCAGTAATGAACATACCTTAATTAGAAGGTTAGACCAAGACTATCAGCAGCATTACAGTAAAAACAAAAAGTCAAAAACTAGTCAAGCTTTAATACCAGGAAAAACAAAATGGAAAATGAACAACTACCAGTCATAATGGATTACTTTTTTTTTCCTAGTTCAAGCAAAGTGTTTCTGGTTTTTGCACTGAACTTGCACTACCTCAGTAAACATTCTACCCCTGTAGTGCCGTGAACCTCACCAGAGCAGAGTGCTATAAAATATTGTGCAAGGCCAAATGGTAACAATCTGCTGTTTCATATCTCTAAGAGGGCGTGTTTGATGTAGGAAGAAAATCCTAAAAATGTGAGGTGTGGTTGAGATACAAAGTTGTGGTGTTACTATAAATTATAATATAAGTCCAGCTTCCTTCATGTTGTTCACAAGCGTGTGTGGAAGGTAAGGCTAAATAGTAGCTATCAACTTCTAGTTTCATTGTTTTGGCAAGGGATTGGCTTTCTGCTTTCCTGTTTTCTCTCTTGAGGAGAATGAAGTTTGGTGCTGTGTTTTATGGACAACATAGATTTATTCAAAAGTCATCCAAGATTTATTCAAGACAAAATAACTGGAAAACCTGCTTTTATTCTAGACATTTCTTGCTAGATTAGATCTCCAAAATGGCAGCTATTACCAAAAAAAAAAGACATATCCTAGGAGGAAGACGATCAGTGAGGTGACAGCTGTTGGTCCTGCAGTGATGATGTTTCAGCTCAATGTAACTGTGCTCACTAAGTGATAACTTGCAGTGCTGAGGAGCCACAGAGGCAGGAGTTGTGCCAAGCAGTAGGTCTGCAGAAACATTAGTGCAACATTGGACCAAGTTCTGATACACTTTCTGATTATTTCCAAGCACTTTTCAGCGCTGGCATTTCAAAACTGACATTAATTGTGCCTGATTTTTCACTTTGGTATGTATAAACCAGGGATGTTTAACACAAACTGCTGAAACAACTGCCTTGGTGGGGTTCTCAGGGGCTGGTCAGCACAGCTCTGTAATTCTGCAAAGTCACTCTAGTATTGTCACCTGTGTGGTTCAGGAAGCTCTGTGAAATTTGGAGAAAGTGGTGAAACAAGGTCTTACCTTGATAAAGCTTTTTTAACGTAAGTGAAGTGCTGCTTTATTTCCTGACACTTTTCCATAACTAACCCAAATAATCTGTGTGGCTGCCAACCTTAATTTCCTTATCCTTCTGTGACACACAGATTCGAGGAGGAAAACCATGTGGAGCAATTCCCTTGAAATGTACTCAATATCTGGAAGTATTTACAGGTCATTAAATCTTGGCCTCTGAGCAACATGTATTCATGTCCTGTGGGGAAAGGAAGAAAGGCTCTTTCAGTACAATATTAGTTCTATTTGAAAACTTTAGATGAAATAAAGCTTTTCTATCTGCTCTTAGGCAAACTGATGTTTTGCAGGTAGATAAATTCAGGTGAAGAGAGCTGAGTCACCCTGATGACTGTAAAAACTACTCCTTTGTGTAGGTTTGGTTTCCCCTCCTGTATTCCAAATGCTCAGTGTTCATACAGTGGAAATGAATTAGTTGTTCAGTGGTGACATTGGCTGTACTGAGCATATGTATTGAATTAACTGGAGGAAGATTGGGAAGGCAGAATAACACCTTGTGACAATACTGTGTGCTATCAGTTGACAACTTCCACTATAGAAAACTTTAAATTACCATTTTCTCCTTTTTAATCCTTATAAAAATATCTGTTTAATTCTCCAGGCAACCCCTTGCATTTTGACTTGCATGGTAGTAATCAAGAATTACAGCTAAAATGAAAACCATTGTGTGTAATCCATATGGAAACATGAGATTTTGCTGCTGTGCAAATACTCTATGAAATATAAGTTGTGGGTGTGCAGCTCCTTGATCTGGGTGGATTCCCAATGATTTCTGTGAGGGAATCTTAGCTGTTAACTTTTAACTCTCCTTGAAGTGGGAAAAGGAACAACTTTGGAATATGGGAATATCCTGTTATATGGTAATAACATTCAGCATGGAAAGTCTTCCTAAAAAAGACACATTAAGTAGTTAAACTTGCATTTAGTGTGAGTTGTTTTTGAAGCAGAAATGAAGAAATTCAAGGACTGTAAAATGACAAATATAACAATGCTAAGATCAAAGAGACATGAGAATAGGGGGAAAAGAAATGGGTATCTTTGAAATATATTCTTCCAGTCTGACAACATGTTAAAGATTTCCCCCCAGTCTAGATAAATGTGAATTGTATATATTGTAAGGCAGTAAATGAGAATTTATTTATGAAGTTGTTACAGTGAGTTAGTGGTTTATTGTATGATATTTAAGAACAAAGCCATTTCTTAATGATCTTTTTTTTTTAATAACAGTGTATTCAGCCCAGTGGAAATCTGCTGTGGTAAATGACTATCACTGAGACCACTTGCTTCTGCTTGCCTGTCATACCCGGTAGAGGGAATCAATATGAGAAAACCTGGCATAACTGGCATGTATTATAAATAAAGCTGTCTAGGGAAACTACATAATGATTCATCAAAATAGACTTATTAGTGTTAGGTATCATCAGTCATTTCACTTAATCTTGGTTCACTGAAAAGTTTATTTAACATATGAACACACCTTGTTCAGGGTGGAAAAGGAAATTTAAAACATCTTTGGCTTAAACCATGAAAAATGTAGAGGATCTCAGAATGCAGAAGAATGATGTGTGCAATTCAGAGCAACATGGATGAATAATTTTGTAGCAAAACAAAAGTTGTGCATTTTGGTTTACTGTGTAATTCGACCAAATGAATTGTCGGTTTAGTTTCCATTTTTTGCTTTATTCAGTCTTTTAGCATGCTGGTGACATTTTGTCTCTGTACTTAGTATTTCATAGAATCAGAGAGTTGTTCATGTTGAAAAAACCCCTTTAAGATCTTTAACTGTGCAGTCCACCACTGAACCATGTCCCCAAGCACCACACTGACACATCATTCAGGTCCCTCCAGGGATGGTGACTCAACCAGTTCCCTGGGCAGCCTGTTCCAATCTTTGACCTCCCTTTTGGTAAAGGAATTTTTCCTAATATGCAGCCTAAACCTTCCCTGGTACAACTTGAGGCCATTTGCCTCCTGCTGAGGTTTCTCCAGTTTGGGAAACCCCCCTGAGCACTTTGTTGTGAATTAGAGGGAGAGAGAAACTCCAGTAGAATTAGAGCCAGTCTCAGACTAGTGATAGAAATTGAAAACAGTGTTACTTCAGCATAGCTGCAAGTACTTTCAGGAGCAGATGGTCTGACCCTTTAAGGGTAATTATATCATGATCCTAATTAATCACAACAAGACTGACCTTTTGCTGACCCAAAAAATAATTTCAGTTAGAGAATCTTCATTCCAACTTAGATTTTTTTTTTTTTTCTTTTTCCTTGGGTCAGATCTGGATATCCATATGCTCTGTGTGCAGTAGGACAGCTTCAAGACATTAGTATAATGATATGTCAGCAAATTGTCACCAGTTATTGTGTCATGTAAGATCACAGGACTTACAGGTGAACTTTTGAACTGGTGAGTCCAACTATTTCTCTTCTCAGCACTTAACCCATGTCTGTGTTTTACCCTAGTGCTAATGTCAGTGACTTTTCTTTCTCAATAATATATTCAGTAATTGAACAAATCAGCTTTTTAGGAAATTATCTTAATGTATGTCATGAGGAAATTTTATCACTGTAGTCTGGGATTTAGGTTATGGACTTCCTTTCATAAGAACCAAGTTACTTCTTTGACCATTTCCCTGAAGATTTTTGTCTGCTTTGCCTGGATTTCTTCATTCTGATTTCTGAAGACTGGTCCTAACCTAGTACTTTATTTCTCCAAATACCAATGCACAAATGCTGACTGGTTATTCACTTTAGTGCAATTTTTGCCCTATTTCTATATATGCCTATTGGGAACTTTAAATGCTTTATCTTAAATATTAATACACCATGTAAATTACTGCTTCCTATGGGACAATGATTGTTTTCTGCTCTGAAAGTCCTAAGATGTGATGGTCAAATTATGCAGGGAAAACAAAAAGAAAGCAAATATTTAATGTCCATTTTCATTTAAACAAAAGCCATTCTGTACCTCAGGGTTTTTTTGTGTGTATTTATGGTTGTTTGGTTTTTTTTGGTGAGGTTTTTTTGTTGTTTGTTTGGCTTTTTGTTATTGTTTTTCTTTTGCTTTTTTCTTTGTTGTTTTGGTTGGGTTTTTTTTGTTTGTTTGTTTTTTTTTTGTTTTGTTTTGGTTTTGTTTTGGTTTTGTTTTTTGTTTGTTTGTTTTTTTTTTTAACTTTGTTCTTTTTTCTTGGGTCATGTGTTGTTAAGGAGGTGCCATGAAGTATAGGTGGTTCTAGCTCCAACTATGTTTTTTCTTTTTGTTGCTTATTGTATCTGTTTTAGTCTGAAATGCTACAAAACTCTTAAATGGTGTAGAATAATGTCTGGTCAGATGAAGTGCTCCAGTTCTTTGATCCAGTAACTACCATTAAGAAGTGAAATTAAGAAGTAACTACCATTGAGAAATGAAATGCTGTAAATAATCAAACCCCTTGAGAAGCTGAGACACTTTGAAAGACAAAAGAACACTGGATTATTATTTGCTTCAGGATCCTACTGTCACTTCTAAATGTGCCAAATATAATAGTTGAAGAGAATGACATGTGCTAAGGTATGTTTTGAGCATTTCAGATGTTTTGCTGAGTGACAGTGGAAATCATTCAGCTGAGTGTGTAGTTGCATCCCTACACTGATAATACTGAAATATTCTGAGGATCACAGAAGCTTCCAAACAATGGGAAAAGAAAAAAATATTTTCTGTATCTACCCATTATGCACACACATAGCATAAATAATTTGCTTTCTTTGATCTTCCCTTAATTCTGGCTCTACTGCATATTGTCCTCTTTTAGAGTAGCAGAATTCTGCCTGCTGCTGTTTCTCTTCTCTTGTCTCACTGGGGTCCTTAGGAACAAACTTCCCATCTTTGAATTACAGAAAAGAGGCCACAATAGCTGTTCCTCTTAGGTAGCTTTTGTCTTCTAGGGGTTATTGGTCATGTTTCTTCCACAGATTTCCCAAACCCTCTCTTAGGTTCAGTACACTCGCTTTTCTGGTGTAGTAGGAAATCTGATTTTTCTTAATGTGTAGGTGAGATGACAATAGAATAAAGTTATTTGATTGGTATTTCTGTTCCCATTTGAGTTCAGTGCTTTCTATTCTCTTTGGGTTTTTTTTGGACTTAGAGCAGAATGCTCATACTTGAGAAAAAAGGTTTGAAAAATATTCTGAACATTGCAAATGCTGATTCCCCCTTAGACAAGAGAGCTTTGATAAATTAAATGTCCATTTAAATAACAGACTATTTTCAAAATTGAGAAACTTCTTTTTTGAGGAACGATGACTAGTAACTATGGCTGGGAAATATAAAACTTGGATGTCCATGGTGTTATTTATGCAAATGCCCTCTCTCAGCTTAAAAACCTGGTAAAGTCTTGTAATTAAGACTTGGAAATGCCCATGTGTAATTTTTAAAAATCTAACAATATTCCTGCAATATGCATAGAAAGTGAAGTTCTTTTTATCTTCCTTAGAGTTTTAAAGTACCCTCTTTATTACTAAAGAGCTTGGTTAAAACTATGAATTGATTTGAATAGCTTTCATCTCTTTAATCTCTCTCACTTATTTCCCTGAAACTGGAGTAAAGTTTTTGATTGATGTTCTGCAAGTATTCAGGGTTGCACCAACTGAGTCAGTGCAATGTGAGGGCACCTGAACCCATTGGATGGTAACAGGGTTTGAATGTGCCTTTGCAGGATCACATTGTCTGGCCACCTGCAGGTTACTTATTTGCTGCTTATTTTTGCAGTGGAAGGTTGTTGCATCACTGACAATGTCGTATCATGTTCTCTCTGCTCTTTTCATCCTCTCTGTCAAGGCAGTAACATTAATTTGTGTCCATTTGAATAATACTCATTGTCACATGGAAAGAGATCTTGTGACAAGCAAGGGATTTGTTTAGCAAAAACACTTTCAAGAAATGGCAATTTTGAGAGACTCCATTTTACAGGAAGGGATAAGAGTGGCTAAACACCTAAACCCCACAATTTTTCATTTCAGTGTGAGTATTTGCCAATGCACTGGGCACATGACAAGTGAAATTCACTTGCCATGGTGCATTCTAAATGCTCCATAAATACAGTGATCAAAGTGGGTCTGATTGCTGATTGCAGCCTTTTTGTTTGCTGAGCAATTCCAAGCTCTTCAATGCGACTTCATGTTTACTGCAGGAGTCCTGGAAGTGCCTGGTGTTTTGTCTTTGTGCTCTGATGTCACTGGTACACAGAAACAAGCTGGTCCAGGAGCAACCACATCCTGCTGCAGGGCTGGGTGGAATTAGCATAGGGTAATCTGTTCTCATCCCACACACGGTACCTTCAGCACCAAAATCCTGCCACTTGCACCAAATACATCCACCCAAAACTAAAAAAAAAACCCACAGAGTCCACCTGTAAAGGTATTGCTGCAAGCCATTGCTTCAGATCAGTGAAGGTGTAAACAGGAGGTGGTGTGATTTGGCTATGACTGAAGTCACTGCTGGGGCTTCCTGGGCTGGAATTACTGGTGTACAGGTCAAAGCTCTTTTTAGAGTCAAAGCCTTTCTAAAGCAGAAGATTAGAAGGCTGTGGAGACAAAACTAGATAATTCTAAGAACTATTAAAAAAAACCCCAACAGCCCTGTCTCCAAAACCCCAGCAATCCACCACCAGACTAAAAAGCCTCAATGGCCTCACACTTAAAAATTCCTGTATTAAGCTGAGGTGATCAGGCAGGGAAAAAAAAATCCTTTTAAATTATTCACGATCAGCCAGTTATGTACCCATGAAAATGCAAATGCAGCCCCAGGAAGTATCAGCCCTATGGGTGGCTTTTTTTTTTATGGAAGCATTAATGACATAAGCCCCAAGTAGTCATTTTATGGACACACTTTAGAAAGAAAAATGGATATAAAGTAGAATTGAAATAGAGGTGGGAAAGGACCATAATGGGTTGCCTTCTTAATGTAGGAGAAGCAAAGCATGGAACTGGGTTTGATTAGGTTTTACAGGTAGCTGTATTTAAGCACCACAGGAGAAAAAAATCTTCATTTAAACTAGGAACCAACACTGGCGCCAGTTTTTTTACACATTATAAAATATACTCAGGAATCAGAACTAATAAAAATTCTGCTAAAGCAGAACTTATAGATGGTATTTCCATACAGCAGCTTGCTGGTAGTCTTCAAACTGCATCCTGTTCAGAGTGACATTGTGGCCAAACAGCCAAATATTAGCACATTATCAGAAATTATTACAGTGATGTCAGTCTGGTACCTAATTACCAGGGGATGTCAAGTAGGAAGCAACTGCATAGCCTTAAGCTCCATCCTTTTATATGTAAAAGCATTTGTAATTGGGAAGATGAAGTGCTTAACGTGTGGACTAAGGGCTAGTCTGTGTCTGAGCACATGAAAACATTTCTTGTGTTCTACAACTGGAAGCCCCTGGGGAGAATTAGTCACTCTTGAATAAAGCAACTTACCAGCCTGCAAAGTTCGATGAAAACGTTTTGATGAAGCCTGTGACACTTCAGCTTGTCCCTTTCAATAGACAGTAATATATTAGAAGTTGTCCCAGCACTTTTGCCATCCTATTGCTGCCAAGATTTTGTGAATATCAGCTACTCCAAACTGTGCAAGAAAAACTTACTATTCATCAGTGTCTTCAGTTTTGATGTCAAACGGCTTCTGCCTCTTGCAAAGGGACATGCTAAAGGAATATTGAGTTTTGTATGGGCTGAGGTGAGCTTTTAAAGGCTCAAGTATTTTGCATTTTCCTTGGTCATTATAGCTGTCCTTCTTCCAGAATTTGGAGCTTTTCAGTTTGAGGAGCTTTGATTTTTATAGAAACTACTCAGGAAGGCTTTAAAAGAATTTGGAGCTATCACTAGGTGTATTACTTTGTGTCAATTTTTTTATTTTTTTTTCATTTAAGTCTGCTGGAGACTTATTACTGTTTTATAAAGAGCTAAGGATAATCTGCCTTTCCTGTAAAATAACTTATTATTTCTTACCTTTTTTTGTAGCAAGCTTAGTAATTTGTCAGAATGAGCTGTGATTTTTAGCTGATGCTCTTTCTGTTCTGCCACCAGTATTGACAATCTTCCATTGACAATCAGAAGGAGAAAAATCTTTGTATATAGATTGAATTTCAGAATGCTTGAAAGGAAGAGATCATATATGTTCATTAATTGGTGATGTCAGAAAACTTTGATACAGATTTAGTGAATTCAGGCCTCCTTGATGTATCTAAATCTAAAGGGAACTTTTGTTCAAGTGATCAAGAAATAATTAGGAGCAATAATTCAGCTAATGTTGATAGCAACTCATTTGGTGTTAAATCATTAAAAAGATCTGATTCTTTAAAGCTGTAAAGCTTCCATGAAAAACAGCAATTGTCCAGACCAATGGCTATTTTTATTTGTAGTGTTGTTTTTATTTGTTAGTACATCTAGGGTAAGGCAAACTGACTGGATATAAACTTGTAGGAATTGCCCTACTGAAGAGGAACTGGATTGTGATACCTCTCATCTGTTTGATTCAGAGGACAGTGCATCCAAGGACCAAATTAACTCCTGTTTTATCCAGTGTGAAAGAAATACTTATTTGAAGTTTGAAGAGTTATTATTGACTCAGGATTCCAATTACATTTGTGGATCAATTATAGACTTTTTGTGCTGCTGCAGCAAACAACTTAAGTGACACTTTCCTTCAGTTTCTCCTGAATATGATGCTTTGCTGAGGCATTGCAAAGATGAAATTGATTGCTAATTTGTGAGCTACACTGTAGTGTGAGGGCCATATTATTACATAAATGAGTCGTCAGAAATCTAATTATACGAAATTATATAAATGTAATTATGTATTATCTAATTATGTTTTCCTGAAGAACTTCACAAAGGCAAATTCTTAGTTGCAGAAATTAAACATGTATGCTGGGTGAAGGGTAGATGAGGCTGAGAATCAGTATTGAGCTGGGAGGAAACCAGTTTGTATATTCCTTGAAGAAACATGGTTCTTTTAATTCAAAAGAAATGTGAAGCATAATCTCTAAATTCAGCCTATTGTATGTAAAAGTTTATTTTTGAATAGATGCTCTTACTTAAAAGTGGAATATCTAATATATAATTTAATCAAGAGTGTCTGAGGATACTTTCTTATCTTTTATTTTCTCAGGCATGAGTATTGATTATTGACCAGCTCTTCTCCACCATCAAAGCAAGTCCTCTCTTAGAGCTATGTTTCTTTCCCTGGATATATAGAAATGGAGGCAGCAGATACATTTCTAAAGGTAAGAATGTGTTTCTAGGCCTTCCTAACACACTGTCAATGTTAATTTTTAATTTCCAAGGGTGTCATTCCATTAATTTCATTAGCCCAATGGTTGTAGTAAGACATAGGAAAACTTACACCATTTTCCCTGTTACCACTTGTGTGTGAAAAATACTTTGTTCTACCTTTTTCTTCATTTTCCATAATGTTGGGTGGTCATATTTTTTGAAGACTGAGTATTTTTTCTGTTTCGGAGCTTTGTCGTTAAATGCTTAATCAAACTCTAGATCAACTTGTGATTTGTTTCTCAGTAAGAATTACTGATAGCTTTAGGTTGAAAATGTGTTGTAGGCTCATAAGAAATGCTTGTGATCAAATAATATCCTAATTACTTATAAAGATGTTACAGAACAATTTGCTAATTACCTACTCATAGAGTTAGAGAACCATTTGGGTTGGATTGATGAGGTGACCTGAATTACTTTCAGCTCCAGTGTTATATTCTTTTAATAATTACTTGAAATTGTGAATTCAGCCTTAACATGCATAGCTGTAAATTTTTAAAATAATCTTCATTCATCCAGGGACTCATTTAAAGAGCATGGTTAGTTCTCATAATGCTCAGGAAAGGGGACTTCAACTTGGGCGTTGGGCATTAGATGGAGTTTTGTTTCATTGCAAACAGCAACACTGGACTGATATCTTTAAGCATAAGAATAATCTTTTTGGTGCTGGGACCCCAAGAAATAGGTCCCATGTATGTTCTACCCACTAAACAGAATAATTGCTGTAAAAGAACTCTTTCTAGCATGGTAAAGGTTACAGAATGGCAGAACAGATTTGGAGGTCTGCTGCTCTATTCTTCTGCCATATGGCAGAATAAATTGCACCTTATTTCTTTCTTAGTGAATTCTGATGCACTTGTCTAATGTATTTTTCCTTCTCCTGCTCCTTTTAGTAATTAGCAGTGTAGCATTCACATAAATACACTCCAGTAAATCACGTCTCCTTTTAGGTATTGGATGGATGTAGCATTAAACCCAAAAATTATTTAGGCACTTGCAGCTCAAAATACCCAAAAGAGCTTTAGAAAACTAGCAAAAGAGGAACACTGAAGAAGGATTGGTGCCAAGTAAAGGTGCTGAGCTCTGTGCCCATCTCAGATCTCTGGTAACTTTTTCCATGGTTGTTTTGCAGTGTTTCATTTAGCCAATGTGGATATGATTAGACTGAATACAGATACTGGGCATAGAATCTGTATTTCTTATCTATGACTGAGAACTTGAATTTAAGGGAAATGTCAGCTTCAGTGGCAAAAAAGGATAAAGACAGTGGGCAGGTATGAACGCCCCTCTCTATGAATGCTGGAAGAACAGACTTATAACATGTAAAACTCTGTCCTTCTAATCCAGAGCTGAATTGGATTCTCAGTGTGGGAACATGCAGGGCCCAGGACAGAATCAGATGAATATTTGATTTTTAAATCCACCAGACTATGTGCCATCTTCAAGACACTTTTATGGAAAGCATAGATATAGCTCAGTATTTGATAGCCTAACAGTGAAAAAGCTTCAGGAGAATAGATACCATGTTATCTATTCTGTTAGGCACAGAACTGTCAAAATACTTCATCTGTGGTTTAAACATCTCTGCTTTCATCTTGAGCTGAGACTGACATCTGTCTGATTGTGTGGCATGGGGGAAATGTGATTTAAAGGTTACAAGAGCAGAAGGGATTCAGGATTTCAGATGAAAGTGAGTGAATGGGAAGGTCCTTAAACCAGTAACTTAATTAGGTTTTCACTTCAGCCTGTTGAGTAATGTTTATGGAGATTAACAATTCTAAATAAAGAAGAAATGAATGGAGAAATAAAGAGGCATAAAATACAGCAGTAAAAGGCTGATTAAACTGATGAATGCCACAGTCAGGATTTCTCTGTTCTACTGGTTCCATGTATATGCTTAATACTTGGGAAAACTTTATTATGATTTGATATCAATAATGTTAAGCATAGTTTAATTGAGGATTAGTTGTATCAGTATCAAATAACATCAGAGCAAAATCCATATTGTTATTGCAATCATTAATTTTCAATGTTATAATTGAAGATTATTAAAAAAATTTATTAGTTGGTAATATTTGTAAGGGAAATGGTTTTTGCTTGAGGTTTACAGTATTCATCAAGAAACTCTTAATATCTTTGTGGACATTGTGTTCCATAAAACACACCTACAGGGTATTAAGACAGTAGATGTCTTTTGTTATAAGCCGAAGCTTCATTCAGCATTGTAGAAGTGAAAACTTTTGTTATAATACTAAATTTATACTGATAGGAATTTTTAGCAATGCACATTGAAAGATTGAAAATCAGCTGCATTAGCAATTATGGGTCTCTAAAATTCATGTCTCTGACTAACACGGGTTTGCTCACAAATGTTCAGATTGTGTGTGGCCAGTTGATGTTGTAGATTTGAGGAGTAACTTTTTTTCTGCACTTTCTTACTGATCTATGGAGCTCATACGTGTATCTCCTGTGGACTTAGGATATCCTTAAAATCCCAAATTTGAGAAATTATAGTATAAACTACTTGTACACTTATATTGTGTGGAAAAGTTAGGGAAAGTCTATCTTTAAGCAAGGCTTTGAGTTTAACTGAGCATTATCCATGACTGATGCGCTGTTCTGTTGTGTTCAGCACTACATGAGTTGTCTGCCTGGCTGACCTGCCAGTTCCTATCAGCTGTCCTTGTCCTCTTCAGCTCACAGAGGATGAGAATTTGAGCAGTGTTGGACAAGCAGAAATGCTCTTTTGGTGATTCTGGTTTAAAGACTTTTTTTATTATTATTATTTTTTCTAATGAGGTTAATGTTCTGAACTACTTCCAAAGTAAAAGATGCACCTCTGATACCATATGGAAATACAGAACAATGAGAAGAGTTCCCAAGGAGTTAACAACAAAGAGATATTAAGGCTTAGTTGTCTGAGGGGTTGTCAGGTGTTTACTCAACTGCTAGAAATAAGAAAAAATGTTGCAATGAAGGAAAACTTACTGATATCAGTTCAGAAAGTTGTGGAGGGGCTGGTGGGGAAAGTGTAAGATATTTGGTTAAAAACAGCTCTGCTGCCATTTTGCAATCAAGAGAATCATCAAAGCAACCTAAACTGGCTCAGTTCTAAAATTTGCAATTACTACCTACCATGTTTACTGAACAGAAGGTGTGTAACTTACTCATTCCCAAGACATTTCCTGGAGATTCTATGGATCATTATTGCTTTCTTCTGTTTCTTTTTGTTGCATTTCTTGCTTCCTGTAGCCACATTTAGACCTTGGGTGTGGTCTGCTATATTCCTCTGGTTTTGGTTGGTTTTGTTTTTTGGGTGTGGGTTTTTGTTTGTTCGGTTTTGGTTTGGGTTTTTGTTTTGTGTTTCTTTTTTTGGTTTTTGTTTTTCATTTTCCTCCTGTATCTGCCTCTGTACTCTTTTTCTCTCTGAGTTATTTTTTAATGTAAAGACTGATCAAAGACTTCAACAATACACAGCAGAACTGTCTAACTGGAGATCATGAGGCCAAATTTGGAACTACAGTAACTTCCCGTGCAATTTCCCAAGCAGCATAAAAAGAAACTTGTTTGATTACAGGAATTTTTTTGTACATTTAAAAGATGGTGTTTAATTTGGAAATACATAAAGAATGCCCAATGAGGGATAAATTATTATTCTGCAGTATGGATTTTAATGAATTCATGCAGATTCAGCAGGATTTTTCTCCCAAATAGAAACTGCAATATAAGGGTTTAATTTTCCTTTTCCAGTTTTGCTGGAATCTCACTTGTAGCGAATCTTACGCTGTTTACACTTACAGTTTTTGATCTTCTGTCCATATACCAGCTGTCAGGAAAGCACCAAGACCACAAAAATTGCTGATTAGTTACAAGGCACAAGGAACTCAAGCTGCTCCCATTTGGAAGCTCAACAGTCTCTCCAGGGTTTGCCCCATTTGAGCTGTACCAGTTCTACTTTCACTAAAGCTACATGGCATAACCTGTTTGGCAGAGTGGAGTTGATCACAACTTTGTTTTGTTCAGTTCTGAAATCAGGTTATAAAATGTAATTACAGTTAGTTGTCATCAGAGGTCATGTTTTTCAAGAGAGAAGGAGCTGCAGTGCCTTTTAAACAGTTTCTTAATGAAAATTTGTATCAGCTGCCCACAAGAAACAACAGTGTGATTGTGCTGTCTCAAAAATAGCTTTTCATCAAAGGTTAGAAATAACCTTTAGCATTCAAGAGACAGTGAATTTACAAAGATAGTGACCAGGTCACATTACCTTTACAATATGTTTGCCAGTTTGCTTGGGTTATTGGCTCTGTTCTGGTGGTGGGTTTTCCCCATTTCTAGCCTCAGCTTTCAGGCAGAAGCATCTGCTTTCTGGGAGGGGAAGCAGAGCACTGTGTCAGGAAATCCTTTGTAAATATTGCAATAGATGATGCATTTTTCATACTGTGCAAGCACAGTTTAATCTCTGTCAGCCAAAGCTTCCAAATGGGGAGCCTGTGGTGGTTTGCCTCTCAAACCTATCATTTGGCACCTGTAAGTGTAAGAGATTCCCAAATTTAAAAGCTAGTTTGATTAAAACCTCTTCCACCTTTCCTTGGAGGGGAAGAAAGTTGGAAAGGTTTTGTTCAGGCTCAGATTTGCAAGATAAGATTGTGGTTAGTTAGGCTTGTATGAATGGTTGCTGTGTTGAATCATTTACAGATAAGAAAAAACCTGGGGAGGCATGGAAGGATGATGTGTTTGTGCAATCCTGAGTGCTTTCTTTGCTTCTCTAAATAAAGTAACAATAATAAAAAAGGACAACACAAAGGGTTTGGATATGTAACTAGCAATGTCCATGACACAGGTCACTAATTTTATTGTGAAATATGCTTAGCTTGAATCCTGAGCGCTTTTATAATTAATGCAGCAATTTAATTATGTAGGTAAAAATAGAGACTCTGTTTAAGGGATGTGTTTTTCCTTAGTGTTAGCAAAATTCCTTTTCCTACCAAACTAGAAATCCTTTCCTGCATTATATCTGACAGTAAAAATGTCATTTATTTGTATCTCAAATTCTTCCAAATAAGTTAAACTTAATTTGAGCCAACACATAAAATATGCATGTTTTTTTTCTAATTTATAGTACTCTTAACATTTAAAAATCTACTCCTGCTCTTAAAAGTTATTTACAGCAATTGATAAAGCTCTTAGTGCAAGCATTTTGATTAAAGGTACCTTGAACTATGTTTGCCTTGGCATTCTTTTTTTAAAAAAAATTGAACAGTGAATGCCTGTTTTCAAGAGAAATTATGTGAGGATACAGGGCCAGGACTTGAAAGGGAAAAATGTTCTAGAATAATTTCTGCTGGTCCTTATTTTACCAGTCTGCAGTGGCAGTATATGCACTTCTGTAGTACTAGTGTGGCAAACAGACATAGAATAATAAATCTTGATATGTGTGAAGTAAATGAAGTATATACAGCATATCCTGCCTAAATGGATTAGAAATTCAGTTCATATTTTAATTATATCTTCCCCAACACTATCTTTTATCAAGGTGGTTGTGTAAGAAAGGAAAACAAAAGTGTTGTGCTTCCCCTCTTCCCCTTCTGTGCTGTTAATGCTTTAACAGAGAGTAAGTAGATGGTAATTGACTTTCCAAACACAGAAATTCAGCTAGCTGTGGAGTGTTTGCTTGAGAGCTGAAAATCAATAAGGAAATGAGAAAGTTGCCATTTCTAGTACTCCATTAGCTGCTGTGCAATAAGATCTCATCAAATAAATCTTATCAGCACAAGTGCATTTCAAGCCAGAAAATTTCAGGAATTATGAGTGTTAAGGCTGCAGTTTGCCAGTACCTCGTGTATCAACAGTTTAACCACTGCTGAATGGAAGGGTCGATAAGTTAAGCACCAGTGACTTCACAGATTACTATTGATTTTAGTGGGGTTTGGATCAAGTTTTAGTAGCCAAAAAGATCAGAATTCTTCAGGTGAAAATAAATGATGTAGGCCACATTTTCTCATTCATTTCCCTATTGGGTAGAGGGAGAGAGAACACAGGCAAAGGATTTACAGAGGATTCAACAAGGCTATGAATGTCTGGTGTGCTGCTTTAATTTGGTGTAAAGGGGGATTTATTTATTGTTTTAGTGTAGGATAAACAGAAGGATTGATTTATTTCACTTGTTAATAGCATCTATGTTTATTAGAAGAATATAAGATAATATAGTAAAAGTGTTAACAAAGGAGTTTTATGAGGAGAATCACAAATCCATCCCTTTGATATTATTTTTGTAGTGTTAGATTTTACTGTAGGAATGGAGTTTAGCGAATAGTTACCACCTCAGTTCCTGCTTCTTTTCCTTACACAGAGAATTGCTGACTGGTCAGCTCTAACTGGTGGTTAAATGGTGACTAACTAATAGTCAAATATTGTTAATCTTTCCTAGATAGTCACCTTGTTTTTCTTCCTTTTAATTTTTTTCCCCTCCTACTGTTATAGAGGAATTCTTATTTTTTTTTGGCTGACATTTGTTTTAAATACTCATTTAGAAAGCTTTGTAACTGGTGTAAGATTACTCTCAACTTGATCCTGTATTTGTAATACAGGACATACAGAATGCACATTTCTTGCAGTAAAGATTATAGTCAGCAAAGTTTACTCTTGTTTCCATTGATCTCAGTGGGATTATTCTATGAATACATGTGGAGTTTCTTTTGAATTAAGAAATAATATTCTTCGTACACTTACAAATAATTTATTAGAAGGTCAGTCTAAATCACACTACTTGGGAGACTGACATTTGCCATGTTTTATAATTAATAAAATAATGGATGTTAAATGGAATACTGTTTTGCTGTGAGGCTGTTCATGCTGTTTTTCTGTGGTATTTGTTTTCTGTTGAAGTACTTCATAATTGAGTTTCTACTAATTTTATATTCATGGCATTTTAATTATATGGGCTTTCCTCCTGGCATGCATTAATGTGGTAGCACCTACAAAATTAATGAAATACCCATTTTGATGATAAATTTCAGTGGCTGTTGGAATAAAAATATTTTAGATCAGTCAGAATATCATTCAAATTCATTTTCTAGGAGATGGAAGTCTCAAGCTTTAGATTTAGAGTGAAATCTAATGCAGTGTGAGATGCAGAAGCAACCCTGGGAGTAGAAACACAGACTTAAGACTCGTTCCTCCCAGGTGCTTACACCCAGCATTCAGGGTTTCAGGGCCTGCAATGGCTCCAGTGGGAAAGATGGAGAATGTTTTCCCACCTGGTTTCTGGGAAATAGATGGCTGGCACTGAGTGGTAGGTGATGAAGGTCTGGAAAAGTGTCAGGTGGAGGAAGCTGCTTCATCTCCTTTTTTTTTGGTGTCATTGGTGACTGTGCCAAGCGTGAGTTTTTCTGTGGTTCTATGAACCACGCTGTCTCTGACTGAGCTGGTCCTCTCTGCTTCAGAGACCTCCTGCCTGCTGAGACCAGCTGGATAATGCCAGGCATGAAACCAGAGGATGGGTGAGCACATTGGTGGTAGGAATCAGCACCAGCAGGAAGCACAGACAGAGCCCATGGGTCCAGCTGGGCCTCTTGGTGATGCACCCAGGAGAGTTTAGGTTTGCTGATCTGAGGTGTGGACTTCAAAGATGCTAGATCTTTTATTGGATCTGGATTTTGCTTTTGGGGGGGAAGGTCATTTTAAGATTTGGTTTTACTTCTCAACACCTCACTCGGATTTGATTGGTTATAAATTAAACCAGTTTCCCGAGGTTGAGTCCATTTTACCTGTGATGGTAATTGGGTGAGTGATCTCCCTGACCATATTTTGATCCACAAGCCTTTCTTTATAATTTGTCTCCCCTGTGCAGCTTTGGTGGGCACATGGAGTCCAGCCAGGGTCAACCCATCACAGTGTCAAAATCTGCATGAACAGTAAAAGATTTATTTTGTGTTTCGGGGTTAATATGGTTTGGCTTTGAACTAGTTACATAGAAACTATTGGGTACACAGTAAGTTACAGTGCAATTTTTAAAACAATTCCCAACTTCTAGAGCTGTGAGGTGTACTTCCAAATTTATTCATTAAAACCACTGCTGTATGCCAGGAACAAGTTTTCTCAAACAAACCAGCAGTGTGCCATGAGCTGAATAGCTGAGTGGGCTTGAGAAGCACATGTTACATGGTTATTCTTATTTTTCTAAATGGGAGTATTTTCACACATGTGAAAGTAGCTATACCTGATTTAAAGTCAGTCTGATTGTTGTGAGCTCTGGAGAGACAGTGGACACAAGCTCTGTGGTGTAGCTGAGGACTTTATCTATAATCTCTAGGCTCTGTGCATATGTACAGACCTAAAGATGCTGGTGAGGCTGTGGAAGGCTTTCTCCCCTCTATTCTTAGTGACCAATTTCTTTTAGACCTTTCAGTTACTAGTACGTTTTGTCATGTGTTTGCATCAGTGTTTAATTAAAATTAACAGAAAATTAATATCAATGAAAAAACAAGCTGATATATTAAGAAAAGGTGGAAACAGTTTTCCTGTCTTTGACAAACTAAAGTTATGTGAAATGTAGTCTATCCTTACAACTCTTCTGAGACTTTATTATATTTGGGGAATACAGTTTACTGAGAAACAGAAGAATAAAGTTTTAATTTGTTTCTTCTTACAAGCAAAACTGCAGTTTTCTGTGCTAATTAAAGCAGCTGGATTACACAGCCTGCCTTAAATCCCAGAGGAAATCAGGAAAAGAGGCTGGATTTAAGTATTTCTTACTGTCTCCAAGGTTTTAAATTAAAACCTCTTTTTGGTTAATGAGAAAAGCTTCCAGATTCAGTTTTTATTTGGGGGGAGGAGTGACAGGGAATTCTTCCCTATTCAGATTTCACTCAAAACATGGCCTTTTGATTTAGAGGAACTATGATAGTCCAGTAGTGGCCAACAGTAATTCTAAATTGCTTGGAGAAGTCGGAGGTCTCAGAGAGATGTCTGAAGACAGAGGGGAATGGAGTATAGAGAAGCTCTTGGAACAATAAAAGACATGTTCGTTCTTCCTCAGGTCTTTTTAACAGAGATATGATTTTTACCCAAGGTAGCTTATCTCACCTTGGGAGATGTATTTGGATATCTTGTCTGATGCTAAATGTATTAGGCCTGGACTTTATTGGCATTATTTTTTCAGTCTAAGTTCAAATCATAACTGCTCTGATTTCCCTCTCCCCCTCCCATCTTTTTAAATCTGATGTAAGTCTAGCTTAGTGATAAAATATATACTCACTGCTTCTGAGGTTTGATTTGCAACTTTTTTATTATGAATAGCTTGATTGCAATGTAAATGTCTGGATACTAATACTTGTCAACCTCAAACACTAAAATACCTTTAATGTGCTGACAAAAACATGGACTAAAAACATCCTTTGAAATACTGTGGGAAGAATTTACTTAACTAGTGAAGAGAAAAATGTCAGTTTGTCTTGAATTGCGAAAATGAAAATTAATGAGAGCTGCTACATAAGTAAATGCATTGCTTCAGAGAATTGTGGCAGAGATCTGCTCTTCTCATCTGCCGTGAGGAGAAAAAAGCCAAAGAATTTGTTTTAGTGAATCATTAGGGAAGCATATCTAATGGAAACTAATGGATAGAACAGGAAGAGTAGTTTTATGTTAGGGCAAAATTTAGCTTCATCAGCCAGGTTTTTCTAGCTTGTAACCTACTCCAAAATCCAAAGGTTAACTATACCAGTCAACTTACCTAGCAGCAATATTTTCTTCTATAAATAATCTAATTATGTATGTGCCTTAAGAATAAATGACTTCACAATGCAAACCCTTGTATTCCACTGTTGGGATATCAATACCTGTTCCTAGTGCAGAGCATGGTAATACGTGTCAATCTTGCTCAAATTATGATTTTTTTGTTTTTCTAATTCACCGGATTTCTGATTGCTTGTAATCTTGTGGCTATGATTATTGAGCTTGAGATGGAAATTCCTTCGCAGCAAAATGCCAAGTTAATGGTAGAAAGATCATATTCACCTATAAAGAGTTTTGAAAACTTAAAATGTTCTAATTGCTTTAATCACATACAGATTTTCTAAGGTGTAATGAAGGCTTAAGTCAGATGAACCCATGATATTGTCACTTGGAGGTGCAGTATTTAAGCTACTTGTAGTTGTGTCTTCATCAGGTTGCAGACACACCTACTGGCACTGAACAAGGTTGCACAGAATATCAGAGCAGAGGTGCTGCTCCCTGGTGGGCCACTGCACCCTTCACAAACAGGGTTTGTTACAGTGCTGCATCAAATTGTAACTATTATTTCCATAGATACAATGTATTCTGTTCTCTGCTATAATGAGATTATTATTTCTAATCTAAATCTCCACAGTGAGAATCCTTCTAAAAATTAAAACAACTGATGTCTGAGAGATGAACTCAAGAGGTCTTTCAGAAAGCTGTGAAGGATGTTGGCTTATTTGGGTGGAAGGAGGACCTCACCCCGATGCTGCCCTTACAAATCTGACCAAGGTCTCTGTGCAAAATGATATCTCTTAATCTGCTAAATTTTCATTTGGAAATGAGAGGAACCATGCTGAATATTGCAAAATTCTGAACATCACAGAACAACAGAAGAGTTGGGGTGGGAAGGGACCTTTGGAGATCATCTGGTCCAACCTGCCTGCTAAAGGTGTTACTGAGAGCAGGTTGCACAGGTTCACATCCAGACAGGTTTTGAATATCTCCAGAGAAGGGAGCTCCACACCTGGGATTTAAATTTCAAGTGGGAATTCATTGCCTTAAAAAAAATCACCGTGACCAACAGTTACAAACTGATGAATGGACAGAAATTCTTTTGTGTCTAATATGCAGAGAAAAGCATTCAAACTTAAAAACCACAACCTGGACCACTTCACCAGCAACCCAGTATTAAATGGAGCATAGATTCAGAATTATAGTATAAAATTAAGCTGTACAATTCATTGACACCTAGTATTGTTAGCAATAAAAAATCTTTGAGAAAATAGATCTACATTAATAATGTTGACATTTATACTCACGTATAGAATTCAATGAAGCATTGAGTGTTATGCTTCAGGTTATAATCTACAAACCAGATGAGGTCCAGAGACATTTTCGTCCATGTTATAGAATCCTGATGGTGTTTATAGGCTCCTTATACTAGAAATATTCAGTATAATTCTGTGTTAATGGCAGAATTGTAACTTGATAAGCCATTGGGATAATGTGCAATTAAAGTTCTTAATGTGTTGAAGATCCACACACTCGTCAAAGAGATTAAAGAAACACCAACCGTAGTTTGCCACAAGTGTGAAATTAAGGATCTTCATTGCCAGGAACATGGAGAACTGTAGAGTTCAACAACCATTGTGCCTCAAGGTAAGTGAGCTTGTAATGTGCAGACCAGTGATGAATCAAACTGAAAATGCATTTATGACTATTTCAGTCTCTGAAATGAGCCTCGTGTGAGGTTAACGCTCATCATTCTACATCGTTGGATTAAGGGATGCAAGGAATCAAAGGCAAAGCTTTAAGCAAATTGGCACTAAATTGGCCTAGTTTAGAAACTTTTTTTCATAGTTTTGTAACAAAAAGGAAAAAAGAATTTTACCAGTGCTTGTAAAGAAATGCTTGACTGGCTGCCTGCCAGAGGCAGGCTGATGATCAAATACGGCAGCAGCTTTGCATTTCTGTCAAACAAAGCTAGAAGATTTTTAAATCATTAGAAAGTGATTACAGAAAAGCAATGAAAGGAGTAGGTAAAAATAACCATTATTCCAGTGGCTGAGGTTTCTGAAATTTGATAGCTCTTATTCCCAGAATATCCTGCATACAGGGAAACCACTGCTAGTGAAACATAAGCTGCTACAGTGGAAGATACTATGGAAGTGCTTTGATTCATAATTAATATAGTGCAAGTGCAGTAGCAGGCAAATTCTTTCAGACTACTTTTACAGAGCTAGTGAACTATAGAAAATAGTGAATTTAATCTTGGAAAAGCTGAACAATTTTCACTGCATTTGCAGATTAATGGTTGTAGATCATAATCTTTTCCTTTTTTTTTCTTTTTTTTTTTACTTTACCCTGTAATGTAGATTTGTGCTTATATCAGGAATATCACACTGACAAGCAGTTTTTCTAAAGGCTTGATATAGACCGTGTGGCTTTTTTTATAGATGCAGAAGGAAACATATAGGCAATGTCACTTAATTTGTTCCAGGAGGGCTTCTCATCTGAAGTATTTGGAGATTGCTGCTGGTGCAGCATGACCATGCTCTTGTCTATCTCCAGATGGGCAATGACAAAATGGAAAACTTGCAACTTTAAATGTTGACACTTTCATTTTAAATTCAGAAGCTGCCAAAGAAAATTTAGGAGTAAAAGTTTTGAAAGGTTTAGGACTTGAATTCCAAAATTTATCAGCATTCAGAAATGTCAGTGAAGTTGGTGCAATACTGCATCATGTGAGATGGAGCACCCTAAATCAATATTGAATTTGCCAATATTTTATTGGAGAAGAATAACTTAAAAATCATGAGTAGAACCTTAAGGGTATTGTGAAACTTTTCTTTTGTACCCTTATAGCATCTAGAGTCAGTCATGAATTATCAGTTATTAATTGCAATGCTGGTGACAGCTGACCCACCTCAAAGGAAGTGCAGATAAACAGGAGTTCCAAGCTTTGGCTGGTGAGAGCTAATTCAGATGCTGCAAATTCAGAGAAAGCAAGACTGAAGACTATGTGGAAGAAGTCTGAATGTTCCTATTCATCCTGTTGTTGCTTAGGTTTTAAGAAAGATACCAAAACTTCCTGTGTGGTTTTCTTACTAGTCATGTCAAAAAGGCTACCAATGTCCAGGAAACTTGTGCATCGCCTGATATGTTTGCCAATACTGACATTCAACACTTACAAAAAGGTGCATTTGGCATGCCACCCACTTTGCCTTATTCTGTGGTGCCGTTCTATTTATGATTCCACTCCCAGCCATGGATATCCCAGAGCTGTTAAACACGTATCGACTGGTTCAGTTTGCGGACTCAGTCCTGCTACGTCCCCAGTCAATGTTTGTAAGGCAGAGGTCATGATATACATAATAATTATATCTAGAGCCCTTTCAAGCTGAATGTATTCCTAAAAGGCTAGTGTACAAAATACCTGTAACAAGTACAGTGGGACATGAGTGGCTATTTTGATGCATTCCCTATTTTCATTTTTCTCAAGCCAATTGAACTGCTTCCAGGCTACATTAAATGTTGTGCACAAGCCTACATAAATATGGCCTAGTTGAAAGTGGCTCATGTTTCTCACCTACTTCAAACTGTACAGAAGGTAGGAGACCACCTACCCTCTGGAAAAACTGGGAAAGGATATATTAAAACAGGCTGAATGAGGAAATCTCACAAAGCATATTGTGGATCTACGTTTCACTGGCTAAGAAGTTGTATGTTTGTTTTTATTTACATGTTAGTCATGTACTTAACTGTGCATCTGATCTAGTGATGTTTTCCATCAGTCATTGCAGGTGCTTGTCCTGTCTCAAGCTCAATTAGTTCTTGTTCTAAAGCACTATCATGGAAGTGCTGAAATGAGCACTTTGGGGGTGGGGTGGATTTCATAGTGAAAAGCATCAAGCAGTTGACTTTTGTGGCATGTAAATGGAGACATTTCCCCAAGGGAGTCTGTAACTGGCTGGTTTTCTGATGCATAAGGATGTCACACAGTCATCGATTGAAGAAATTAACTGAGACTTATCTTGAGGCTTCTGGAATGACTCTGAAGCCACCACATTTAAATTCACGATACCTGTAGAAGTTGAACATATTTAAACACTTTATAACAAACTTATACCTCAAGAGCCAGTTTTTTTCCTTTTGTCTCTTAAGTTAGTTTTCACTTGTTGCAATACTTCAGAGTTGCCAGGAAGGTTTTCTTATTGGAACAGCTGTATGTGGTAATAAGAAGAGTTTGTATTTTGGGGTGGATAAAATAGACTTCTGGTGCTTAGTGAACTGTAGTACTTTTCACTAAGGAAAAATGGAGAACAGTTTGTCTCAAGTGGAGTAATGTCAACTAAAATAGTGTAGTATTTGCACATCTTTTTGCTCAGCAGGTGTTGTCAGCCTGGCTAATAAATTGTCTCAGAGACTGATTATAGAGATTGGAAAAACCTTGACTCTTGTAAATCATTCCATAATTCCAGTGCCTTCAACCCTTTCACTTCATGATGAACCCTCTCAAAATAAGGCAAAAAAGTTTCCTTCAGGGAAATTTTGGGTTTACTTTGTTTGTTCAGTGTTACGTGCAGCCACACAAATACACCCATGATGAAGTGCCCTCAAAATAATTACTCCTCACAAAAATGCAATTGATACTGGATGTATTACTTGAAAGTCTGTTTGTGCCTTCAATTTGCTTTGCTTTGAAAATCAGGTGCTTTTCAGAATGTTATCTGTAAAACAGAAACTTCAACGTGTAATTAAGACTTGCTGGATACTGATTAGGCTTTCAGTTTTTGTATTCTAAACGAACTCTTAATTTATATGATAATTATACGTATGTGTAAAAGTCTGTATGGAATTATATTTGATTATACTTTTCAGATTTTAAAATTTGTAATTAAAATACAGTAAATCAGTAAACAATATAATGCTGGATTTTAAAACGTGGCATCATTAATCTTGTAGTGTCTCATGTAACCCCGTGCAGCACTGTTAAACATGCAGTGCTATCCTCACATCCAAAAAATTCAAATCCTGACAAACCTGCATTAGTCGTTCTTTAGGAAGAAGTGGGAATGGCATCTTAATAAAGGAATTAAGAAAGGAAAATACTGAGGAATCTGACCTGGGAAGTGTTCCCTGAACTGCCCAGTTGTGCTTAAATGTTGTTTTAACAAATGAGTTATTCCAAACTTCAGAGCAAAAGGCTGAATGCAGGAATATGGCACCACAGCTTCCAGAATGAGAGAGGCTTCTCAGGGGAGAACATTTCTGTTGGTAACACACTGAAGAAGGGCATGTTGTGTATTGAGGCTTTGTTCTTGCAGTGCTATTTTTCTGTCTGCCTCATCTGGCTTGCATCCCACATCACAGGCAATGTTCTTAATGTACAAAAGTAATTATAAAGAAAAGTCAAAAGCAAGTGTTTGACATTTTCTGTTATTTATTGTTGGGGTGGTTTAGCTTTGATTTGTTAATCAATTTTTATATATGAGTAAAAGGTTAAAGTAGAACCTTTCATGGAAACACCTGATAGCTGGCCTCAAAAACGTATTTGAACTTTTTGAGAGCAAGCTAACTTCTAAACTTCTTAAAGGACCACATCATTTTTTAACAGTAATTTTTTCAGCTATAACTCACTAAAAAATAGATTTTTAAGTCTTTCCATTCAGACTAACTATTACCAGCTATGTCATGGCTCATCATGGCTATGTAAAATGCTTTGTTTTGACATCTTTGTCACTTCTGAATGGATTCAGGTACCTCCATGCAATGAACTGACCTTGCAAATGCGCGTTAAAGGTTTTCTAAGTCTGGATATACAAGTTACCCTTCACAGCCAAACTACCTCGATTATGACACTCTTTTGAGTTGAGATATATATTTCTAGTTTCATTTTGCCTTTGTTTTCATAGGTGCACTCTAGAATCTCATTCTTCAGGGCATACTTTTTCATTTTATAGTGTGTCCTATTTTTAAATACTCATTCTCATGTTTTGTGGAGCTGTTGGTTTTCTTTTCCCCATGCTATTGGTTCACTCTAAGGTGATCAAATAATCTTGCTGCTGGTGTAAATTGGTGGTGATATCTTGGAAGTCCATTGCCCCCACCAAAGGAAAATTACTAAGAGTGGGTGGAGAATCAGAGTCTGAGATTCTAACATATTCAAATAAACTATTTTCCAGGATAGAGGATTTACATTCAGTTCCCCATTAAGTGTAGCAATACATTAATTTGGGCTTTTAAGGATTCTTGCTTCATTGAGAATAATAAACCACTGTCTGTAATTTATAAAACAGTGATCTGGCTGCTTCATTTTTATGTAATCCTGAGTCTATCATCCATAGGTAAAGCATTACTGATTAAAGTCTTTTATAGCACCATGAGAGAGTAGAATTAGCCCTGAGATCTTGCTCCAAGTTTCATTGATTAAGAAATATGACTGTTTTAATAGTGAAAATGGTTGAGATCAGCTAAAAGCATACATGAAATAGCTTTGTTCCCCAGAAAAAAGGAATAATTCAATATTCAGCGGGCTAGACTGCTACAGAAGTGACAGTACATTCACACATTCAGAGTGTGAGAACCACTGTGTTTGTCATTAAGCCAGCACATTCTGTGGTTTAGGCTTTGCTTTGCCATCTGAAGAACTGACTGATAGCAGCAGTGATTATCTTTTTCAATAAGACCAGCAGCTCTTTGTCAATCTCCAGTTCTTGGACTGTATAACAGAACGTTGAAACCTTCCCACTCCACTACCAAATTGGTGTAATTTCCAAAGAACACAGATGGGAAGGTAAAAGCAATTATCAGCAACCTTCCTGCTTTGGCCTTGTGATCAAAATTTTCGTGGTAGTAAGAGAAAAAGTAACCACAGCAGGAAAATGCTAGCATAATCCACCCAATTAAAGTAGTGTTAATTATGGCACAATTATCTCTAAACCTTTTTTTTTTTTTTTTCCACATCTCTGTCTGACTCAGTTTTGTTCTATTCTTGTGTGACAAGATGGATTTTCTTATTTGTTGGAAGAACTTGACTGAGTAATGAATGTCACTTGCAGACCACTAAGAAAGTAAACTGTACCATAGGAGATTTTAGAGCCACACTTGACAGAGAGCTCAAATGCCCTTTCATGCTGCTGCACTTGGTTTCTCTCCCTACAGATCTACATCTCTAGCTTGTCTCAGTTATATCAGTGCTTTGTGTCAGTTGAAAGACCTTATTTACCTCAAAAAAGTGAAACGAGACTACTTTTACTTGTAGAGACAGAATAGAAAAAAACCTGGCAAAACAAATGCTTTTTTTTTAATGTCCTTGAGATCATATACTAAATTAGAAATGTATATTTATGATTTCTGAGAAATTCTGTATGACTCAAGCTCTAGGGTAGAAATAAAACAGAAAACCCAGATGTACTCAAATTATTACAGGATTGATTGAATATCAATAAAAATTGAATAGAATAACATGTAGCTTTTAAAGAGAAAATGGACAAAAATATAAATTACTGTAATCGTCCAAGGTGACATCTAATTTTTAATCTTAGAAACGATTTTATTCCAAATGAATCATATTTAATTTTATTTCCTTTCATTTTGATGCTGGTGCTTTTCTAACTGCAAGGCATCAATGAAAGCAGATCTAATTGCATGACTTTTCCTTAAGGTGCTGTCAGTAAAGCTGGCTACTGTGGAACTATTAAATATGTTCAGTATTTTTTACTACACAAGAACTTTTATTGAAGTGGAGTGGATTAGAATATCAAATTATATTGTGAAGTTCCTCATTAAAGGGATAGAAAAGCTAATGATCCCCATTGAATCAGATTTATTTCAGATACAGTATAATGAGTACTTGGATAATAAACCATTTCTGAAACTTAGGAAAATTTGTCTTTTGAATAAGTTAATGTTGAATACTCCTTTGTTTGCATGCAGATTTTGAGTGCTGCTACAATATGTGGATCAGGCTTTGCCTGATTGCAAGTCTTCAGGTGGTGGGGCTCCTGAGAAAGACTAACACAAGTTCTTCGGTAATCCTTGTTGTGTTCAAGTCAGATTCTGTGGAGTGAGAAAGAATCTACTTTCTTTAAGAGCTAAGAAAGAATCTACTTTCTTTAAGAGCTAAGAATGTGGGTGAAAAGCCAGGGCATCTTTGAAGGGATTTCTCTTCCACATCTGTCCTATGTGACTTCAGGACAAAATGATCTCATATAATCATTCTAATTTCAGTATCAAAATAAATGGCAGATTTGTACTAATCTTTCACTAAACATGCAGAGTAGAAAAGTCAATATTAGTCATACCACATCTCTCCTTTTAAAAGGCAGTTGTTATGTTTAACTTCTTGGTCTTACATGGTCCTGCAATGAATAACCTTGTATTATTTTTGACTGCGTCCTTAAGCAGACCTCACTGAAGCCAAGCAGAGCACTTTTTATGACTTCAGAGTACTTTGGATCTATCAGTTATCTAAATATGGCCTTTTTATTGTTATAAATCAATAAATCTATTGCTCTGGAGCGTTTTGAAATGTTACCCTTGAAATAGTTGCTTATTCACTGAATGGCTGACTTACAGCAAATCACAATGTTGCCAAATTGCTTTAGGTTTACTTTGCATTGGCAAATCCCAATTTCATAAATGTAATAGATCTTTAAAATTGAACATGTCTTCCTGGCTGGCTGGTCAAAGACCTGCAGTCAAGGGCTCGATGTCTAAGTGGGGAGCAGTGATGAGTGTCCTCAGCAGACGGTATTGGGACAGGGGTGTTAGGGACAGTGGGATCCAGGGCACCCCACACAGGTTTGCCAACAACATCCAGCTGTGTGGGGTGGTTGACACTGGAGGGAAGGGATGACATCCAAAGGGACCTTGATGGCCTTGAGAGGTGGGTCTGTGCAAAGCCAAGTGCAAGGTCCTGCACCTGGGTTGGGGCAATCCTGAGCGCAGACGTGGGCTGTGCAGAGAGTGAACTGAGGGTAGCCCAGAGCAGAAGGAACTGGGGGTGTTGATGGATGGAAAGCTCAAATTGACCTGGCAATGTGCCCTTCACAGACCAGAAAGCCAGTTGTGTCCTGGGCTAGGTGCAAAGCAGCACGACCAGCAGGGCCAGGGAGGTGATTCTGCTCCTCTGCTCTGCTCTGGTGAGACCACACCTGGAGCACTATCCAGCACTATCCAGCTCTGGGGTTCCCAGCCCAGGAAGGACATGGACTGATTGGAGCAAGACCAGAGGGGGCCCCAAAGCTGTTCAGAGGGCTGGAGCACCTCTTCAGCCTGGAGAAGGCTCCAAGGAGGCCTTAGATTCTTTCGTGCACATGGTCCTGTTGCTAGTTACAGAAGAAGCTAGCCCTAGAAAACATTCAATTTTTCTCTGTTTTATTTCTTTTATATATTACTGCTCAGTTTAAAACACAACAGTTTAACCAAAACAAGATAAAATTTTGGCCGTCTTTCTTTAACTTATTTGGAAAATAATGAGCTAAAAACTTCCCCTTGTAAGAAATATTTATTACTTAGAAAACCTGTTTCTGAAACACATTGAAATATACACAAGAAATAATTACTGTAATAGGCCAAACTGGCTTTGCTTTGATGTAATATTTTCCCTAAAGGAAAATAATAAAAAGACTAATGTATACATATTCATTAAAAACTATCTGAATATGTAGTTCCTCAGTGGATTGCCTGTGCTTTACTATAATCTAAAGCTCACAGCTCTGTATCAGAAAAGCAGAGATTTCTTTCTGATTAACCCAAACAATTTTCTTAAAGTGCAGATGATTATATCCTGAGAGGTGTTTTGCTGGGTTGATGTTTCTGTGTTAAACTGTATTTAAAAAAGAGACATCTCAAGGCTGACTGCTGATGTTGAGCAGGACTGGTAAGGATAAACTCTCAGAACAAGCTGGTGCTGCAAAGCAAGGAAACAGTTCCATTTTATTTACTTTGAATAGCTTGATGCATGTAACAAAGAACTGTAGTCACCAGATTTGTTTGTTTGGGATTTTTTGTTTGTTTGGTTGGTTTCTTTTTTAGCTAGACTTCATCAGAGTCAGAAAAAGCAGATAGGCAGCAGTAGTAGTTCCATATAGTTCATGACTTGTTTAGATCAATTTTGTGACAGGTTTCTGTTTCTCAGTGGCTTTGTTTAAGACAGGCATGTCCAGATATTTAACAATAATTAGGCACCCAATGCTTTTAGAAACTGAGTGCTGAATATGTTTTAAAAGTTCCACATTCATTTTGTGCTTCAGTTTCACTTTCTAGAGCTGAGATAATAATTACTCCTCTTCTTTAAAAGGGTATTATGAGATAAATGTATTAAATGCTGCAACAGGCAAGGAATTTAGTCTCTCAGGTGTCTAACACAGTCTAGTAAACTAAGTACCTAATGTGTCTAGATGCTCTCATCTTGCAGAGATTCCTTGGGTAAAACTTAGCATAATATCTGTAAACAAAATGAAGGTTTAGGTGCTGATGCAAATAACAATACCAAAGACTCCAAATGACTTGAACAAACTTTGATTCAGGTCCATTAAAATTTGTCATGAACAGGTTTCAACACACAGGTTATGCAAATTAATTTTAGTTCTCTTTTGTTTCTTGTGAATAATCTTGGGGTTTTTTTGGTAGGATTGTTAGGTGCTCAAGAAGTTTCACAATAACTGAACTGAAATATTTGACTTTGTTGTATTTATGAAGCTCTAATGACTGTGACAGTTTCTGTTTATGTCAAAGGAGTTTTAGTTTCTGAGGCAGTAAATATCACCACTATTAAAGGCAGCCCTTCATTCCTTTACAAGCTGTCAAGTGGCACGACAGATAATTTGCTATTGCCTTTTCTGTATTAGGAGAATCAGCAAATGTTTATTCCCTCCAGTGCTGCTTTAACCCTTCTTACTTATTCCCTCTATCCATTGCACCTTGTCATGAATGGACACTTTACTTGTAAAAGAGAAGCAGCAGTGAACTTCACTGACATAAACCAGCGAGTTAACAAAATTCAATGGCAAATGTGACAGTGCTTTAACAAGATTTGGTGTCAAGATACACTTGATTATTTACTGCCTAGAGGACAAGGTCAGAAGAAGCTGTCAGGTAGACCTTCCATTGAGTCATGAGGTTCAGAAAGGACCCTCTTGTTTCCTAAACCTCTCAGACTGCAGCTGGATCCAGTCCCAGTCCCAGATTTGGTTGGTGGTTTAATGTCAAAAGGATTACATGTGCACAATCAATCCTATGTATGAATTAGCTAAGATTTCATTTAATTTAGCACACTGTTGATCACTTACTGAGGATCTGCTGTGGCAGGGAATCTCTCAACCTTGAGGAGTAACCTTGGGAGTTATCCTTACTCAAGGGGAGATCCTGGCGTGCAGCCCAGCGCCACGCGGGAGAGCTTGCTGGGCCCTGGGCTGTCCACTGTTTATAAAGTGAGATGATTGACTTATTGTGATATTTGCATACTGTCAAGACTGTCTGGGTCGCTGTTCCAGACAGCCCTTGGCTGCCCTGTAGCCCTCTGTCCCCTGAAAGTCCCCAGGAAGCTGGATGCAGGCACCACAACCCCCAGTGGTGGTTGTGACAGGGAGGAGGGGAGAACACCGTCACACAACCAGCCAATTAAAAATAAAACCTGGTCAGGGAAAATACAGTGATGCTCCAGGATACTGGTGTGTGCTGCCCTGCACATGGTGTTCCTGGTCAAACTGGCACGGGGCTGTGCCTGCAAGTGCTGTGCAGTTCTACCAACACGTGCCGTTTTTGTACCAACCACCAAATGTATCCACGGGAATGCTCCATTTTCTGTCCTGAAGCACTCCTGATGGCTCTGTTTAGAGATCTTATTTTGGAAATAGTTCCTGTGTGAGCAAAATAATTAATTCTCATTGAACTAGAAACTCTTGTAGGAATTGAAAAGACACCTTGCAAAATTTGTGAAGCTGGGTCTTGAAATATGCGTAAATATTATGCACAGTGTTTTCAGGGATGGGACTGAGGATTTCTGACAAATTGTAAATTTCTGAACTTTATAATTGAGTGTCCATGATGATTCTTATGGCTCTGAGTGCCCTAGCAATGGGCATAAATTGAGGCAGATTCTCATTTATGCAAAACTAAGAATCCAATCCCTCCAAATGAGTTCAAGTGATTTTTAAACATAGACAAAGAAAATTAATTCAGTACTTTCATTATCAGTATTCCGGTAAGTACTAGAAATAATTTTATTTTCAAATTAAATCTATGGAAATGAACAAAACTCATAAAATTAAGAAATATAATTCATATTTAAAGTTAATTTCTTAAACTGTTCTAAGGGCAAGTAAGATAAAATGTCTGAGTGAGCTTAATCTTAGATTTATCGATGTCAATAAAATTAGGATTCTTTACATTATAATGTTAATACAGCCAAAATTTAAATAGTTATCTTAAACATTTATTATGACAGCTGTATCTGTAAGATAAAACCCATTAATTTTAAGTGCCAACAGTGTAAGATAAGAAAGTGTGGACACTTCTAGCTAAGGAAAATGTGACTCTAAAATTCACTTAATCATGGACTTGTAATGTGTAGAGGAAAGTACAAATTAAATTTTGATCTGAAACATTAGTTAACACAACAATCTCCATTTCCATTCACCAACAGTGGGTACGTGGTATTAATTCCTCTTGAAATCTGAGGAAATAGAGGGAAGCTGAGGGAACTGAGGAGAGGCCAAGTTCACTGAGGGTGTTTAGCCTGGTCAAAAGGAGGCTTGAGGAGGCCTTAATGCTCTGTACAGCTCTCCAGAGAGGAGGTTGTAGACAGGTAGGGCTGTGGTCTTTTCTCCCAGGTAAAAGCAAGGACGTGAGGAAACAGCCTCATCTTGTTCCAGGGAAGATTTAGATTAGATATGATGAAAAAATTCATTCACTGAAAGAGTGGTCAAGCACTGGAACAAAATGCCAAGGAAGTGCTGGAATGTCCATCCCTGGCAGTGTTCAAGAAATGTGAAGATGTTTTGCTTAGGGACACAGTTTCGTGGTGGACCTGGCAGTGTTGGGTTAATGATTGGACTTGATAATATTAGAGGTCTTTTCCAGCCTTAGTGATTCTCTGATCTTTAACTCACGGTCATTTTGGCAGAGTTATAACAGGATACAGTGTATCCTGTTTATTGCATTCAACTGAAATTGTGTTTTTAGTATGCTTGGTTTGTTTCATTGTGATGTTCAACAATACATTTCGTAGGCTCACTTTTTCCAATTTTTTAAGAATCATGTATGTTTGTTTTCAGTCATGAGCTCTTTCTTACTGAAAGGATTGGAATAAAACTGAATTCCCAAGTAATCCAGAATTGCAAAAAACATCCTCTTTACACAGAACTCTGGTGCTTCTTTTACAGAATTTACACTTACCAGGGTAGCTCACATCCGTAATAAATTCAGCTGGGAAGTCCTCTGGGTAAGAAAGCTGTCCTGCCTTTTGATTTTTGACTGTGCACTTAGACATATTTTGGCCACAGACACAGAACCTGAAATAAGAATGTGCCTGAACTGCCTGACCTTTAAAAGTGGTCTGGACATGAATATGCATTGCTGTGTGGAGGTTTGTGATCCTGGCTAAGGGACAGCCAATACTCAAGGACGAGGTGCAACACTGTCTTTGTGACACATCCAACGTGATTATTTTCTATCATGTTGTCCCCTCCTGTATCAGGTGTCTGACAATGCAAACTTCACATACATGGCAAAGGTAAAATGGAATTAAAAAAAATCTTCCATGACTTTCTCTTCTTTTTGCTACTGTGTTTTGACCCCAGGTTAAATCAATTAAGAACTTGTCTTTTTAAGGCAGCAATTCAACAGAAAGCTTAAAAAGTGACTCAGAGGCTTCATAAGTTCTACTTTGTTTGTCTGTTATTAGCAGTGTCCTTTCAATGGCTGTGGCTTCTAAACAGCGTGACAGTGGAAATACATCATGTTAATGTTCTTCTGCCACTAGCAATGAGTGTTAATTAGAGCTGTATTTTGCTTAGTCTCTCTTTGGATTATTTAGGATAGTAATAAATTCAGTTCTGCTGAATGGCTGTTTGTACAATCCATCTTTTAATTCAGTCTTTGAGGCAGAAGGCTATTCAGAGTAAGGTTCATAATTGTTTCAGAGTGCATTTGATTTCTTAGCATCAAAAATCATCTCTTACTTTATTAAGCAAACAGTATTTTTCCCCCAGAATAGATTTAGTTGTCCACACTTACTAAATGGAAATAATGGTTACTGTCTGGAATGCATTTTTTTTAAATCTGATGTCTTTGTCAATAGCAGTATTTTCTGTTTGATATTTTTAAATAATATTTTGATAGACACAGCATATTTTCTGTAAAATGTAATGGATGAAATAATTGCTAAACCTACATTCTGCCTTGACAAATTGTGCACTGGGATTCTTTTCGACACTTTTCTACTTTTCATGAGCACTTTTTCTCTTTGTTTTATAAGGAGTTAAACTTGGTAGCCTGCCTCTTTCTAACTAATACTATATTGTCGTGGTCTTTTCCTCAGCCAATAGGTTCAAGTTAAAAGGTACCTGGTAATTGAATCTGTATTCTTTAAAATTTCCCTTTTCTAATTAACGAAAAATTTTCCCCAATTCCTTTTGACTTAAAACCTGGGTTATGGTGCAACTGATTTGTAATCCTGTTAATTTTTAAGTATATGGAGATGGTTTATATTAGCCATTATTTGTTAAAAGTCTCAAATTTGAAAGGTGCAAAAATCTGTGCTGAACTGGAGGAGAGAGAGAATCAGATTTCATGATTTGTAGGCAGTACATCTGGGCAGATCCTAGAGTGTAAGTAATGAATAGTTGTAAAATTTTTATAAAGTGCACTACTTCTGATTTTTGAGCTATTAAGAAATTTGCATTGCCATGTTTGAAATACATTCCCCTTCCAGGTATTACACACCAAGTGATCCTCTGTGGTTCGTTTAGATGCTCTAAAACTTCCCTCCCTCGTTGTTTCCCCATGACTTCTATAGTCCTGGCTCTGACAGTGCTAAAGCACTTCACTCAAAGGCACTGTGCAGAAGAGGGGACACAAACGTGTATATTGAGACATGGCACAGAATTTTAGACAGGTTCCCTTTAATTTCACTTTAAACTAATCCAGTTCACAACTTAGGTAACTTTGTGGTCTTGTGGAAACAAACCACCCTTAAGAGGATCCGATTTCCTTCTCCAGTCCTTATACTTGCGCAGAATGGGAGTTGGCCTTCTGCTCTTGTTCAGGCTTTTTCTTGCACATGCTTTGAGATTGCCCTCTCCTGCAGCTAGCAGAGGATGAGAGGGCGTGGATTTTAGAGTCTGCAACCAGGGATGTTGCAAAACTTCATCTATGCACAGTCTCTGAGACACATCAGGTTGGAGCAAGTGAGAAATGAGGTTCTTGCACTCCACAGACACTCGTTTTGTCTTGAGGAAAGGAATCTTTTGTTGTTTCTGAATCTGGAGCATTTCCTTGACATTAGTACTATCAAAAGGCTGTGAAGCATAGAGCATTGCGTACAGGATGATGCCCAGGCTCCACATGTCAGAAATCCTGGGGTCACAAGGAATGTGCTCAAGCAGCTCGGGCGCTGAGTACGCCAGAGACCCGCAGAAGGTGTTGCTGAGAATGGTTTTCCCGTTTTTGTCCCGAGACAAGGGTTTTGAAAAGCCAAAATCTGTCAGCTTGAAGTTAAGATCGTGGTCGAGAAGGATGTTGTCGCACTTCAGGTCCCTGTGGGCAAAGTCTGAATCGTGGCAGTGCTTGATGGCAGAAGCCAACTGCTGGAACTTGATGCGGGCGATGCCCTCTTCCATTGGTCCCTTGATGCTGAGGTAGGTCAGGAGGCTTCCATTCTCCCCCAGCTCCATCACGATGTACACCTTCCCGACTGAGGTCTCAAAAATCTCGTAGGTTTCGATGATCGAGGGGTGGTGCAACCGTTTCAGAGCCTCCATTTCCCTGGGGAGAAACTTCTCCAGGACGTTCTGAGAAATTTTCTTCTTGTCAATGATCTTGATGGCCACTTGGCATTTCAGCTGGAGGCTGTAGGCGCACTTCACTTTGCCGTAGGAGCCTTCCCCTAGCGTGCTGCCGAGGCTGTAGCCCCTCTTCCTAAGCACCACAGCGTCCATGGTGGGGGAGCTGCAGGGAGCTGCCCCAGCGGGAGCTGCCGCGCGTCATGTGCGGTGGCCGGTGGCCAGTGGCCCCAGGTGGCTGTTTGGAGCACTGGCGTGGCAGGAGTGTGGGCTGTCACCCCAGTGCTGGTCACCAGGTGATCTCATGGACAGTTGCCCCTGCCCAGGCCGATGGAAAGGACTTTTCTGTCGTTAGAGCTGCTCTGTGACATCGCGGAGGGCAAACCTGAACTCCGAGTCGCGCTGGCTGCCCTGTGATGTCACAGAGGGTTGCCCCTGCGTGTTGCAACCAGAAAATGGAGCTAACCTTCCTAAAGAGATATTTCTCTTTTTAAGATGGCCAAAGTAGCAAGAAAATTATTATCTCTTGATTTTGTAATGCTGTTTTTCAGTTACTATATTACAGTATATCTTTACTACAATATAATGCATTGTTTTCAGTGGATTTCAAGGGAAAATAGAAAGAGAGGGGAGTTTTAATCACCCAAGGACTGAGAATTTGTGGGGTTTTTTATTCTTTTTTTTGTTGGTATGGTACATCCTGATATGTTTATAAGTGTTATTTGTTGAGCTTGAGTGGAATAACAGGTGACTGATCCAGGGACTGCCAGGGAGTACTGCAAGTTCAGTGTATTATGTCAGCATTGGTATGATCTTTCTAAAAGTCTGTTCCTTATTTCACAAGAAATGTTATGGAAATCCAGAATTGTCACTGCAGATAATCTCTCTGTACACGCAGTTTTCTTTCCTTGTTCTAGCAGCTGGTGCTGGTGAACTTCCTGAGGAGTCTTAGAGGAAAGTTAGTTTTATCAGCCAGGATACCACTGCAGACTGCAGTCACATGAGCAGAATAAAGAATTTTGTAGTTGTGTTCCTGCTGAAGTACTCAGAGTTGTTTTCAAATTGATGGTATCCTTTTAAACTGAAGTTAAGGTTTAATTAATGGGTCTTTGAGGTAACTGTAAAAGTGAACATACTGGAAAGCTTAACTAAAAGTTTGAAGTGATAGTTCTCAGGGGACTAAAATTTTTTTTCCTCCTATTAAGTGGTGCATGTTCTTATTTCACTGAGACTTGTTTTGAGTTTAAGGAGGATTTACAGTGGATATTTAGTACATGCTGCTCTGCATGTTTTTGCTGTAGTCTTTCAACAGCCATATGGAAGGGAAAATACCTTCAGATTTGAGGAAGTCGGGGAAAGAGCAACTCCCTGATGGTATTGCAGAGAAAATGTTCTTAAGGGCATGGCCAGATATAATTTCAAATTATAGGTTTAACTACTGAGCATATCATACCTTTGTCTGACCTGAAGGCACATCCAGTACCTGAACTGTGAGAGGGAAGGTGTAAATTGTGATGATACTGGGGAGAACAAAGAAGAAAAATTTTTAAAATACATGCAGTAGTGCATAAAGATTTACAGTGAACTATTACATTTAGTTGTTTCCAGGGCATTAATTTAATTGGTTCTTTTCAGGTGTAAATAGAAATGCGGCCTTGTATTAAATGCCAGATAGCCTCATATCACCCACTCATGCTTAAAATCACTCCACCTTCTAGTGTAGATGGCTTATCTTCCTGTCAGCCTGTTAATTCTTTGGGAAATCTGTCTTGTATCTAGACACTTCTGTATTTGGTGCAAAGTACCTGTAATGTATCATATACACTCTGCCTGTTCCTTGAGTATATTCTCATAGCCATTCTTTTGAAATGCGTAGAAGGGGATGCAGGAAAATATTAATTTTGGTGAAACTGTTAAGCAGTGATTGGCACCTGAGCTGTGTGGTGTATCACACAGATTGCTCCTGCAGTCTCTTTCTTCTCACAGTGTTTTATTTTAAGAGCATGATCAAGTTTGTATGGAAATGCTCACATTTTTACTATTAACATAAAGAAAAAGGTGTTGGGGTTTTTGTTTGCTTTTTTGCTTGTTTGGTTTTTTTAAAAGACAAAACTGATTGTCAAATTCACCTGTATCAACTTATCCATGATTTTTTTCAGTAATCGACTGCTGGCATTGTCCCATGTAACAGATCTGGAGAGTAGTAGGTATTAGTTCCCTGCTCTGTAAGAACAGTTATAATGCCACCACAGAACTGATGGATCAAGAAAGAACCTATATTTAGCAAAGCACTTAATTCTCTCAATGTTAAATGTGCTTAAACTTAATTAGAATCTAAAGGAGAAGTCAGATCTGTTATTAGTGAAGTACATTTTTGTGTCTGTTGGTGATAATGTAAGGTTTTCTTTCACTAAAGTAGCCTATTGATGTTTAAGTAGAATTTGGACTAACACTTAACATCATATTGGCAAATTTACTGGAATTTTTGTTTCTGGTGTACATCTGTGTCAGTTGCAAATGTAATAGACTCAGGGCTTTAATGATGCAAATTAAATTTTCTATTGAGAGAAATGCCAATATAGGCCAAGAATTAATTCTGAATCCAAAGGGGGAAGAGCAAACTATTAATTCATTACATGTGGCAGAAGCAACTCAGTACTTTCCTTTAAGTTACTGTGATATATGATCTTAACATAGTGAACTGATCCTTTCTGTACACACTGTGCACCCTTTACAGTTGCTGGAGTCCTCATCTCCCACACAGACCTGGTTGCATGTTACCTTCTTTATTATTCCTTTGTTCCTGTCATCCTCTTTGCATAAACCTCTCAGGTCAGCATAGAGAGAGCACTGAAATCCCCATTTCATTGCTCCAGTTTAGGCCCAAGTGTACAAGTAGTCTCTTGAAAATCAGGTGCTTAACACTGGATCAGGGATTAGTATAATGGGAACTTTGTGGCACACTGGTGGAGCAGGGAATAGCTAAAAGGTAGAAACATTTTGAGCCCCAGATCAGTATTTTCTTGCATGTCAAGTCTTCTGGTAAACAACTTTTTATAGCTGTATAGTACTGTTTTATAAACACAGGATACCTGCAAATTTTTCCAGGAATAAAATTTATAATGCAGGCAAGAGTCCAAAGCTGCCAAGCCCTACCCTCTGCACTATCCTAAGCCCCCTTTTTAGAAAAGCTTCTATTTTATTATTTCAACTTCTTAACATTGGAAAACTACCTTGAAAGTTTATTGATTCTGCTGATAATACATTTTTCATGTAGTATTTGTGCTGGTTTTGGCTGGATAGACTTAATTTTCATCTTAGTAGCTAGCATGAGCCTATGTTTTGGACTTTTCAGGGATTATGTTATGGATAATTCAGGGAAGAATTATTGTTGAGCAGTGCTTACACAGAGCCAAGGCCTTTCCTGCTCCTCATCCCACCAGCCAGGAGGCTGGGGGTGCACAAGGAGTTGGGAGGGGACACAGCCAGGACAGGCTGTAGGAGAGCTGGAGTTGCTGATATTCATGTAGGAATGTTAACATCCTGGGGATGACAACTCTGCCAGAGCCTTCCATGATATTTTGGCTGAATCTGGCAAGAATGGGGAACTGAAATGCAAATTGTTTAATGAGTGGAACCGTTTTTTAGTGACCCAAAGGTGAACCTTTGATCAGAATTAGGGATGAGTTAAAATCCTTACTTTTCCATGTTCTCCTTTACTGTTGGGGCTTTGGTGTTGTGGGTGTCTATTCTCTGGATTGACCAGAGAAGACCTATCAAAATAGTTTTCTACAGTAATTATAAGTTCAATGCATTAACAGTTCAAAAACAAGAGGGAAAAAAAAGAAGAAAATGTTTAAAATTTTCAAGCAATTCTTACAGAAACAGGTTATTTTAGGAGTGCAAGAATGGTAAAAAAGTATTCTTTTAATTTCTTTAGTCTTTAATTCATGAATACAGCACGTGCTGTGGGAATCTTGTGTGAAAATAGTGTGAGTTTCACAGGAATGTTACACAGATACAAAATGAGAACAAACTGCTTCTGTGAAGTAGTCACAGGTATTGACCACCACTTGGGAAATATTTCCTTCAAAGTATGTTGGGTTTTTTTTAGACATGTACATTAAAATTAAATAATTAAACATAAATCCCACATGCTGGATGAAGTCCTTGGCTGCTTGGGTAGTAATGCTTTCAGGTTTATATTCTATACAGAGTTGGAGAAATCCTGCTTTACCTGTCATGAAATCCCTTTGTGTAGGAGTCAACCTATGAGAGGAGATAAAGGGACAGTATATCTGAGAGTACACAAAATGCTAGCTTAGGTAAAATGCAGGCTGCTGATAACCCACTAAGCCTTCCTGGGGACGCTAATCCTAATTTATGTTAAATCGTAATTAAGACAGTTTTGTTTATTGCTTGCAGCCATGAGCACCTGGAAGACTGACTAATCCCATCCATGTTTTGGGGACAATCCAGCTTCTATTGTTGCCTCACAATGCAGAAAAATTTGTATTTGTGAGTTGTTTTCATCAGTATTTTTTCAGGCATTTACAGAGGCCCTTTTTTTCAATGTATCAGGAACTGAAACAGAAGAAGTGTCTTAAATAAAATGGATGAAGACATTTTTGGAGCAAGAGGCCAAAGCCTAAACAGGCTTGCTGCTTTTCCAGCCAAACTATAAAACAGAACATCTCTGATATACCCATGCAAAAATAGATTCACAACCCCTGTTGTAGCTGTGCTACTGTTTGGTGTTGCACATGTAATTAACCATAACTTTCAGATCTTCAGGATTCTGAAGGGTTTCTTTCAGAAGGCCATAGGTGGCACCTAAGAAGAGAAATGATAAATGATGAGGAGGGGAAAAAGGGGAGAGATAAATTGAGTCTCAGAAGAATAAAACCATAAGAATGGGGCACAGCTAAGCTCACTTTCTGTACCGTTTCAAGTTTTCAGTTGCACTGTTTTTCTACTGTAAGCTAAGCCTATGTTATCACAGAAATGTTGCTGTGCAGGTAAGGGTTTAGGTTCTGTACCTAACACGCATATTCACACAACTAAATCTCTCATGTGTTGGGTAAGGATTGTTTTGAAGGTTGACAAGGATTATTTTCTGTTTCTCGTACAGCATTTCTTCTTAAACCATAAGCAGAAGCACTCAGGTCAATATAAAGTCTTACTCTTTTCCCTTTGGGGGAATTGCTTCCCTAGGAGAGTATTCATCCTAATGACTGAATGTGAAACCTTTTAAAAACCACGCAAGAGTGTTTCACATCTTCTATTGTTAAATCTTTGAGCTGTTTAGGGATTTCCTATGCTTACAGGTTTTCTGCTAACAGTGTTTTTCCAAGAGAAATAACTCCTAGTATTTCATTGTCTGCCTTATCATGATGGAAAATAGGAGAACTACTTAAGTTTGTGGCAATTATTTTCTTTGGACTTTTTTGAAGTCCTCCCATGTAGAGATCACTTGCAGGACCTGGTGTGAAAATTTGGACATAATTCTCCATTCATTGCATGTACTGAAAAGTATTGTTCAATGCATTTTTTTATTAGGTCATGATAAAAAGAAATAAAGAATTAGGAACTGAAGGTGGAATCACACAAAGACATATATAATAGTCTGGACAAAATTCGGGTGTGAGTGCAACTGCTTTGCAAAACCCTCAGACTCTTCTCATGTTTGTAAACTAGTGATGTTTGCAATTACATGGATTTCTTGCCAGTTAGAGTTAGAATTGATTCTCATAAGAAAGAAAATTAGAATTGAAAAAATTGCAATTGAAAAATATTCATGTCATAGATCCCAAAATGAAGGCTATATCTCTAATAATTTCATGTGGATTCTTCTTACAGACAGCAGAGAGCAGCAGTGTGATGACCTGCATCAGAAGGAATAATGTTAAGGAATATTAAAACTAACTAAAAAGTTAAATACTTCCAAAAAACACAGTTATTGCTTTGAAACTGGTGTAATTTTTTTTGAGAGACTTTTGCAAAAGAAATTAGAAGATGGTAGACAAAAATGGCATTAAGAATATAATAAACATCATGAAAATAATTGTGAAGTAAGATGTTTTCATACAATAAAAAAACCAGTGACAGGTAACTAATTGTTTGGTGAAAATGAAGGATGGATTAGTGTTTGAGCTGTGTTTAAAATTGTCCAAAAGGATGATATAGAGTAATTAAGAGCAGAAGACAAACATTAGTTCACAGATTATAGTTTAAAGAAAAAATTATTTGAATGCTAGCTTAATAGTCTGCAAACTGATAAATTCAATGAAATTAGCTTTCAGAAATCAATTAACTATGTTTACAGGTAAATTGCAAGTCAGTATTTTTGTTCATTTTTGGAGTTGATAGGAACAGATCAAACCACATTAAATCATTCGGGTAGAAGTAGTCATGTACAGCACGAAATATTGTTTCTGGGTACTTGAAAATAGTTTCTTTCATATATCCAACTTCCTCAATTGATATTTTATCAACCCAAACCCAAAATTCTCGATTTTGTTTTTCATCAGTGACTGTGCCTTACCCTCCATTGTTTTCCGTAGTAAAAGCAGGATGTGGACTCTTGTGGGTAATGAGCAGATATAAATACCTATGAGTCAGATAAATTATGCTGCATCCCTTCATTCCAGGGAAACTGCTACGCTGAAGGATGTAGGCAGATGCTGTTGCCCTGGTGATTGCTTGTTGGAGTCTGGATTGCACTGGGTCTGCATTCCTCGCTCCTCCTTCGACGTTTGCATTTGTGTAGATGGCTTCTATGGATAAAGGGCTACAAATTCAATGCAGAGAAATGAAAGGGCATGCACACAGCATGGATGTGACGTGCTGAAAAGGGCTTATAAGGAGTGCAAGACCTAAATATGAGTGCATGAGTAAGGTGTTTCGCTGGAATTGTCCCTTATAGCTGTTATGGGAAATCTTAAAAATATATTTGTGTCACACAGGGCTGGTTTGGTCATCTCTTCAAAGTGTTAATCAGCTTAATATAGAGCTAAATATATGTGCATGAAACTTGAGTCCTGCCAGGCTAATCTGAGGGCCTGAGTTTGTGTGTCCCAAGATAGAAGAAATGGCAAGTGGTATTTTCTGGTGGTTGTCTATATGGAAACTTTCTTTTCGTCTTTGTTGTCTCTCTTTGCTGCTTGAGGCCACAAAATCTGATCTGAAGTCAATTGAAAATAAAAGCTTCTATTTTCCACAAATTATCTTCTGAACTCTGAAAAAATACTCTTAGTCTCGCAATTTTTATTCTCTGAATTTTTTTTCCCCCCTAATGAAGCCCTTCACTTTAGAAGCAGATGGTCCCTTAGGTATGCAAAGTTATTTGTATTTTTGAATTTGTGTCTTATGGAGGTTTTGATGATACAGACTATTAATGTGTTTGTGAGCCTCATTTTTGACATTTGTGCATTTCTCATGTTATAGTATGTTTCCAAGATTCTCCCTTTCTTCATAGAGCCCTAACATTTCTGGATCCTGAAAAGCATGACTGAAATTCTAGAATAAGCTGTTATTCAGCAAGCTGCTTTTCAAGCAGATCCAATCCTGAAACTTTTTGCTTTACTCTTATGTATTTTCATGCTCTCGTGCCAATTATTTGAACTTGTGTCTTCTGATAATACAGAAAACTTAAGCCACGTGTAGAAAATCTATAATTAAATAATTTTTGCTCTGCCTTCTTCGCTCTCAATTCCTGCAATCACTGCATCAGCAGAGAATACTGAACATAATCCTTTCAATGCATTCACTGCCCACACATGTAAACACCTGCATCTACCAGCTGGCTGAAGTCAGAATGACTTCTCTGATAGAGCTTTTTATAAAAATAAGAATCATCTACTATTTTTGTCTTTTTGTAGACCTGGTTTGACTGACAGACTGAAGTGATTTAAGGTCAAGAGCAGTGCACTCTCTGAGCAGTTTGTTGTATGACACCTTTTTTGTTCAAACTCTTGTTGACTGAATTGAGGGGAGAACAAACTGCTTATTCATGTTCAGTTTGTAATATAAGCAATTCAACATGTTCCTAAAACCACAGTACGTTTTTATTCCAAGGAAGGGTTTGGGAGACGCTGAACCTTCAACATTAAAATCATGTGAAGGGTAGACAGCTTTTTATTTCTCCTTTTATTTTGTCCTTTCTGAAATATCTTCTCAGACTTCTGTGCAGTTCAGTTCATTGATGAATTATGTTTGTACAGAACACGAGTCTCTGTGGTGCCCACGGGGCCAGTGAGACCTGTGGGTCCTATGGAAGTCAGTGGGGCTCATACAGCCTATGAAGGCTATGGAACTTATGGGCTAGATTTCTAGGTTATTTCTAGAAAGTCGGTCTTATAATCACATACAGTTGCCAGTATTATCAACTAGGTGTTCTCAGTGTATTTCCCTTAGTTGTAGTCCGCTCACAACTTGGACCTGTTTTGATTTCGGTTGCCAGAGCTGCCATCTTTGAATATTAATTCCATGTTTAATTCATAAACTTCCAAATACTTGAAAAGAAGGAAGTTTCACTGTAAATGTGACTTATGAAAGCAATGGGAAAAAAGAACTTCAGTTGTAACTGTCCTTTATTACCTAAATTTCTGTATATCTTCTGATTTTCATGAGGGGAAAAAAGAAGTGTTGGTGAAATCCCAAATTGTTTGCAATGGAGCTCCTACATTCTTAAGTTCTTTTACAATTTTTTTTTCACAACAAAGGAAAAGTACCCAAAAGAAAACAAACAAACAAAAAACCAACAAAAATCAGATTTGCTAAGTGGAAAGCAAAATCCACACCAATGCAAAAGCCTCTCTTCCAGGGTATGCATCAGGTTTTCCATGAAACGGGAGGATGTAGGGATACTGTGAGTGGTTGGGTAACTTTGAGGAAGACCATGTTACCTTTCTGGCTGTTAGGAAGGTCAACCCAAATCTCTCTGGGCAGAATTCAGCTGTGTCTCAGTATATCTAAAACCAGGGGAGAACACAGGATTAGTTATACCTGATTTATCACAACAGTTGTTTTAAGTGATTTTTTAAATAGTAAATATTGCCCAATATTAGCATTCTTTTTCTAATACAAATTTTGTCATTTAACTTACTATTACATGAATAGAACCATCACTCGTGCAGATTTGGGACAGCATTATAATCATAAAGGATCAAAATAGACTTTTAAGTATTCTTAATTCCCTTTGAATCATAGCAAATGCTTAAAGCATTCAAGTCTGTAGATAGTGTGTAGTAAAAGTATCTTTTCTATTTTGTCACTAGGGCTTGCTTTCTGGTTGGTGGCACATTCCTGATGCATCAAGTTTCTCAAATTTTGTTTTAATTTGAATGTGTTGATTGATTTTTCTCTGAAATCATCTCTGTGGTGGGTGTTAGCTGATTGGTATTTAATTTTAAAAAGTTAAACTCCTTTTCAGGAGACAGCTATTAATGTAGTTCTTTTATCTTGCACTACAAAGGACTATGACAGCACCAAAAGTGTGACAGGTTGCTGAGGCTTGGTCTGGAGTGATAATGACCTTATTCTGACTTCTTCTTTTGCAAGATTTATGAACCAGACTTTATGATAAATTTTGGTACCAGGTTTTTGGCACGGCAGTACCCCAGAATCACTTTGATATTTCCTGATGATCAAATGGTCTGGTTTGCGAGTAAATAATGCTGTGATTCTTTGTGAATATCTCCAGTGTTACACACAAATGGTGGCACTGAAATGCAAGAGCTTCCTCCTTTCTGTTGAGGTCTCACAGTGAAACTGTGCTGTGAGTAACCCAGAGAAGGCAGTAGGACAACAGTGACTCCTTAAGACAGGAACTGTGAAAATAACATAATAGAAGCCAAGTCAAGCTAATGAGGTTTTTATTAAGAGGTAAAGCTTATTGATCTCTTCCTACCAGTTAGCTTTTAGATTATATTAATTATCCTGTTTTGCCTATTACAGGACTGGTTTTCTCAGTGGACTCAGAAGTAGCTTTGGTGCATCAGCACTGATACTTTCCACTAAGTATTCTGCTTTTACTTTCTACTGCCTGCAGGAGACTGCACTTGCTTTGTAAATGGAAAAGCTTATTAAAGACAATGGGTGCTTTGGCACCAGCATGATTATTCTCACAGTTTATTGTAATGCTTATGGAAGGGTAAGGCACATAGAATTCATAGAGCTAATTTAGGACCTATTCTGCCTTTCCCAACTGTGTGTGTGTGTGTAGCCTCTTCTTGAAATCACTGAGAGGTTTTAATATAAATTCACTGTGGTGTGAAACCTTTTTTTTATTTCCACTAAAGTCTTACCATCACTTCATGTTGTTTTGTTTATTTTACTGCTAATGATGCTGAACTGTAAACAAACATAAACAGGGTTATCAGGCAGAATACATTAACATAAACATTTTAATATGCTCTTTCCACCTCTTCAAATCGATCTGGTACTTAAATGAAACATTAACTCTTACAAGTAAAACTGAAGTTTTATTGTGTTCTTTTAGTAATATTATCCCACTATTAGACTTTACAATGTGTATTTTGCTATGTTCAGCCTCGGAAAATGAAGAACCCTAGTATGGATCAAAAGTTTTTCTGTTAAAATAAGAACTTAAAATGCAAGTAAAACATTACTAGAAAACTAGAACATCTTGTTTAAATGAGTTGCTAACTTTGACCCTGTTGGGAGAAGGGCAGAAATCAGTGCACATCTTGAGGTTTTTGTGAAATGCATAAGAAGAGGATGTGAGTTTCATTCCACTTCACAGCAAATTACGTTAAGATGGAAAATATTGATTAAGATTAGAAATTGGAGTAAACAACCTGTCTTTGAGGTGTTTGGCATACAGAAAATGCATTCTGACATTAAGAAATGGCACAGATCAAACTTATTAATAATATAAATAGATGTTCAGGTTGTTGAAACAAAAATAATATTTTACTTCTATTTGCTGATACAGAGTGAAAAGAAAACAATGTGGCAGTGTAGTTTCTTAGATTTTGTGAGTCCACAGAGAAGTAACTTCAACAGGTACAGGTTTCTAAAAGACAATGATAAATTTAGGTATTTCCATGACATATTACTGACTAGATATGGTACAAACTGTAACCAGGGGTTTGTAGTTTTAGAATCATTATCTGTGTTTTTACACCTACCAAGAAAAGAAGTCAAGGAAATTTTGAATGTGTTTTTATATCCTTATATGGATACAGCTGAATAGTACAAAGACTTAGCATAAAGGACCAGCAGAAAAGTTGATTACCAAGCAGGAAATTAATATAACCTTTTTTTTCCTCTGACTGCTTATACTTTTAAGGGTTAGGAAGAGAGGAGAATTTGCATGTCAAAATAGATCCTGATCTTCATTTTTGTGTAGCAAATAACCTTTTCTTTATGAATAAGAGAGACTTAGATGCAAACATATGGATGTTTGGGAGTGATATCTTCCACCTCTGGTGTTTCTCCTCTCCCATAGAATACCTCTGTTTTAGTTTCCTCTCTTTTATATTTATATTTGTGACAATGGAAATGTGTGCTGCAGTAGTGCTTGTATTACTGGGGGTTTTGCCCCTTATTTGATCTAAACACTATTATTCTTGTCTAAAGTTACTGAAGACTTTTCTTGCTACAAGTAAATTAACAGGATTGTCCATTAGAAAGGAAATCTGTTTCCTGGCAGCAGTGACAGTTCCTTGATAGGAGTAAAGTCTTGACCTTGAGTCATCAGACTGGCTTAACCTGCATAGCTGCTTTTAATAACTTTGAAATGCAGAGTTCTTGGGATATTTTAGGCAGATGTGTCAAACCTTAACTAAAAATGAGTAATTCCACTAGTTATCTCTTAGTCAGTTTGGCTTTTAACCTAGTAGCTATGTCAAACTAACTACAGGTGCGAGATCAGATCTAAGTCTTGACAACTTGCTCATCTGCAAGAGATCTGTAAAACTTGCTGCTTTGCAGAAACTGGAGCTATGTTGCTGTAACCCACTGAACAGAGCAGAAAAAAAACAGGACATACCTCTGTTTTAGAGAGGACTGTTAGATTACAGGAATACAGGTGCCTGGTAGAAAAAGAATCTTCTCAGTTGGATCTCTTGCTGTTGTATAAGTCTTATGAGGATGCCTTTGGTTTTTTTGAGACTTACTTCACATTGCTTATTCATCCTGAATTTTGGACATGAGAGAGTGCACAAGCTGTGAATTACTGGAGGGTTCTGAGGATGAAGAATGCCTTTCACACTGTAAGCCAGGCTTACAGTATGGACTGCTGGCTTACAACGTGCCTCTGCATCCACCTGTCTGTCTAACACCCAGTAATAACTGGGCTGTCTTCAGTCAGTGCCGATGAAAAATGTCTGTGGGGGAAAAGTGCACATAAGGAAACATAACCATTAAGAGTCAGCATAAAGTCAGCAGAACTAACACGGAAACAGATGGGCAGTTCTCAAAAGCTGACTCCTTGGTCACAGAGAGATATAGAAAACCCAAGCACAGACAAAGCAGATTGAATGCTAGGAACAGTGAAGAACTTTCATCTAGTTTTCAAAATAGATTTCTAGAGGCGAAGAATATTTGTCTCTGAGATATGATTATGATTATCTTAATTTTTTTTTTTTAATTCTTGAGTTTTTCATCAGAGAAGTGGCTCAATTCTTAAACTTTTCATAATGACCAGACATGACTATGGCAGGGTGTTTTTAGGTGAGTGAGTAGGGGGACTAATCCTATTAAAAAAAATTCTTAGGATCCAGTTTCCTGAACAACCCTGAAAATTACATATCAGGGCCATAACTGCATATTCAGAACTTCTCCATAAGTGTCCAAAAAGGCATTTCTTTTTGTTTCTATTTTATACTTAAAGCACTTTGTTGGCCTGCATCAGAAGTGTTAGAGAAGCAGATAAGCACCAAGTGCAGTTAAGCCAACTGTTGTTACTTGAAAAGTCTTGTCAGACCAAATTATTTAGTAAGGTCATAATATGGGTGATTATACCAAGAATTGCTTCCTGGTGATGAAACGCAATAAGGTGAGATTAGACTGTGAGAGAGAGCATCATAAACTACTGGGAATCAGTCAAGCTGGGTGGGAGCTGCACATACAGGTGTAGAGAATAAGTTGGATGAGAAGTAAATGAGCCCCCAGGACACAGGTCAGCTTTACTTGTGGACCATAAGGGTGGGGAAGGTACTGAAGGAGGGAAGCTCTCCCTGCCCATGTTGCTCAGATGTGATTTTCAGAAACTCCTGACTTGACACAACGCCTGATTTTCTTAGATATATATTTGTTGTGGAGTAGATCTTTCTGTAAATATGTTAGAAAAGGCCAAGTTATTTTAATTGTCTTCTGGATTTTTTTTTTTTTTTGTGTCAGAAATTATGTTGATGAATAGGGTTCATAAAGGGGCAAGATCACAGGCACAGCTGCCTCTGAACATCACTGAAGTTATAAAACTATTAATTTTTCAGTGGTATCATTAAAAGAAAAATATTTTATGCAAATGTATTTAACTTTACAGATAATTATTCAAACTGTGGGAGTTACATTACTGCCTTTTTTGAAGATGTTTGTCCTTTCTATCATTCTGGACATTTCCATTTGACTCTATTAAAATTGATAGCCCTGCTCCATGCTCAAAAACAGTATCTAGCTTTAAATTTTAGTTCTCTTACCTGGTTATATGACAGACCATGACCAGCAACTAAATTTTAAACTGATATTTAAGACAAAATTAGCACAATACTGAAAGCTTCAAATGTTCACATCTACATTCAGCTCACAAAGCTGTTCTCTATTCAAATAAAAGTAGGAAATAGGTAACAAAACCCAACTCTGTGAGCAGAACTATTGTCTTTTGCTGTTCATGGGCTGCTTAAGTAAGCAGTAAACAGTTTGATGTATCTCTTACCTTTACATAACTCAAAAATAGTAGAGTTCTGTGTGGTTATATACAACCTGACTGATATAACATTTCAAATCAGTAAATGGATTCACTACAAGCATATCAACCAAAATTTGCTAAAAACAGTAAAGCTAATCCCTTCTGTCATTCTCCTGGATACAATGAACTGTATTGTGAACCACATTTGGCTCAATATCTGGAAACAGAGCCTGGTAGACCCTACTGAATTAATGGACACCAATTAAAGTCTTCAGAGATTAAGAATATCTTCCTGTCCAATAGCACTGGTTATCTTAATTTTCAAAGCTCACAATAATTTTCTATTCCTAAAAATAATAAGGATGTTCCTAGTGGAACACAGTCACATAGCCTCCAACCCCATTTATTTTACCAGTTTTTCTTTACCTTATTTTATACAGTCGTATATTCAGCATATTTCATGGCAGTACAAAAAGCCATATTTTCTGTTTCTTTCTGTCATCTGTGTTCTTTTCATCTTATAAGCATTAAAAGAGCCCTTTGGCTAGAATATTAGGTGATTTTTATCCCTATTTCATTATAACAGTAAAAAAAAAGCTAAATGAATGTTATTTTGAAAATGTAAGGGAACTTAAATAAAATAAATACAATTACCCTAGGCAGTAAATGAGCATGGACCACTTAAATTTGAGCTTGAACACATATTTTTTTTTTTATTATAAGACTATTTCAGGTGCAGTAGGCTACAAAACAGATGAAGTTTTTCAAGACATAGTTCTTTATTATAATAGTTTTCCCTGTGTTGCAGGTCAAAATGAGTTCTGTAGTTTTAATTTAGTTTTTCGGATATTAACAGCTTAATGGCTGTGGAATTTATATCAGGATCATGACCATTTTTTAAACCACAAGCAAGCTATAAAGGCAATAAAAAAATCTGCTCAAATTATTAAAAATTAGGTGTTTTTTTCCCCACTAGCAGAGAAGCCACAGAATTAATGAGATATCAGAACATTTGCACAAGGTACAAAATATTCCAAAAAGCAGGTTGCATTCATTATGTATTTCATCAGTAAGCACTGTTGGTTCTCTTCTGCATTTCAGTGCCAGCTGAAGTTCAATGCCAATAGAAGGTCACCAGGGAACGAATGGATTCCAACACTACTATTACTTTATGAGCTATTTGCTCATTTTACCACCTCAACATCGGGAAAGATAAATTTTATAATCCTGAAGTTATTTGAATTAGCTGCTTTAGAACCCTTTTTTTTTTTTTTTTTGTGAATTATGATACTCTAAAGCGCCTCATTTTTACGTTTCTGCACCGAGAGGAACTTGCCGAACAAAAACGTTGTGTACCGAACGTGTGCCAGAGGAGCCCTTGGGAGGTTTCAATACCTCCGAATGGCTTCGTGCCAGAGACATCTTGGGCTGACTGTGCTGCCTTAAAGTAACAATCTAGAAACTGTTTTAAGATAAAAAAAATCCAACATAAAACCTCTACTATATAAGGCTCTTGCTATTTATAAGCAGAATAAAGATATTTGAGACACTGAGGTGATGACACTGCCTGCTTAACTTTTTGGAGCTAACACAGTGAAAGGATGAAACGGGTGATAAAGATCCAGTTGCACACACTTAGAACTGGGCCAAGTTCCATCTTCTCTGGGTGACTTTGTTTTGAAACAGGATTAATTATCTTGCCCAGTAGGGAAGGCACATGGGGTTGTTGGCCATGGGGTATTGTGTAGTTGAGAGTTCTTAGAATGACAGTGCTTCTACTTACAACTTCTAGATAGTAAAATAATGGAAACAACATCATGACTTTGAGGAAAGAAATGACCATCAAATATGAAAACATACTTCTGGCCCTACATTTCAGATTTTTGTCTTGAGATCACATAGAAAGGATCAAAACAAATAAACAGAGGGAAGTGAAGGGGCATTGGCAGTTATACCTCAGTCTGACCAAACAACATCCACTTGTTTATTCCTTATAATGCCAATGATTATTCTTCAGATGACAAGTGTTCTTTAAAGTAAACTCAGTGGTATCATGAAACTCGTGCACTGGAATTGTGCATTTCCAACCTTGAAAACCATCAGTACATCTCCTTAAAATTTCAAGTACTTCCTCTCACCTCAGCATATCCTTCTGGCTTCTAGCCTTCTTCTTCTAGCCTTCTAGAAGCTTTCCATTTCTTTTCATGATACTCTTCTTTTTGCTTTATGGTGTCTTATGTTTCATGCCTTTATAAGGGTCTGTAGGTACCAGCTTGTAGCACAATATCTAAATACCTACTACATTTTCTAAATGTAGCCTTAAATGTCTTACTGTTGCACCTCCCAGCATGAATCCTGCATACTTTGGTCCTTTCAAAGGCAAAAGCCCTCATAAATGTCAAATTAAAATGGTTTGCAGAATTTTGCTCTTTATTCTGTCAGATATTTCTTGACAGCCTAGAATGTGCACTAACCTCTGATCTTTCATATTCTTGACAATCTCAAACTGGAAGTTTGTTAAAGGATGACAACATATCTTGCATATTAACATCTGTGTTAAACTGAGGTTTTACAAAGAATTTGAATAGCATTTGGCACCAAATAACTTCTAAATGGTGACAATTGTATGCTATTATCATTGGAAATATAGTTCCTGATCATATCAATAGTCACATCCTTTGGCAATGTTCCTTGAATTCTCTCTGGAAAAAGCTACAGATTCAATATAGCTGCACATTATCTTTCTGGAATAATTAATAAAGTTACATATTTCTCAGGAGTATTTTTTTTTTTTTGCATAATCTGGTCAGATATACATTTTATTGGGCTGTAGCTGAAGACTATATAATGTAGTGGACAGAATGGTGCAATTTTTACAACACTATGTCAGTGTTAGAAAGGAAGCTCCTCCTGTCTGCTGTAAACTGTCATGTACTGCACAGGAAACAAATATTTCCTCCTGTTTAGGATCTAGTTTTTTCTTAGCACAGGTTGAGCACAAAGGCCTACTGGCTTACTGCTCTGCCTGTTTATTCCCTGAGAGCTGGTCATGGCCCAGTTCCTGGGTGAGAGGACAGTAGAGAAAAATAAATACAAAAGGTCGTTTCCTTTGAACACTGAATCACCTACTTCAGCCCTTGCAGCTGTGTATAGCAACAGCACCATTCTTGACTTGGCAAAACGCTCAGGCAGGGCCATGGAGTCTCTGGGAGAACATTATCATGTTCAGAATGCTAATAGTGTAACTGTGACTAATTTTAAAGTTTAAGAATCACTCCAGATGAAAGACCTCTGCCTCCTATGCTGCTGTTTTCTCTGGGGGCGGTCATCACAGTTCTTGGATTCTTGCAAAATTTGAACTTGCTGTCTTTTTCTCAGACAAATTAGCAGTGATTACAACTGAGGAAAGACTGCAAGCCATGATGTGGTAATTATTCTAAGAGATAATTAAGAAGCAGAACAGAAAAATATTGTTGAAGGATGAAGACAGCTGGATTATAACTTAAAGTAAAAATGCTGAAACTCACATCCACACAGGGCAGTATTTTTGAGCGTTTTGCTGTAGAAAATGTAGTCTTCTCACCAAATATCCATCATCTTCTATTCACCCCAGGAAGCCCCAGTCATAACAGTCTGAGTCAGAAGGTGTTCTGAGAGCTTGTGCTATTCCAACCATTCCACCATCTTTTCCTGCACCAGAATCAACCGTATCTAAAGCTTTCTCTCTACAGTTTCACAGCCTGTTATTGAAAACTTGCAGCGATGAGAATCATAGTGTCCCTTGGTGATTTGTATCAATGTTCACTGCCCTAATTGTTGGAAAATGTGGCAAAATCCAATATAAATTCCCCTTGCTGTACTTTAATTCCCTTATGTCTGTTCTGAACTTATAGAGAGAGAACAGCTTATAGATTTTTTTTTTTTTCTGTAGGAGCAAATATAGAAAAACATTCCTGTGTTTTCCTTCAATTTACTCTTTTATGAAGTTAGTCTTTAAAAGAAGTGACCAATCCAAAGAGAAGTTAATTCAAAATGATGGAGGATACTGAGCCAGTTAACTTCAGGGCTTATTCTGATGCTGTTTGAAGTGATAGGAAGGCGATCTTGAATCACAGAAAGTGCATTTTTACCACATCAAGTGCCAGTGCCCTCATTCCTTCTGCAGCCAGACTTGCAGATTGCTGGGCAGCACAGAGCTGGCTAAGCTTCTCAAATACATTAGCAGTGTTAGCTCTACCATGTCCCAGCCCCTTGCCAGCTGGACCAAGGGGGTGGAACCTTCATGCCATCCAGGATACCCAGATGGTGTTCTTTACTTTTAATTCCCTCTGCTTTTGCTCTCTGGTAATGTGCTTTCATGGTCATTTTTGCCATCTATTTAACTGTGTAAGTAAAATGAAATTTCCTTGTTTTCTCCTCCCCTTTTATTTCCTCTACTTGTTTTACATGGTGGCATTTCTGGAGTGCTGTGACTTGCATTTACACGTTTAACGTGCAAATTGAGGGGAAGGACAAGAGAAGCTTAAAAAAGAAGTCCTACAGTTTTGTTAAATATTCCTGCAGTTGACTTTGCAGTTTGACAGTATCATCAGTGTTATTATAATTTTTACATATTCTTAGAAAGAACATACCTGTGATTAAAGTAAGAAAACAATTTTAACATCTAGGAAAATACAAGCAAGTTAGAATTCGCTCCCTCATTCATTCATGCAGTACCTAATTCCATCTTAGAAACATATGGTAATGTTAGGAGTAATCATTTGAGATTGAAGGAGAGAAGCTGAGGTTATTTTGAAACTATCTAAGATTTATTTTTAATTTTTAGTGAAAAGTTTATTTTGCAGCAAGTTTTTTGTGTTATCTGATGTTCTTTATCTCAGAGACTGCAGGGATAGGATTCTACAAATGCATGATTCAGTTTTGTGATCTAATTCTATCTGAATGGTTTAAAATGTAATGACAAGTTGCATGTATGCTTGAAGCCTCTGAGTTATACATATTACAGTTATTGAAATTATCACTTCATTTCAGTTGTCTCAGAGACAATTGATGATCTGTTGATGATCTACTCCTTTCTAACCAAATTCACATGTGTCTCAAAAACCAAAGGTTCTATTCCTATTTTGTCAACATTACTTTGGGGTATCAAATCATATATATATATATGTATGTGTATATGTATGTATGTATATATATGATATATTTATGTGTATATGTATGTATGTATGATGCTCCTCTGCATCTTGCTATTGCTGCATGAGTGTCATTTTGTTGCTGTATCCCACATTATGCTATGTAGGCAGTCTGATCTTAGCTGAAAGATTATTGACATCAGTGGGCCAGTCAGAGTGACTTTCTATCATGTTCCCTGTTTTACCCTTTAATACACTGGATTTCAGTACCTTACTTCAGAATTCCTTTGTCAGGTCTGCAAACTTCACGGTTCAGTTTTATGTGCACGGTAGGAAGCTGGCAGACAACAGCCTTCAAAGTTATCAGAAAGAAATTGTATGCTCTAAACGGCTTTTGGGGTAGTTCTGCTAGTCTTTATCTCCAGATAATCTTGCATATTCAGGAAGCATGCATATCTGTAAGTACTCCATTCCTGATTTTCAGTTATTTATATTTGCATTCACAGTTACTGGGCAACTTCAGATCTTCCATGCTGGCACAGCCTAGATCGACAACGGTACCTCCATCCAAGAACAGAAATCCTCTCTGCTGGCACACAGATAATGGAACTGTGTGGTAGCAGTATCACTTGCATAATTATGCATCAGTTTATGCTTAAGAGAAAGCAGGCATTTCCAGCTTAATCACTGCCCTTGTCTCTGGGAGGTATGTTTCTTCCAAATTCTTTTGTTTCTCATAAGAAATTTAGCTACAGTGTAATTGGGAACACAGAAATGCCAAGCAAAGAGAATGTACATGTTGGTGAATATGCAGGCAGTAAAAGTGCTTCATGAAGGTATGCAGCAGGAAGGCATTATACCTCTCCTTCTCCTCAAGGGATCCAAATTCATGACTTCACCAGGACATCCTGGTGGTGTAAATAACTGCTTCTTATACTGTTTGATTAGAAAATGAAATCTAGAATATAAGGGAGTAACTGGCTTACAGGTCATGAGTAGTAAAGCTTCCCAGATGTGGATATTATACACAGTGTTCAGTATCAATAGAATACTCCACTTTTACTCATTTTTTAGTCATGGAACTTTGTCAAAGTCTATGGAATTCAGTGGAAGATTAAATTCTGTATGAGGTGAGAAATACAGTAAATACCTCTTATTAGTTATTAAAGCATTGGTAGATCACTTACATAGTTCTTTATTCAGTCTGCTGGAGTCATGTTGAAATCCTTAAAGCATTCAGGTGGTGCAGTAATTGCACATGTGTGATGCCAAGATCACAAAACTTTGGTGCAAGCTGTAGCTTCGTTTTTGCTGTAGGTGTATCACGTTCATGCTGCAGCGAACCAAAACAAAGAATTTAGTAATACCTTCCCATGTTATACTTAAATCTAGTGCTCAGAGTCCAATGAGTCACGTCACCAGCAGAGCTAGTAAGAGAATTTGTAAATGTATCTGAATAATCCTCCTTTTAAGTTTATAAATGGGTCTCCTTTTTAAGATCTGCTAAGTATGCATCAGTTGCCTGAGCTGTATGAACTTCCTCATTAGGCTGATGAACTTCAAAGCAACTGGAGTTCCTTCCAAGTAGGAGGGGAGGACACACAATACATTTCAGTTAAGGGTAAAAAGTACTTTTTTTTTTTTGGAACATAATGTTCCAAATAATTAATTTCTTTTTCAACTAAAAGAATGTATAATTTCTTTTTTTTCCTCTAGCAAGCAGCTCTTATCCCTTGACATTTCTAATCTGTAAAATTAAGTTTTACTTGAGTGAAGGTCTTTATTGACCTCATGTGTACCTGATTTTCCTCCGTGGAGTTCAAAATAGATATATAACCTACAAATGAATTCTGGCCACATTTTACTGCAGGGGGATATTTAACACTATTTCCTCAGTTCTTTAATTTTCATGCTTTTAGATTCCATTTTCCTGTGGTTTAATCATAGTCTGCACAAGTCCTACTGGGTATGTGTAATTTAGATGGGATATCTGTTTAGTTTTATTAGAGGTAACATGTAAAAGATTTTCTATAGAAAGCCTCTTGTTTTATGTTTTAATAAATCTCATCCGGGAGACAGATTGTTCTATTGATTTTAGCATTAAGGAAAGATAATTCTAATTGGAGCCCTGAGTCTAGGAATGCAACTTAATTCTTTGGCAAAAGGTGAACTGAGTGGGCTGTAATGTGGTTGACTCAAAGTTATTTTGTGTTTCTGTCCAAACACAATGAAGGACCCAGGAGTGTAGATTTCCATGTGGTAAAATTCTACGCTGTGGTGAAGACAACCTCATAGTTTTTTTCAATGACTAATAAGACGTTGAGAGAACAAGGTTTTCAGATAACCTCTGGAAATGTAGCATTGCTTTTCTCATGTGTTATGTCATGGAAACCTTGCATAATGAGAAAAGGAGGGAACCACAGTACACTCCGGGTGCTGCTGGTGAGGGAGTCTTATGGAAGGTTCATAATAAAACAGACAGCTCTAGCACGTGTGTGTGGTTTTTCCTTCTGTTTCTATAGGTTTAGTGTGAGACTTGTACAAATAAAGATTAAAGGGCTGGACATTGACTTGCTCAGTGGGGTTAGCTGAGGTGTTCTGCCTTGGAACAGGGAATACTTGCCAGTGAGGGCAGATTCCCTAAGGTCAGCTCCACACAGGCTGGGGCTGCTGTACTTGTGCAGGCACCTGGACTTCGGGGTGCCTGTCCCTTATCATCTAAGGGATGGGATGACCTATTTACCAGCTCTTCCTTCTAATGCTTTAACATGAGCTGTGCCACGTGTATGGAGGGAGGAAGAGAAGGCCTGCAAATAAGTGTCACTGTGTTATGTATGTATTATGTACTATAATGAAGACCGTTTCCTTGGTGGGATTGTTTTCTTATGGGATTTTCAGGTAATAAAAGTACTAAAAATTCCCCTGTTTTCATGAATTAGGTTGTTAAACTCATAGTCTGGGCTTCCCACCTGAAAGAAACTACATTTTTTTGCAGTCAGGGGCATGGCATGACATTTGCTTTGCATTTCTTGACTTTGGGTTACTCACTACCATGCAACGTGATGTACTTGGACATTACTTACCTCTGCTTGATGGGGGATCCTTACTCCAAGCACTGAAAAGATAACATGAATTGAAGGTTGGAAAAAGAAATTTTTGCAGGCTACAGAAGCTGGCATTTTTTGTTAACTTATTTTTTTACCCCCAAGAAGGGAGAAAAAGGAAAAATGTATTTCAGAAGTGTGCATGACTGCTTACAGTTTTGGCAGTGGAGCACAGAGTCTACTATCCCTCAGGTAAAATAATTTGCTTTCTTTTTGCTTATGGACATACTAAAAATGTAGCATTTTGCAAGAAGGCAATGTAACACATTATAGATGATATGCTTTGTAGTTTGGTGAAATAATTTTATGGGATATGGCATGACTTTATAGAACTCAGTGGAGTATCAGCATTATATATATGTGCATAATAGAATGTCAGTGGCTTTGAGATGAGGGAGAAGTCATCCTCAGTTGAGGTTGTAGCTATTTTAATCAAAACACTATGGTTTTTATAAAAGTCAGGTTCTCGGTGTGCTTTCCTGCAATGTGGAAAGGCCAAGAGAAGTGGTGTTCAGATGAAGTTGTACCTGGGAAAGCCAGCAGTGTACAAGAAACTGATTTTATTACTGCTGCTTCTTCTCACTTTTCCTTTTCTATTGCTTGTGCTCCAGCTTTTGTGAACTGTTCCAGACTGAACTTGATGTTTATCACAGATGTAGTTGCCGTAACTCTGAACAGCATGAGTATTACACATTTCATAGAGACAGAAACAAGCAGTAATTGTTTCACAAAGTCTGCTAGAAAGAAGTGGATCACAAAGAGAAGATGTTTGTTGACCAAATGGTGTGATGTGGGCATTAGTTATTACTCAGATTTTCTGTGGGACAGTAGTTTAGGCTGAATAGGTGATTTATCATCAGTTGAACAATCAGTAATCTGTGTTTGAAATCCTCACACGAATGTATTACTACTTTGAGAATTCCTCTCTTCTCTGCTCAGTGCTCTGCACATGGTCGGGATCTTGGGTGTGTCTGCAGATACCAGCAAGATGGCAGTGATACAAGACTGGGGCAACAGACTGAAATGGGGAAACTGGAATGAAACACCTGGATCAGTGCCGTGTCCTATTTAATTCATGAAACACTACAGTGTAGAATTTTTACTTCCTTAGTTTAGTTAAGGGCTGATTTTAATTAACAAATTCAGCCATTATATAAACTGAAATGATGCACAGAGAGGAGACAACATCAGTGTTCTCAGTTCATGGGAGCATTCTCTGTATTGCTTGCAGAACTGGAGCTCATTATGTTGTTTACCTCTGGAAGTCATCCTTCCTGTGTTCTCTTTTCTCAAGCGGCAGCTTCTCTATGACTGTGTTGACTGGAGTATTAAGATATGAAAAGGTAATCCTGTAACAGTTGGGACTCAGTAGCTGTACAGCAAAAGGAGGAAAAAAACCATCCTACTATGCTCAGAGAACAGCCCAAACCCTATAATTAAGATAACATTTCATTTGACAACTGAGCAGGAGCCAGACCTTCAGTCATTTTGGAGCTGGTATATTGCCACCAATTATTTTAAATCTCCTCGGTTGCCAGATATTGTTGCTCTTCTGCTGCCTGGCAGGGCACCAGTGATGCTGATCTATGATCCAACCAAATAAGAAGAATAAATTAACAGCAGTGTAACTGGTACATTCTCAATCCACCAAAATTAACTACAAGTGCAAGAAACACTGGCATAAGATAATGACTATGTCTGCAGGGTAGACCATATTTAAGGTACTCTGTACTGAATGAAGATGTGGAAAGTCTCCATGACAATGAGACTAAACTAGTTGCTTCTCATATTTTAAGCTAATGTTTTAAAAAGTTACCAAATTTTTATTTTATTCATGCTATTAAGAGCATACCTTGAGTTTTCCAACTCGAAGAGTGACAATTTCTGACCAAATTTCCTATTTATGCTGAATTTTTACATATTGCTGCCATTTATTGTTGAGCATACAAGACCAGTTATATCACACTTCTGAAAAACTGTTTGGGGCACAAGTCTTGCAGTATTTTCTGCAGCTGAGGTAGTGTTCTTGTAATCTGTGATATGTGCTTAACAACTACTGGTGGTTCTTAAGTAAGCCTCTGTCACGGGATTTAGATTTCTTTCTAACAGCTCTTAGATTTGATGATCTTAATGCTCAACCCTCCTGTTTCCCTGCCTGTGCATTTGCTTCTTTTCCTTTAGTTTGAATCAGTGTCAGATGTTTCCTGTAATGGATTGCAGACCGATTTAATTGTCCATTGCTCTTTCTCTGTTAGTAATCAATATGGTACATAAGCAGTGAGCTGGTTGACTCTTCCTTACTGTGAATCATAAATATGAAGTCCATAACATAAGCACATTTTGTCTTAATTCATGAAGTTGTTTTCTAGAGAAAAGTGAAGTGTAAATTTTTAAGTGACAACAATAAAAGCAGATGGAAATCTTGTCTTCAGAGTTCAAAATGGAGCCCTATGTAGGAATCTAATTGAATCTCATGTAAAAGGACAGTGTTTTGGTTCTTTTATTTAAATGAAATGGTTTGGTATTCCCAGAACAAAACATTTCATTATGGCTTTGTCCCTTGCAGTTAAATAACTCATCTCATCTAGGTTTTGTACATTTAGATAGTGCACTCTGATTTTAATTTTTTTTTTTCTTTTCTATTGGTTTTGGAGACACTGAGTCATTCTTTTGATAGTAAATGTTCTTAAAAAGGAAAAAAAAATGCAAGTATCTTATTTGAAAGCGTTATTTTTAAATATATGAATCATAATCATCTTACTGATGGATGATGAGAGAGTTGGTGTCACTGGGATTAAATACAGAGTTAAATCACGTACAGAGAGACTTGTTGCTTCAATGTACAATCACGTTGTCCTTCCTTGCATCCTTATTTGGAGTGGCATTGCCTTTCAAGCTAAATACATAAAGTAGCACTAACAAGTTTTCACAGCTCTGCTTTAGGGTACTGGAAGGTTTATTTATATGTTACATCTCAAAATCTTACATCTGAAGCCGGAGCCCTGCCATCTGTGGTTAACTGCGCATTAGGGGGATTGCTGCCAATACAAGTGTACAAGATGACAAGTATGATCAGCTGGAAATTATCTGCTGGAAATAAGACAGAGGCACATCTTCGATGTAACTACAGCCATGGATTAAAGGAAGGTGGTAAGTTTCTGTGAGTTGTTCTTCAGTACTTCCCCACGTTAAGTGCTCTGGCTCTCAAAGGAGGTTTCCCCACATCCCCTTCCCCCAGCTATGTAACTGCCAAGCAAGCGGAGCTTTGCTCTATTTTGGAGAGTTAGTTCGCAGATGTAGCAGTGAAAAGAATACCTTCTAAAACCGGACATATCCTGGCATGCAGAGAAGATAAATAATATGATTTTACATCATCCTGCATTCAAATCAAAGAGGTTGTGGCTGAAGGACGTTGTAAGGGACTGGACTTGGCAAAGCTGCCAGCACGTTGGAAATCTGTGGGCATCTTTGCCAACAGACAATTGTTTAATACAATTTCTTGTAGAAGCAGTGTTTTGGTTTATTTTTTTTCTATTTAAATAAAAGGCTTTTATATGCCCAGAATAAAGTGCTTCATTATTGCTTTGCCCTTTGCAGTCAAATAACTCCTCCATTTTTTGTGTATTTAGGCAGTGTACTCTCATATTTTTAACTCCACAAGAGCACACAGGCCTCTCATTTCAATGAGACATGCAGAGCATGGTTAGACATTTGCCCGTGCAGGTCACAGCATTTCACTGAGCAGATTTTCAGTACCTTAATACACATGTAGGTAGCAAAACCTCTGTGGCTGCTGGTGAAAATATCCTAAGCAAATAAAATTGATATAGGAAATGGCCACTGTTTTGATCTAAGTTGTTTAAACACAATGTGTAGTTATCCATCTTAGTCATAAGATTTTTGGGCTCAAATAAAACATCAGTATATAGGTATGGGACCTAATTCCATGTAGTCATGAATTCCATGCAGGCATTTTTAGTATACATTCATTGTTTCTTGATTTCTTCCTCTAGGGTGATAGGAATTGGCTGATAGAAACCAATAAGGTAACAATTCTCTACTTAAAAAATTAAAATTTCTGTTGAGCAATATAAAACTATAGCATAGAAGAATGAATATCTGAAGAAGTTCTGCACATTAAAATTAACTATAGCAACACATCAAGCAACTAAATATTGGTATTGATGGAGAACTGTAAATGTACTTGTTGGAAAAGGAAAACAGGTTTTGAGCTTAAACCGAAAAACTTGCATTTGAACCAAAATTATTAACATTTTCTGTGTGGGAGGGATGTGGGGAAAGACATCTTAGTTTTGCTTGCAGATTAATTTTTCAAATGAGAAAGGGCAAGTTTCATTAGAAATGATCTCCCCGTGTTTCTGAAGATGAGGTAGAGGAAAAGGCAATTTATGGTTGACATTCATTTGGGTTTGCTTTTCTTATATGTGCAGCAGTCAGTTAAGCAGAGTTCTGGGAACGTGTATGGAAGATATATTAGTTTGTGACTCCCATGCATTGAATTACTGCATGACCTTTCTTTTACTTTTACTGCTCTGCTGCAGAAGATAGAGAACATCTGAGGATTTCTTCCCCCACACCCCCAAATTTACATGTCAATAAACCAGTATTATACACTGAGGAAGAATGAAGGAACACAGAAGTTAATTAATCTTAAGATTACACAGGACTGAAATGTAATTTTAGAAACTGCCCTGGGTTTCCTGGGTAATTCTATTATCCTGGGAAGAACAAAGAAGTCCTAGTACTTCTCTGCTTTAACATTTCATATCAGTGAGGAATAAGTTGTTTCCTGCCTTTGAGCAGCCAAGTCCCAGCCATGCAGTCAGGCTGGCTCCTGGCAGAGAGCTGTGCTCTGTTCCACACTGCCTGGCCTCAGTGACAAGGCACAGAGTCCTGGTGCTTGTTTCCCTTCCTGCAGTGGCAGGGCTGCAGCCATGGCATCCCAGGGCTGACCATTTCTGTGCTGAAGCAGGAGTGATGTTGACATGCCATAGTGTGTCTTCTTCTCTGGCCCCCTGAAGTGTTCCTGATGTGCCAGAGGGGATATGTGGCTTGTCCCCGAAGACCAGGACCATGGTGAACACCAAACACCTCCCCTTCCACATTACAGACAGGGGAGGTTATTTTTATACCTTTGTGAACGAATAATGACTGTATTCCTTGCTCAATCAAAGTGGCCTCTACCATTCCTGCATATACAGAAGCTGCCCTAAAGGGTGATTATTCAGAACAGAATCTTTATTTGTGCCTCCCCATTACCCACAGGAGGGACTGGACTCCTGGATTCAGTTCCTTAAACTTGCATGGCAGAAAATGAAAAGTTGGCTATTTCCTCCCTAGAAGCAGAATGTGACAGCCACCAAACAGAACCCCTTGCTCTAAGAGGTACAATCCTGTCATGTTCATGGCATTGGTTTAATTGGCAGTGGGTTTTGGGTGTACAGCTTATGTAAAAGGAATGAAAGGAAAACAAAGGCTCAGCAAAGATTATTGGAAAAAAGCTCTACTTTTTCTGTGTGTAGTAAGGATGCCCCCTATTAAAAATAGAGGCTTGTGAAGAGTGTTCTGTGTGTGATGGTGAACAGGGAGAAGAAATAAATACTTTTTGCCAACTTGTTAGAGAAAAGCACACTAATGATAGACTATAATTTTTTTTTTTTCTAAACTACACTTTTTAAAGGAAGAAATATAACCAAAAGCACAGGCTTGTCATATCGGAGGAGGTGTTTTCTTTTAGCTGAGAGCTCCTTTTTCCAAGGCTGTACATCAAGGGAGTTTTCACTTCAAAGCTGTCTACACTAAAGAATAGTAACATCTAATGAAACTGATAGTTAAAACCTCAACTATCACATCATAAGTGAGTTGATATAATACTGCCTGCAACTATTGCACATCCTCTTTGATTTGTTTCACTTTTGATCTTTACCACATGCAGGACCAGCAGAGCTTTGTTCACCCTTGCTATTTTTTTTTTTTAAATTAACTGTTATACCAATAAAAATACATTAACAATTCCTCATTATCTTTACATGATCATTATTTGGGCTCAATTAGAAAGGACACGGATAATAAGTGATCAGCTATCTGGGAAAATCAAACCTCACGCACGAGAAAGAGATCAAGGCTACATTTTTTAAATAAAACAAATTCTTGTCCTTTAAATATTGCAATTAATTACTTGATATGCTGGCTGTGATACAAATTTCCTTGTACTGTCTTAAGTTACATAGAAATTCAAAATGCTATTGCTTTTCAGGTTTGAAAATAGATTTGATAAGTATAAATTTAAAAGCGATTATATGTTTTGGGCTTGCTTGAAGATTGGACATACAAATTAAATATACAAATTTTAGATATCTTCCATACTGGTACCTGCATTTCTTCCTAGCCACGTATAGCATGGGTTCATTTTATTGTTTCCAATGATATGTGGGAGTGAGCAGAATCCTATACCTTTTTTCTAAGAGGAAAAATCCAAAATCATCTTGATGACCTGAAGATTTTACTGGCTTATGTCATTATTTATTAAGAAAAAACCCAAACCTTTGGAAAAGATATGAGATTTTTCCAATCAACTCTTGCAAATGTTCTTCTAAATAATATTTTTTTTTAAATGTTATTCCACTGGGGAGGAGGAGAGGAACTCTGACAATCAGTTTGGCTCCTGATGTGGTCTATCTGGAGGAACACCCTTTCCCACAGGGCACACGTGTGCGCATGCTCATGTGAATTATGAAAGGAAGGCTTATCTCCACAGTGATAAATTCCTAAGTCTGGGCTTCCAATGCAGCTGGTTTTTCCCACAAAAAGAGATTTGTCTTGTTGAGAAAAACAAGCCTTAGATTAAATTCTTGAATATTGACTTCCAAAGAGAATAAAACATATATGTTTATGGTGTTTGTTAGCTTAAGAAGAGTCAATCAGTATTTTGTTAAAAAGAAGCCATGTGAATCAGTAGTAGTAGAACAGAAGCCAGAGAGTCTTTTAATTTTAATATTTTCAATAGTCTTCCAAGCACTGAATTTACTGAATTCCCAGAGAGTTTGTGACACTTCTGTTTCCTTTCTTTTATTCTCATGTTCTCATCCTTAGTAAAAGGCATAATTTAAGTTTTCTTAAGGGGAAAAAAAAAGGGAACAACAACCGGAACCCAAAACAACCCAACCCTTGAAAATGGTTTAGCAGAGCTTTAGAATTGCATTGGTAGTCTTTATGTAAATCACATTACAATACTGGATTTACATAAAAATACAGAAAGTCCTCCAGGGTGTGAGTGTATTATGAGCACATCTGCCGTCAGAGACAGTCAGCAGATACAGAAATGGGTTTGGCTTATGGAGTTACTGAAGATTAGCAGAGTCCTACCAGCTGAACTCAAAGTGACACGTTTCACTCCTTTTACCTTTATAAATCTTCTGGTGATAGGAAGAGACCAGTCTGTTCTGTACTGGGCTGCCAGTTTAGGAAAGTTGCAATTGGAATACATAAGCAGCCAAATTTCAGCTCGGGGTGGGGGAAGCTCAATCTATTCCCAGCTTAGAGGAAGACTTTTTTTTCCTTAGGATATTAGGCAAAAAGCTGCTAAGATGATTAAGGGATGGGAGCACCTCATGTGCAGAAAGGATGAAAGAGCTGGGGCTGTTTATCCTGGAGAAGAGAGGACCCAGGGGATTTCTTGAATATGTGGAAATATCTGAAGGGAGGGTGCATAGAAAACAGAGCAGACTCCTTTTGGTGATGGCCAGTGACAGGACAAGAAGTGATGGGCACAGAGTGAAACACAGGAATATAAAGCATTCTTCTTTATTGGAGAAGACTGAGTGCTGAAGTCTGCTTGGAACAGTATGTTTAAAATGCCACTGTGAGATGAAGTACCTTATTGTTAAGTCATTGAGGCAGTGGTCCACCAGCAACCTTTTTGATACTCCTGTGTTCCCATTACTCAGGGAACTCTACTTCCATGCCATGGAACAGTACAGTCATTATCCATGAGATAATGAGATTATCCAACCTGACTCAGGAACCATGTAGTCAGTTTATCAGAGGAGGGGTGTAGCTTCAGCTGGCTGCTGATAAATAGCTCTCTTGGCAGGGATGAGTAGGCTGAAGGGAGCTTAGTTCATGTATCTACACTGAAAGATTTATTCACAATTTATCCAATTTAAATAACGGGGAGTAACACTGAAATAATGTTGTAGCTTGTGATAACAGTCTCCAGTTTCAGTGGTGGATCTTTCATTTAGATGTGGATTTGAACACTCCACTGTTGTTCACAGTAGATCTGGTCTGAGAAAAATGGATTAAAAAATCAGCTTCTCAACAGTTTGATCTGATAATAACTGTTCTCTGTCCAAGAACCTGAGCTGGCAATTTGAGACCTGACCATTGCATAGTTGTAAAAGGAATTCTTTAAACTACAAATGGATATATTTAGCCAAGTAAAAAATTTTCTTTAGAAAGACCACTTCATCTGTTTCATTGTGAAGTTCATTTTCAGTTTGGAAAAACTTATACTATTTTTCCATAAGTATGTATTGTTTCAGAAACAGATTAAAGGGAATCAGCTCATTGACTGTAAACACCTCATTTATTTGAAGTAATTATGTGAAAAATTTATTCCAGGAAGAATATTTGGTATAAAATGAGTCAGTACTATGTCCTAATGTTTCTGTATAAACGAGGCTTTGTCTCAATAAATTAAAGGCTGTAAAACCATAATCTTAATAAACTTTACAAATTACTTTGCTCATGACTGTTAAACTGGAATTGTTATCCACTCTAGAGGGAAATAATTGTTTTTATACTTGTTTATTTCTGACTATCACAGTAATTGTAAGGCTTTCTCTTTGATCCATTATACGGTTGTATATGAAACCGTGCAAGAGAGAGTTAAATTCGGTAAAATGCAAGCATTGCAGGAATCTTGTACAAAAGATCATAAATTTCTAGAAAAACAGGACATACTGACAAAAGAGGATGCATAACATAGCCAAAACAAGGCAAAATGGGGAAACAAGCCAACCCTAGCAGTAGAAGGGAGCCAAGGTTATGATGACCCTGCCAACTACCTAGTAAAGTCTGCCAACTGCCTAGTAAAGCTTGCCAAGTAGAGTAGGTGAAACTAAGTTCACGAGGAAGAGGAGTGAAAACGACCA